>VXAD01001539.1:461982-575114 GCA_013399195.1 Dicrurus megarhynchus
CTCCCCTCTTTCTCATAATTGGAATAAAAATGTCTGGCAGTATTATGCTAACTAGAAGGCAATGAGCCACTATGAGATGCCTCCATGATATAATCTGTAGCTCACATTTTATAGCTTAACTTTCTATGAGTATTCCCTGCAGAAAAAACATATGATTCTATTTATCATACAGTAAATTATTAATTTTACAAAAAGTCTCTATTCTGGTGGCACCCCTCAGTGTAAAATACATTTCTTTTGATTGATCGCTACTGCAAGCCAGGAATTCAGGTTTCATTCTCTCTGTGTTGATCTCCTTCCTTTTACATTCAGGTGAAGTTCAAACTATTAGTGTGACACTGACAGAGATGCTGACATGAGGTGTTTGAAACAAAAGTTTTTGAATTATTAATGAAATTACAAGGGCAAAATCAGATGATTCAATGGGAGCTGGGATCTTAAAAAGACCAATAATGGGTACTAAATTTTAATGAAGTTCCTAAGTAATACTGAAATGCACCATTTCATTTGCCATTAACCTTTTTGATACGCTGCTCTTTGGACTTTAAGATCTTTTATACAGGGTGCCTCTCAGTGATAAGGACAGGTGACTGTTTCATTTAAGTGAACATGCTTAACTGGAACATGGCAGAGGAGTTAAAATCACTGTGGGCTAAATATGAAGGGATATAGCAGCTTTAGAAGATTTTACCAGAGAAAGGGGAAGGCGGAGCTGCGCAAAAATAGATCACACTCGGTATCCTAAAAAAAACAAAAATCACTTGGATACAGAACAAATGTAACTTTAGAGATAAGAAAAGGGTCTGTGTGTCTTCTCTGAAGAGGTGCTAAGGAAGATCATTCTTAGAGCTCATCATGCGCAAATATATCTAATCCTAATGGAGGAAGAGTCCACACAATCTAATGTCACTTGCAGCCTTGAGGATGGGCACTAATCTCATGCTATGATGCAGGACCTGGGTCAACAGAATCACAGAATCATGGAATATGCTGAGCTGGAAGGAACCTGCAGGGATCATCCAGTCTAACTCCTGGCCCTGCACAGCACCATCCCCAAGAGTAGCACTATGTCATCGAGAATGTTGTCCAAACACTCCTTGGAGTCTGTCAGGCTTGGTGCTGTGACCACTTCCCTGGGAGGTTGTTTCAGGGTTCAACAACCCTCTGGGTGAAAATCTTTCACTTAATATCCAACCTAAACCTCCCCGACACAACTTCAAGCCATTCCCTTGAATCCTGTCATTGTCATCACAGAGAAGAGATCAGTGCCTGTCCCTCCTCTTCCCCTCACAAGGAAGTTGCAACTGCAATGAGGTCTCCCCTCAGTCTCCTCCAGGCTGAAGAGACCAAGTGACCTCAACTTCTCTTCATATGGCTTCCCCTCAAGGCCCTTCACCATCTTCATAGGCCTCCTTTGGACACTTGTTAATAGTTTAATATTTTTCTTACATTGCAGGACCCAAAACTGCACACAATATTCAAGGCAGGGCTGCACTAGTACAGAGCAGAGTGAAAAAATTGCTTCCCTATTGCTGGACTTCTCTCTTACTGGATGAATCCAACTTGGTTAAGCTTTTAAAGCAAAACTGTAGGGATTTTTATGAAACTTTATAAGTTAAAAAATTTTATAAATGAAATGATAAAGGATAGTTTAACAATTGGCGGAAAAAATGAAGAGTCTTCACTGCCTGAAGGTTTTCTGAACAAACAAACACCTAAACTTTTTTCTGCTTCCAAAGTGCTGTTTTATAGTCCTCTGATTTCTACTGGGAATTTGTTGAGTCTGTGATTTCAGGAGCTTTTGGGATGATACTTCTCTTGATGGGAAAGGCAAGAAGAACTGACTGATGACAGACTAGTAAGAAATATTTTACCTGATATTAACCTTTAGCCTTAAAAAATGTACCCACTACAGGAGAGTTGCTTCTATTCTTTCCAACTGTAGGCACATATACATAGCTACAATCAGCAGTCACAGAAGCAGCTTCTTTTCACTTTTTAATCACAGGCTTGAAAAAATACCCTATCATCATGTTGTGTTATCTTGTTCTTCAAAGAATATTCTGTATTCATTCATTTTATATTTGGGTCATTGACTCTGACACCTTTTTATCTGTGGTCTTTGGGGAAAACTTGTAATGATTACACCATAATTTTTCATTCCCCTTGGAGTATGGTGCTAATAATGCCAAGGTTGTTGGTTTAATCCATGTATGGGCCACTCACTTAAGAGCTGGACTCAATGGCCCTTGTGGGTCCCTTCCAACTAAGAATATTCTGTGATTCTGTGTCCAGACAACAGTTATCATTATTCCTTCTTTATTTGTCAGGATTTTTAATAGGGGTTTTTGTTGTTTGTCTCCTTTTTCCAGTTTGTTTTTTTGGTTGGTGATTTTGGGGTTTTTTTGTGTGTGTTTGTGTGCATGTGTGTATATTCCACTTTCCCTTTTCTTTATTTTGAAATACTTTAATGACAGAGAAGAAAGCTGTATTGGAGCACACTCTGACTAAACTGCTAAGAAATTGTGTTCAATTTTTATTTCATTAAATAATTTCAGCCTTTCTGCCTTTGGAGAATCATAAACTCTTGACCTATAATGTTTATACACTTCATAGTCTTGTTTAGGTTCTTGAAAAACATAGTTACTCAAAAGAGGTAAATAAAATTAAATTTTCTACAGCAGATGTGATTAAGAAGAATCTCAGTTTTGACATGTATAAAATTTCTTACTTGATATGAATGAGGAAAAACAAGAGTAACTAGGAAGAAAATCTCTGCTGCAGCTGTGTGCGGTGATTGAAACAAAAATTACTATGAGATGCATTTGGAAATAGGAGTGATCAAAGTGTCTATTTCCTGAGGTCTCCTCTCTGTGATTCCTTTTTTAATAGTAGATCCCGTAGTGCACCTGGAGATGCGAAGCTGTCTGCTTTGTATTAGTGTATGTATGGATTAGTTTAAAATTTATAAAATCAATTATATATTTAACAATGAAAGGATTTTAAAAGTTTTTTATCTTTCTAGGAGCACTGAACTGAAGAGTTTAAAATTTATGACTAGAGACCTCTGTAAGTGATACTGTAGGGGAATATGCTAAATAGGAAGAGGTTACGAGTCCAGAGGTTGACTAGAGGAGGGATTCAATCACAAATATGGACTTATCTTGGCTTATCACCACTACCCACTCTATCCAAGATGTCTCTTGAAAGTGTTTTTTAAAAATAATTCTAATTAACAATTGTTAATTAGGAGAGATTTGATAGAAAATCTGTAAAATTTTCTGCTCCAGACCTACCACAATTAATACTTATGGTAGGTGTTTTTAGTCAGTAGTCACTTACATAAATATCCCTTGCCAGAATTTACTACATCACCCAGACACAGGAAATTTTATTACTGTATTAAGAGCTGATACCATCTAATAAGAACATTCATCTACCTCACATCATTTTTACAGGACATCAATATTTAAATCTTTGCATGGTGTTCCTTCTGTTGTATATTATATGAGCCTTATCCCTTCAAGATAAGCAGAAACCCTTCAATTTTGATCCAGTGATTATGAGCATGAGAACTGCTGTTAAGAAACAGCGTAACATTCACAGATTCCACACATTTAGTAGGAAACTGTCTTGTAAGACTAGAAATCTAAGCAAATATGACAAATAATAAATAAGAGAAAAACCTCACTAAAACATGTCTCTAGTCAAATACAAGCTCTTATATTTTACAAAAATATATTTAATACCTTGTAGACATATCAAATGAGGAGTGATTTTCTAATGCTGCTATCAGGAGGTCAGAAGTAACTGTAAATAAGGTGGGATTTTCACTGATAAAAAGTCCAAGAGATGTTACTCTCTGGTCCCCACATGTACGTGCTACATCTTGCAAGTGGGAACTGAGTTATTTAAAAAATTATTTTTAACACATTCAGCTTTCTCATATTATTATTTATTGCTTGCAACTAGAACAAACAAGACTTTCCTGCCAGCCTTCAGTTAATTAAAACATTTGCTTATTTTTTTGCAACTGTGTCATTGCGAACACAACTACTGCATGTGACCACGTAGGAGGATGGTTACTTCTTAAAACAAGGGACATCTGCAAAACTGATGAAGGGATCAGGCAGTGCACAAAAGAGAAGGTTTTCAGTCTTGGGCTCCTACCTGTATTTACTGTCCCAAACAAGTATCCTGCTTTGCAAAATCTTTGAATCCCGAAGATTTTACTGGGAAGTAAAAGAAACTTATTAATCTCCATATTCACTGAAGATTAGCATTCTTCCCATACCTCTTACTGAAAACTAAATGCATTTCTACTAATTCTATATTCAACAAGGAGTTCTTCATACTCATCTCATCTGTAAGAACCTCTTCAATATTTATCTCTAACAAAAGAAATGTATTTTTTCTTACGTATCTTTAGAAGTGCAACAAAACATTCAGTAGTTACCTGCTTTGTGTGATAGGATATGAAAACATCCAAAATTAGATTACTTAAAATTCTTGTTTGGGGAAATAAATTAATGAGCTCTTCATGTCTTTATTGCGTCCTAACCCAAATCTGCAGCTCTATACTCTCCAATTTCAATAAATTTTAGAAAGTAATACTAAACTCTGATTTATAGGTGAGTCCCCAAAGAAGTCAGTAATGTTCTTTAAGTATCTCTAGGGCTTCTAAAGACATATGTGTTCAAGAGAGAGTTGATTGCCTGGCAAAGATAATGACAAAAAGGAGTTGAAAAACTTGCAGAAAAATAAAGATCAAGGTATGAAAGAGGAAATTTGGTGCAAAACATAACTGCTGCATTTTGTTCCTAGTTACAATACCTTCAAAAGTATGAAGTTTCTATGTCTGATGTGAAGAGAAAAGAACAGAAAAAATCAATAGCTTGTTAAGAAAATTGTTGGGATGTCAGTTAGCTTACAAAAGGATATTTCTTTATGAGAGATTTTGTGAATGACAGCTGTTCTCACCAGTAACTGATGAAATGGAGGTGACTGCTCACAGAATAGTAATGGCAATATGAGGGGCAAAGGAAGAAATGTGACAAAATGTACAAGCAATATAATTATTGGCAATTAGAAGAAGAAAAAAGTGGGAAATATACCAATTATTGTTCATATTTTATATTCTCATGTTACTTTATCAGCAAAATTAAGCAAGGTATCGGATTAAATACCAAGTAGAATTTCATTGAGCCATTTAAAACTTGCGATAAAAATAAATTAAAAATTATCAAAGGTCATGAGGTTTTCAGAATAAACATTAAATTCACTACTGAACAGAGGCCTGTCTTCATCAAGTTCATTATAATTCATAGAAGCATAGATAACTTTAGGTTCAAACAAAACTCTGAAGCTCACCGAGTCGAGCCTTCTACTGAAAGCAGGGTTAAATTCAAACTGAGATCAAGTTGCTCATAATCTTGTCCACCTGAATTTTGAATAACTGTCAATAATGATGGCAGAGGGACTGGGAAATTCCAAACCTATAAATTTCAACAGCTTGAGCTAAAAAGCCAATCTTTTGGCAAGCCTTATGTACTTATATATATTCATATTTTTTGTGAATTGAGGAAGGTTGAGTGCTTAGCCCATATTCTCCAGTCTGCTATACTGTAATTCATCTTTAAAAGAGATTAGGTTAGCTCCAGCCTGTACTGTGAAATAGAAAGTCTTGTGCTGTACAACTTGGGCTTGTAATGCTGAGAGTTATGCTGACGAGGGCAACTTTAAGTGTGTCTGTACCTGACAAAATATACAAAAGAAATAAAAGCCCGGCAGCACACCAGCTGATTGGACAAAATGCTCTGACTCAGAAGGAAGTTTCAGAAATAAATTAAAGAAATCAAAGGAGAGCAGAAAGTAGTTTACATTTTAAAGGTGAGGAAGACCTGATGAGGCAGCAAATATCCACTAGAGAAAATTCATTGGTCAAACATCTCAAAAAAAGCAGGACATAGAGGATAAGTTATTGCTAAGGAATGCTCCACATTCTGATCTCAACACAGGCATAATTTTAACATTAGCAGCTGGGGAAGATATTGTCTGTAGAAAGAAAAAAGATCTATTATTACTATTGAAAGTACTGTTAAAAATAAAAGGCTCAATAGGGTCATTCTTTTCATGGCCCATGCATTTTCCCCCACCCTTCCCTACAGCAACCGTTAATGTTTCTTAGGCAAAAATGCCTCCTCCTTTTTCTGCAGACTAAAACACCTTTCTTACTTCTCCCATGCCTAACATTTTTTTCTGCTTGACAGAAATCAAGTCCAGAAGCCCTAAAAACAATAAACAGTAACAAAAGTTAAATTCAGGGTGCAATTTCATGCAGGTCTTTCCATATTTGTTAGTTCCCAGGGATTGTCTTTATCCTGGATCATTTGACTCATCTGGGATATACCAGTGGCCTACATGCATTTACTGTCATAGGTGAGGTCCCCAGAAATTGTATGAGGGACCACTCAGAAGGAAAAACCAGGGACATAAGAAGTTGGGAAGATGTATGAATGTTGACAGTCACTACCAGCCTCACAGTAGTCTGAATTCAGATGCAAAGAAGTGATGGTGGGTTCAAAAGTTTGATTTTCAGAAACACATTATTTTTTCTAGATAAGAATATTAGTTGTCATTACAGCCTTGTCTGACTTTCATCCACTAAGTGTTTTTTTGTTTAGAATGTGCTGTGTTCTCTTCATACATTTTAATTTCAGAATAAATATTTTAATTTTCAGTTGCTAAAATCCTAGTTGGAAAACAGAAGAAATGAACAGTGGATTCTGAAAGCAAGCAGGACAGATTTCTTTTATGGATTTTTTTGCTTGTATACTTGTAATAAGATAAAAATATGTTTGCTATCAGAACTTCATGAAATACAGCTTCCCAGAAAGCTTCTGCTTTTCCATATGGGGCTTTTTTGGAAGGGGGGATCCCAATGCTGAGATGATGACCAAAAGCAGCACTGTCCTTGTTCTGTCTGCACCTGTCCCCACAGACCTGCCTTGGGCTCCACCAAGATGGGGGTGCCCGATGCCAGGGTCTGTGGCTGCCCCAGTGCCCTCCTGGCTGCGGTGGTGGGATGGGCCTGGCTGCCAGGCTCTGCTGTTTCATGACCTCCAAGCTGCCACAGAGCCCCAACACCCTCCTGCCAAATAATCAGGAACCAAACTGCAGATCATTTTCAACATGTGTTCAGCCTGTGTATGAACTTACTATAGTAGTGTTATAAAAATTAAATAAACACTGAACAGAAACAAGAAGATGAGAGGTCCTTAATTATTTTCAATTAATTTTAATTGCTGACATTTTAAGCAGCAATTTAGTTTCCTGAGTTCTTCCTTTCCCTGTCTCTGGATGACATTGTGACTTCTGCTTGTTTTTTATTGTTTTGGATTCCCTCAGTGCTGTTTAAAAAAGAAGAGCTTTAACAGGTGAAAAGTTTAAAATCCATTTTAGTCAAGTGACTACATGGAGACAGGATAGCATTTGAAAGCTTAGCAGTTTATTTCAAGGAGGGAAAAAGGATAAAAGGAGGCAGCTCATCAGTAGTAGACTGAAATCCACCTTGCCAGTTTTGTGTGTTTGTGTTATATATAGCCACTGCTGCCACACACACATCATGCACTATACAAAAACAACCTTTGGAACCATTTGGACTAATAAAAAGAAAGAGGTTTTTCTGACATAAAAATGGGGTTGGTTGTTTTTTCTTCACTTTGGCTGGTGCTGCTGTTGTTAAAATAGGACAAACATTTTAAGGTAAATCTTATTAGACAAGATGGAAGAAGACCAGCAGCCCAAGCTGACAATAAAAGGCATGTGGAATTTTAGATACTATAATCCATTTATAAGTATAGTCATTTTTCAGATGAATATTTCTTAAGATGCCCCTTGCAAACATTTGCAAAACTCCCTGCAGTTGTCAGCTAGATTTGTCCCATGTACTTTCTTATCCTTGACTGCGTAAATGCTGACACCTTGCTCTTTTCTTAAATCCACAAGCCATTAATTACTGACAACTTGCCTTCTGCCTCTGAGGTACCTTAGTGACTATAAGATCTATTCCAAGTTCAAAGTTAACCATCTTATGCTATGTCAGGGGTTTGCTGCTGCTGCGGTTGTTTGCAGATAAATAATTGAAATGTTCCACCTATCTCATCTGAATCAATGTCTCTGTTTTATTCTACCTGTGCAGCTCCACACCACTGACAGACTTCTTGGTGCCAGTGTTTCCAGCATTATAGCCCCTACAGTCATTTATTATGCACATTAGCCATTATGATCGAAAACTTTGATAATCTGCTTGTTTCCTGTCAAGACATACTGATAAAAAAAATACCTCTGTAGCCCTCATAGTCAAAAAAATCACTAAATGATCAGTGATGTGTTCCCTGAAAATGGGAATGAGATTGATTTTCCTGAACGGCAGAATTTTTTTCTATTATAAATAAATAATTACAAATTCCTATAACTTAATCCTACATTTTAACAATTAAAATATGCTTCCACCAAATGTCCATATTTATAGAAAATGGTTACATTTTGTTCTTAGATAAAGGTGCAGCTGGGTCTTTATGAGGCTCCAGTTTTCTATAAATACAGAAATTTGGTAATTATCACTCTTGTGCCATAGTAATAAGCACAGCTGGGGAATACTGCTGCCATTGTTTCTTTGGCTACAAAGCTAAATTTCATACTTGCAGGTTCTCTCTGGTTTTCATCTGCTTTTTAATTCTACATGGAATAAAACAGCTTCAGCATATCGGACTTAAATCTGTGTCTGGTCCTTACACCTGGTTGTCAATGACATGTTCCAAGAAGCAGTATGACTGCTTCTGTGCCTTTGGATCAAGTGACAGACATCATTCAGAACTGAATCACTGGCATGTCTAAGCAAAAGATGAAACTGAAAACAACAGCACTTGACTCCCTCTGCACCCTCTCCTGTTGTAAACTTCCTAGTTGTTGCAATAAAAAACTGGAATTCTCTCTTAAGACTTTCATGCTTTCTTCCTACTTTTGTCTCTCTCCTTTTCCCCTTCCTTCTTTTTTATTGAGTAATCAAATACTGGCAGTATTTAAACTAATGGGCAGTATGGAAAAATGCTAACTATGCAATGATAGACAGGTAAACTGAACTAATATTCAGGATGCTCTAATTACTTTGAAATTATCTAGACACAGAGGCACCTGGTGGCTAACATTCTGAATTGTCACCTGCTAATTAAATGTGAGACATTCATGTACAGATTTCATTTATAGCTTGAACTACCTGACTTTATAGAAATTGCAGTTGTTGTTTGGCTTTTTTAAGAAAAAAGGCATTTAATTAAGGTGTTTCTTTTTACTTCCTCTCACTTTGTATTCCCAGAACTAATGTGGATCTGTTGTCTTTTGTCTACTCCTTCCAGCATAAGAGGGTCAGACAACCCTTTTTTGGAATGCATCCTCCATGGCCTGATACGATTATTCTTAATATCAGAATTTACATTATCCATGTGTCTTCCTTTGGAAACAAGATGTCCCCAAAGCTGTTTGGAAGAGTGTCCTTTGTTGCCCCTTTGCACTAGCCTTCCAAGCTGGCTGGCAATGTAGAGGACAGCTGCATTTCATACCATAAAAGCTATTGTAGATGTATTTCATTCCTCCTCCTTTTTTGGTTTTACAACCAAGAAGTAACTATTACATCTTGAATCTGTGCCTTTGATACAGTTTTAATTTTTTTGCGAACTACATTGATAGAGAAATCATGTAACAACCATGTAAAACTAACCACTGAACCTTTACTGAATTCCACAGGATTTTCAAGAGTTCAGGTTTTATGAAGTACAAAAAGCCAGACCAAATTGTACACTCTTGACAGAAGGCATTTGTTTAATTTCTGTTATAAGAGACATTTTTGAAACTTGTTCATTGTCTGGCTGTACTTCAGCTTTTGCCAATCTTTCTTCTAGACTTCTATGGCTGTAAAGTACCATCTGTGAAACAAATTTTAAGGACCCCATCCTGATTAGTTCTTTGGGTTTTTTGGGGGGGTTGTTTATTTTTTCTTTTTTCGTATTCAGCTCATGCAGAGGGAGAATATATGATAAAATAGAAAATAGAAACAAAATAAAAATAGAGAAGGTAGGAAGTAATGTCATAACTTAGTAGAAAAAATTGTAGCAAAACTTAGTGCAGGCCCTGTAGGAGAAAAAGATTATTTTATTAAAAATACAACAAAATGAAAATAAATAAACAAATAAAAAACCCCAACCACATTAACTCACATTAACACCCATGCTCACATACTCACAGGCACCAAGAATTTTGTGGTTTATCATCCGTTTCAGTGTGCAATGAGCAACAATCTTGTACAAGAGTAGTTGGGCCCAGGATGATACAGGTTCCAGAGAACCCCTCATTACCTCCTCAGTTTTTCTTTGGTGGGTGACTACCTTGCCCATTTTTCATGTGTCTGTTGGACTATTCAGAGATTAATCTCTCCATCTTGGTCAACCTCTACAGTCCTCCAGAATTTTTTTTCAGTTATTTGTCTATTGAATCGGATGTTTTGAAAATCAATGCATAAGTGTGAGTGGGTTTTGATGGTCACCTGTTTATCTAAGTGCTATCAGCATATGCTATTCTCATAGGCTTAGTTTTCTGCTTTTTCTTCCATTGCTTCTATAGCAGAAAAATCCTGTTAATTCTCCCTTCACACCAATATTAATGATTTTACTGCAGTTCCACAGAAATGAAAGTTGCAGAACCAATTTCCCCTCAACTAATCATGTCAACTAATAGATTAAAGTCGTCTCTCAAAGTGCAATAACCTGTTTCTTGCATGGTTTGTAAGCAAACTGTGCCAATCAGTAAGTATTACTGCCTGGTCAGATGTGACAGCTGAGGAATTTGCATGAACTCATAATGATCCTTGGTTCTCTGACAAGTAAACTGATCATTACCAAAGAATATGAAGTCTCTGAAGTGAAGTATGGTTTTACAGCAATGGGTAGACTGTTTTGAGGAAAACAAAGTCTGAGTGGGATAAAAGGCAGGAAGAACATATATGCCCAGAGATGTGAAAGCAGTTTCCATTCTCAACTTTTATCTGGGTAGTACAGACTAGGACATACCATTTGCCTTGTGTCCTGGAAATACAGTCCCCATCTCAAGCCTAGGAAAGTTTTTTTGAGAGCATTGCAGCACATTCCCTACTTGCTAGGTTTCTTCGAATTTTTCACTTTTGATTACAGGGCCTTTAGTCTGAATTATAGCCATCCTTAACATTTTTGTGTATATAAACTTTATATTATCTATGTCCTAACATATCTCTCCAGATTTTCAAGGTTTCCTTGAATTACATCATCTTCTTACCTAAAATGCTGATGTAATATTAGATATTATTCACATAAATATGTTGTCATTTCTCAAAATTACAGCAGAACCTGGATATTTTATATTTGCTGCAGTTTCATCCAAACTGCAGTTATTACCACATATGAGTAAGACTGTGTGAGGGGGAAGGAGAACATAAATGATGGATTATTACTCTCCATTATAGTGCTGAAAAGCAGCCAGTCACACCTTTCTTGGCTGTAGATCTCTACTTTCAATCTGTGAATAAAAAATATAAGTATGAATGAGAAACACAGAGTTGATCACATCTTGTAAAAGATTTTGTGGGACCATATGCAATAACAAGCACATAAACCCTGTTGAAAGTGCAAACCTGTAGTACTTCACTGTAAACCTCCCTTTGAGTAGGTGACAAACTGATTAAGGTGCAGAAAGATGTACTCAAAGATCATAAAATTCTAACAGGTAGATGTTTTAGTCATTCCATGAATTGTTAGGTATTTTAGTCCCCTAGCACTCTGAACAAAGTACTAACAGGTACATTAAAGCACCCAAAAGTAATACAGAAGGAGTTTAGTTTTCTAAATATATGTATAGGTTTTAAATAGGACTTCTGCAGAGATGAGTAAGTAGAGTTTTATACAGGTATGCCACAAAAATGTAATTTTAAATGGGTTTGAATGCATTGGTAATCCATTGGAAAATTTTATACAGTTTGAATATTTTAACACCTGTCTGAATTCATAATTAAAAAATGCTTAATGCTATTGCAAACACTGGGGGAAGAAAAAAGGTGAACACTCATGAAAATGCATGTGTTACTTCTTATTCTGTATTTTCTCACTTAAATATTGATCATAAGGAAGAAGTCCTCTTCCCTGTCTTTCTTGGTCTGATTCCACACTGCCTTAGGTAATCACTATCTTGTGTGCAAAGAAATGGGGCTATGATCAGAATAGTAGCATTTTACATGCAAGCTGAAAAGCTATAAGAAATTACAGAGGCTTCAGGCAGTAAAAAATTGGATTCCCTGCCCCTGTTGGATTGTACACTGCTGGCTAGAACCCAGTTTTGCAAAGGTAAAGGATGCACAGAAGATTTATAGACAGCTGTTCTGTTAGGCAGTGAAACTTTAACCCTGTACTTCCTTGCTCCTCCTGGTTTTCCTATCAACTTATTTTTGTTCTCGTTTTTACAAACCACAGATTACCCTACAGTAAGCATATATAGAGATTGTCAGAAGACTGCACTTATTTTCCTGGCAAACTTTTGCTAGTAATTATTAAAAAACACCTCTGTCAAGAAAAAAAAAAACCACCTAAAATAACTAACTGCTAGTGTTAGAAATGTTATAGTTCCGAATGTCTGCACTGACTCATCCCTTGAAAGTTACACCTGCTTTGGGGAATTACTGTTCAGAAAGGCACATTGTGTTACCTCGGAAACAGCTGCGACTGCGCGTGTATATTTAGATAGAAGGTATTTCACTTCCTTCACATTTCTGTCTGATATGCCATTTACTTTGTATTTAAGCTGTTAATGCAGTCAGTCCTTAGCTGTCACATCTGTTCTCTTTTAGTCTTAAATCTACCCAGCTGCAAAAGATGGTCCTGTAAGGATGCACCTCTGGTGACACACCCACATTTCTGTTATTTTCAAAATTTCTGCAGGAGAAAGAGTAAAAGAATATTATTAACATATTTAGGACCAGAAAGATAAATTTTGTGCACCATCTTTAGAGGATTCAATATTTCATTAAGACAGGTCATCTAATAAAATCAGACAAGGTGACTTCATTTCCTTTCATTTCACTTCACAATTGAGAACAAGGGTACTTGTCTGTAAGACAGATGCTTGGCAGGAATGAGGTATTAGCTAGGTATGAAGGAGACTAAAATTATGGAATCTTATTTTTGTTACCGGAATTGAATTGTTGTGTGGCCTTGGGTAATTCATTTAAATTGTCTATGCTCTGATTCGTAGTTTCCCGTGTCAACAGAGTTTTAATAGTTGGCTAAATGCTACTGAGCTTCAAAAATACTTTGAATTCTTCACACACAGCACATAATATAAATCTGAAATTTTTTCACTATCATTATTATTTTTATTCTACACTGACCTTTCCCTAATTAGGGGAAACAGTTGCATTACTGATTTAAAGGCAGCATGCTTCTGCTGCGAGAGAAGCTAATATTTTAAGTCATCCTGCTTTCTGGATATGAATGATACTTACTTCAAAAAGATGTATTTCATAAAGCTATTATGTAAAAATTAGTGCTTTAAAACAGATAACAAAAGAACTGAGAAAATATATCCATCAATTTCCTGCTACTTTCTTGTCATAGTAGAGCAATGAAAGTAGAGAAGAAGAAAAAGAATAAGAAAAAAAAAATATATTGTCATACAAATCTGTTTCCAAACTGGTCTACATTTGTTTATTTTTGCATATAACAATAGTAAAACTTCTGTTATCATGTAGGAAAAAAGAAAGGTCAATAACAGAGCTTAAATGCATAAAAAAATGCAAATAAATAAGGAAAAAGAGATTGCAGGGGGAAAAAAAAAGTTCTGTAGCAACAGAGGCCGGTGTTCACCAGCTGTAGGTTGAATGGCATCTTCTTGGATAGGCACTGGGAAACCTAAACTCACAAGTCACAATACTATCTTCTCTCAACAAACCAAAGATTTCAGTATTTCAACATCAGATCAAAAGCTGCAAAAATGCACAGAAATAAAGCTGAGATCATCAAGGACATTGACAGTGTCCTAGATTACAGGAAGAATATGAGCATAGGTAAGGGAACTGAAAGCAAATTAAAACAAATTTCCAGTGTTTTCTGACAGTCAGTCTTTGATTACTTCCTGACTATTAATTTAATGATATGTGATGATAAGTTCAGTATCTAAGTATGAAATACCATGTAGGCACTTGAAAAATTATCAGTACTGCTAGAGCTACTTTTGAATCTGTACAGTAGTCAGTTATCAGTCTCCAAATGCTTTTTGGGAAGAAGAATGAAAGATGGAACAACAAAACAAGAGCAAATTTATTTGTCTAGGCAGTCTTGGTGACATGTAACTTCAGTGTAGTAACAAAAATCAGGGTTGTCATTTTTGACCAATGAAACATTTAAGTTCATTCCTTTGAAAATTTAAATGAGTTGAATACCTAAAATTTTTCATCATGAGAATTAGGTTTTTTTGTCTTATGTAATCTCTTTTTCTCTAATCTTTTCAACTTCAGTGTTAAAGCCAAAATCATTAGAAATGCTATCCCAGGACCTTTCTTAGAAACATCTTTCTGATTGCGATGACAACATTTTTCGTGACCATCTCATATCCCTATGGTCATGCATAAGCATTGTCTTCTAAAGTAGATCATCCATGTCCTTATATTTTCACACTTAAAAAGAAAGTAATCTTCCTTCCACCTTTGTTTTACTATCTCTTCTAACATGATTTCATAGGGATTTTTTAATTTTCACAGTCTTTTAATTTTCACCATCTTTTTTGGTATCTAATTCAGGTAAATTTCATCATTATCAGCTGAGTAATATTATATACAATATTTTGAGTAAGATCCTGACAGTTTGTTACAAAATGGAAGAAATATTTTCCTATCTGTAATGAGAGTTCCTTGTTTGATGCACTCCAGGATATTACTATTTTCACAGCCATGTCACAGTCATCTTATTACTCACCAATGTACTCAAATTTTCCTTTTCTTTCTTGCATACAATGAATGTAGTTTACATTTATAGGCTCAAATTCTCATTAATCATAAATTATTTATCTTTCAGATTTGTATTATTTTATTTCATTTCATTTCATTTCCATTCCTTTAGCTCCCAAGTTCATCCAACTCTTCCACTTACTGATCAGGTCTGGATAATACTTTCCACTTTCTAACACTTCCAAATTTCAGGGTGCCCACTTGCTTCCTGCATAAAATCCTCTAAAGAAAATATTAAACATATCTACCCCATGAAATATTACTGAAGGAAATAATTGTGTAATTTCTTCCCAGTCTGATCTGTTCAATGCAACTTTTGCCACATTCCTGTTGCCTAGGTATTCCTAAATTCTAATGAATATAAGTCCACTCCTCTACAGGGATCTGTATGAAGTGCTTTGTAACTCTAAATAGATTGGAATGATTTGACTACAATGATCTAATAGATCAGCTGTCAGAAAATATGCATACATATTTATTTCCAAAAAATATATATGGAGTGAATCTACTGTGCTAGATAATAATTTTTATAACTTACTCAAGTTATAAGGTCCACAGAATTCCATGGATTTGGTAATTGTTTTCTCCAAAATATGTTCTAGGCCATTATACATCACTGAGGCCTGCTATGTGCATATATCTGATGTAGATACAGTGCTGTGTTTTCTTCTCTTCATTCAGAGAGCATTTCCATCATTCATTCATTCATAGTATTGGACTTTCAATTTCAAATGATGATTCTTTAAAGGACTAGATTCTTCAAGACAGAGACCAAGGGGTTATTCTGATTTTTTTGGAATTCAAAATCTAAGTTTTGTTTCCATTTTAGATATCCTTAATTTTGCCATATACTTACTTATTTTTTGCCATTATTTTGTTGGTATGGGGTTTTTTTTTTATTATCATTGGTTACTATTTTTTTCCTGTATAGCAGTTACATTGAAAAAAAGAAAATCTGAGGCAAAACTATTCCTTTGGCAACTGGAATAGATTAACCTTGATCTTTTCTCCTTTCTGAGCATGTATTAGTATCACTTTTCTTCTGTTTCCTATCCCTGCTGACCCTTTTCTATTTTTATCTTTGTCACTGACAGATGTAATTTTCTTTAAAAGACTCAGCTTAGCTGTATTTTGACTATTTTCACTTTGTTTCTATACTTCCTTGCAATTTCCTTCATAGGAAAATTTATTGGAGACTTTTTCTGTACTTTGTCATTGTTTTCCTAATAATCGTTTGGACATATATTATGCTTTTTTGTTGGTTTTCTCTTCATTAGGTAAGGCTTACACTTCTTCCATATGAGGGCCCTCCTGCTTTAAATGAAAGATCATGCTCACATTTGCCCTTTTTACAGAAAATAATTCTTCACTCATTCCGTTCCAATACTTGTGTCTGTCATTCAAGCCAATAAACATTGTCAATTAGAAATAAGAAACTAAAAAGTCAAAGGCTAATTTTTGTCTTACATTTCAATATGTCAGATTACTTTCTGTGGCTAGCTATTTTTTAAAATATGCTTTCTGATCTAAAAGAATTTATTTCCCTGCTTCATTTCAGTATTTAGTACAAATATTGGCCCTCTCCATATGCGAGAATATTTTGTCCCTGAAGTTATTATGATATCTATTTTAAAATATATGCCGAGAAAATTGTAGTGTTTGAGACTTATTGTACTTGTTACTTCCAGAATTTTACTGCGATTATTACATAGTGAACTTCTGCAATTTCTTATAAGTGAAAGGGAAAAAAAAAGTGAGGAAAAAGGAAGAATTTGGAACTTCTTCAAGAACTGGATTTAAAGTCTGTCTAAACACATATATAATTTAATCATTACTTTTGACCTGGTTTGAACATAACTGATAGAAGTTTTGAAAGTTGAGCACCGTAGGATATTAAATATCAGAAAGGTTTTATGACTGACCTTAACTTGAATTATCTTTGCTTAGTCAACAATCTTCTTTTGTTTCCAATGCTATAAGAAAAATGCTGAATTAACAGTCCATTAACATCTAAAGCTTTCTTGTTCTTGCTCTGTGATGGCTAATACAGCTGGTGTGACTAAAAAAAAGGGCCTGAAGGAAGCATTGTGTAATCAGATGGACAGCAAGAGGATATTTTACTCTGTGTGTTGTTTTAGTTCTTTTTGTCTTTATTGAGATTGCTGAAAAAGTTGTTAAATTAATGGTCAGCAGTTATGTGAGGACTTACACTCTATGACCTAGTTTCAAAACACAATTCATTTGACATAGGCTCCCTGATTGCCACCTGAGTGTACTGTAATGTCTTTCAAATATTATTGACTAGCAACTCTTTCTTATCACAACTCACTTCATATAGGTATGAGGTTTTTCTTCCTAATTCACTATTAACTTCCTGAGGCATGAAGTCCATTGTCTTACTCCATCCTTACTTTATACAGTGCCACAACTTCTTGAAAGCTTTTCTTTTAGAAATCATAGAAAACACATGCAGAAGAAGACATAAGGCAGTCTATTGGTTTTATGTGTTTTGCCTGCCTTTTATAAAAAGAGGAGAAATTCTGACCACATGTAAATAGTGGTAGAGAATTTTGATGCAGATGGATCTACAAGGCAGCACTACCAGAAGCACTGATTACAAAGCCCATTCCTGCAATCTAATTTTGCAACTCAAATAGTGAGAGTGCCTGGTATATCTTAACCTTTTAGAGATTGAGAAGTTGTATAACAAAACAGATTTATTAAAGGAGAAAAGGGGAGTAAGGAGAGGAGAACTAAAGAAAAAAGTGAACGAGTATGGTTTTAACAGAAGACTGTAAAATCATGTGAAAAGTCATTTATTTTTCAAGCTCCCAACGTGGCGAACCTCCATAATACTGGTGTACTACCGCTGCTAATTGACCTTTAAATTTTATGCTAATATTATATTTTATATATGTTTTAGAAATAGGAGAAGGTTAATTTTCTTGCAGACTATAATTTATATATTTATTCTTCCATGTTCAATTACACTTTCTGAAGTGCTCTAAGTTTAATAATTCATACTTAACAGCTCTCTGATGAATACACTCAGTTGTAAACAAGATGTTCTGTTTCTAAGTTGGTTAAAGTTGCATCTTTTTAGTCTAACATCATGTCGTCTTGTACACACTCAGTCTTCTGCCTGTTAGGTGTAACCAACATGTCTCTATGTCCTTGGACAATATGCATAAAACCCATTACATTTGCTGTCTGTCTTGTAATGCAAAATTCAGTAGGCTCTTACTTATAGGAAAAGCATTTAAAAAATAAAAAGAATGAGTTGTTTCAGGTGCTATTAGAGTTTTATCCTAAGCCCAGGTAATTTGCTAATCTTCTAAACACAAGATACTCTGATGTATACTGCAGTTCATAGTGTCAAAAAATTAGATTTTATAAAAGACTAAATAGTAAAAAGAAGAGCCTTATTGATGTATGGTTCTTCATCCAGCATGTGGAGTGCATTGGTTTAATGCTGTCTGGATGCCAGGTGCCCACCAAAACTCTCTATCACTCGCCTCCAAAACTGGACAGAAGAGAGAAAATATAGGAAAAGGTTCATGAGTTAAAGACTGGGGTTCACTCACTGGTTGCAGTCATGGGCAAAGCAGAATCAGCTTGGGGATATTAATAGAATTTATTACCAACAAAATTAGAGCAGGATAATGAGAAGTAAAACAAATCTTAAAAACACCTTTCCCACACCCCTCTCTCCTTCCCAGCTCTGCTTCCTCCCACCCAGGGGTGCAGGGAAACAGGGAATGGAGGTTATGGTCAGTTAATCACATGTTGTTTCTGCCGCTGCTTGGGGAGAGGAATTTTTCTCCAAAAACTTCTCCAGTGTAAATCCTTCTCACAGGCTACAGTTCTTCATGAACTGGTCAGGAGTGGGTCCCTTTCCACAGGCTATGGGGGAAACTCCGGCACCTGGAGCACCTCCTCCTCCTCCAATGATCTTGGTGTCTACACAGTTGTTCCTCTCACATTATTCTCAGCCTGCTCTCCTCTGGCCACAATTACATCTGCACAATAACTTTTTTTCCTTCTAAATCTGTTATCACAGAGGCATTACCACCATTTCTGATTGGCTTGGCCTTAAGCAGTGGCACAACCATCTTGGAGCCAGCTGGCATTGGCTCTGACGGACATGGAGGAAGCTTCTGGCAGCTTCTCACAGAAGCAACCCCTGTAGGCCCCCTGCTACTAAAACCTGGCCAAGCAAACCCAATAGATAGAGAAAGAAGGCATAGATAATCAGAAATTTTAAAATACTTCCTTTTTAAATGCCAAAGATTCCCAAGAATAATTAAGGAGACTTTCTAAAGAATTAAGCTTACAGACTTTTAATGGGAATTGTGCAAGTTCATACGATGCTTTGGTTATCTGTAGATAAAAGACTGGTAAGATCACTTTCAATACGGTAAGAAAACATTGAAAGATGAAGCTTATATATGACCTTTTTTTCTCCTATAACTAGATTTCCTAAGGTAGAGACTTTTGTCGCATTCCACTGTCTGAAGGATGTTGTCCTCAGACGTCTGGTCTCTGGGGAATTTGGAAGATGAGGGTAGAATTCTTATCATGGCCCTTAAGAGGTCTTTAGCTGCCACACAGTCATTGGTCATGTGCCTAAATACCTCTAAAATCCTGAACTGGCCTCATTCTGAGGCTGATTATGCTAAAAATCATGTTGTTCTCTGGGTCAGTTCACTGCTGCTGTAGTACCAAATATAGTACCAAATAATTGCCACTATATTGCACAACTTCTGAGCTATTGGGAGGCAAATAACTACTGTAGTTACAAAAAATCCTCTTTGAGAACTTTGAACTCATGTTTTATGCTTCTCTGTGTTTTGGGTTTTTTTTCTCTTAAGCATGTTGAAAGCAAACAGTAGAACACATGTCTATGAGATTCCATTTAGTTCAGAAAATAATTTTGCTGTCAGAGTATTGGCATCCTTTTTAATTCACTCAGAAAAAATATAAGCAGTCCAGATTTATTGGCCTGAATCTTGATGAATTATTTCACACCTTAATTTTGGACAGCATGGTCACCTTTAAATCTAATAATGTTTAAATTTTTTCTGTATCAATTGGTTTATATAACTTCCATCCACCAACAAATTACAGAAATGAAGTGATAGAGCAAAACCTGTTTTTCTATTGAAGTTGATAAGAGCTTACCTGAAGTGCCTCCACTTGGGTTTTCTAACAGAGCAGTGATTTTGCTTTTCTAACTTGATGATTCTTTAGGCACATGGCAGATTAATCTTAGAGATATCATTTGGCACGGTAGTCTGTTCAAGGCCATTAGCTTTTCTCACACATTGCTTTGCCAACAAAACTTGCTAGTGAGGGAGCTTTTAATTTCTTTAATTTCTAATTTCCAAAGAAAGGACATTTTCAAATTTACAAAGCCATTGGGTTTTCTTATGATTGAATGGCAAGCAAGAAAAATTAATTATCCCTCCTCAGATGGAGCTTCCATGTCAATAAAGTTTTTATTTTTTAGTCTCGTATTAGTTAAACCATAAGGTTTTAAAGATAGATGTTTTACTTTAGGATTGGGTATTAACAAGCTTCAGCTGCTGAAATAAGTTAGCTGAGGAGAAAATACATTCTCAAAACCTTTCTGGTTACTTGCAAATATGTCTTCTTTCACATTGAAACATCAATCAAGTATTTGTCTTTACTTCCTTGTATACTCACTGGAAGGCTATGAAGATTCCTTTTACCTCAGTACAAAGTACACTAGTCCTCTAAAATATTTGTATGCCACTGTTTCATTGTGGATTTTAGAGAATGCTTACTTCAAAGACAGAATGGCTAAGCAAATTAATTTAACGTCTCTTTCTTTGAAACTATATGAATCATAAAATGTATGAAATTAAAGTGTTGGAAACCATTTTGTGGTTTTTGGGGTTTTTTTCCTACAGCATTCCATCACACTGGTATGACTACCACATTGCATTTGTATGCCATCTTAATGCCAAATAATTTTCAGGACTGATTGTTGTTTTCTGAAGCTTCCTTGCCATCCTATATACAGCACTGAAATTACATTGTTGCTGTCATTGGCTAGGGAATAGTTTACTCTAGACTTACGGCAGGAATGAAATAAACTAACAAAAAACCAACCAGTTACATGAACGTTGCCATATTATTTTCATTCTCCAAAATATTGAAAGTGCTCTGTTTCTCTTCAGGTCTTTCTATCAACAGATGACAAGGATGGATCAATTAGTGCCACAGATCAGATCACTGACAAACCCAGGCAGATAACTTGATATTCTGATTCCAAGACCAACAATGTCTGTTTTTGACAGTGTCACTGTGTTAATAGTAAGAGTAACATTAGTATTGATGTTCAGTTTTTAAGGTTTAATCAACATCTGTGATCAGTGGTATGAACAACCATCCAGAGAAAATTCACAAAGTTACAACTCTCCTCTAGGAAATACCAGCTAGAGAAAGCGATGAGCAGTGGAAGGATGAAGAGTGAGGCAGCAGGACATTATCATTCATTGTAGGGAAAAGACTGAGGGAAAAATTAAAGAAAACAGGGAAGTTACAACAGTACGGAAATTATAGGGGGGAAGTACAGTTGCTGTTCCTTGGATGGAATGCAGTCAACATGCCCAACTTCCCACACATAATATATGCTAAAAAAGGGGATGAAGATGAGAGTGGAGCAGAGTGGAGAAACGATGAACAAGCTCTGTTGAAATCCTTGCAGAGGAGGGAACTCAGTGATACTTTTTAGCTGATAAGCCACATATTAGCTGCCAACCAAGGGAGATGAAAAGAGATGTCTTGCTGTTGAACCAGAAACCAGGGTGAAATCACTCTCCTCAGATGTAATACTCCCATCTCCATCCCAAGGTTACCTCAGATGTAATGCTCCATCCACACCACCATCCCAAAGCTACCTGCCTCCAAGGTATGAGCACCCCTCTCTGAGCATGATGTATGCCTAGAGTCACTCAAGCTCCACTAGACACAAAGAAATATTATAAGAGTAAGTTAAGAATGGGGAGAATTTAGGAAAGACTCCATGATAACTTCTGTGATCAGTTGACAAGCTGAACATTTCTTCTCCCCCATGGGGACGTCTATCTATGCACACTGAATTATTACCTCTAGCTTACTTTTGTTAGGGATTAGAGCTTATCCATATATTGCTTTGAATAAGTTTTTGCAGTCATTTACTATCACCTTTGAACCTTAACCTGTCACAATTTTCTATTATACTAATATTGTTATTCTGTAAACTGTTTGTGTGAGTCCTTCAAGGGCGCTGGCAGTCACCAGCAGTGGGTAACACACTCAAATGTGGGGACCAGGGAGGGGGTGTCTCTTATGCTATTGGTGTGTCTGCTTGAACAAGTTAGTTGAAGTGCCCTCCATTCCAGTGGACTTCTCCGTGGAGAGTCCCCACAACAGGATACTGACAAACAGATCAGGCACAAGTGTCTTGGCTTTCCTGAGGTCCTGACACACAAGTCAAGCACAAGGGGTTGGAGGAAATCTTCCCTTTCATGTGACATCCAGTATGGCCTCCCCATACCATCAGTCTTATCTATATTGCAGGTGAGGCCAGACTGCCAGATGGCCAGTCGGCCACAGCTCTGGTCCGTATTTGCTTTACCTCTTCATGAATGCAAAATTGACCAGAAGGCAACACAAAACTTCTCAGTTTCTGAAGTTGTGTTTTTTGTAGTACACAAAGCCCAAACTAAAGTAAGACAACTCTTAATACAGATGACAATAATTGGCTAAATTAGACTGATTAGAATGAATGCCATTGACAGATGCCTCTTGTGCTTCTATACTGCTTTCAGTTGTAGTCAATTGGATTTTCATACATATTCACTACAGGTGTTAAATTTGAACAACTTGCCCTTTCTGTCTTCTCTGAATATATCTACCCGTTCCCAGAAGGACAAGAATTATGGATCATCGGTTACCTCTGCTTATTTCCAAGGAACAGTGGCTTTTGAATATTTAAATAACTCCACATTTCATAGTAACTATTTGAATTTAAATTCCTTCATGGGAGTGCATGAGCCAAGTTGGCCTACATTAATCTCTGAGCCCCAATAAAGTATATTGACCTGTGCTAAGCTACACTAAAAAAAAATGTCATACATAGTATATTAACCTATTTTTCATGATCAGCTGTTACGAAGTATCAATTTTTCATATTATTTTATTATGTTATCATATACTAACTTACACTGAAAGATAAATCAAGTCACAAACTACTAGAAACCGAAGGGGAAAAAACATGAACAAATACCCAGACAGCATCAATAGCTGCATCAACAGGTTGTACATCCTATGAGAGCTCTTCATGTGTTCCTCACACATAAAACAGGAAAACTTAATGTTTTGACCAATTGAAAATTTCTTATAAAGCTTATTACTTAGGTGTTTAATCTCTCCCCTTAATACCTCTTTCTTTATATTTGAATGAGATGAGGCCAGGCCAAGCACTGCAGACTGGTGGAAGATATTGTTCCACAGGATGGAAATATTATTACCTCAAAGGAAATTGTATTCCGGTAGCATCTGGTAAAACACTATTTTTCACATAATTACATCATCTATGAAACACTAAAAACACCAGGAAAAGCTTGATACTTTTAACCTCTCTGTCATTTTGTTCCTACAGCCCTTTCCGATGTTAACAAAATCTCAAGCATCAGCAAGACAACATATTTGAAAACAAGAAGATTATGGTTAATTTGGATTGTACCTACAGTCATAGGAGTCAGTAAAGCTACATATGGTCCCACAGTCTGAGGAAAGTAAAAAAATTTAATTTTGATAGCCTGGAAATTCTATGTGTTATTTTAACAAGAAATCGTTGTTTGTGTTTTGCTTTGGTTTCTTCTCCAGACAATATTGTACCATTGGTACTTCATCAAATGTAAACCTTTCCTAACACTCTCTGTATTTAGCAGAAGTGACCTTTATAAGCAAGGGTACTATTCATTACAGCAAGATTATGTGTACTATGCTGATAGTAAGTAAGTAGCTTAGGCCATTAAAAGCATCCTATTAAGCTACTTACATTACCATTAAAAGAAAGAGATTGTTGCTTTGAGCTGGATACCTTTTCTTTTTACACAATCTCTTCTACTGACTTTCCCATTTTGGAAGACACAATCTCCCATCTTGATGATGTAAGTGATCATTTATCTGTCTCCCCTAACAGTGTATAAATCTTGACACCTCTTGAAAGCCATAGGGAGATCTGCCAAGTGATCAAGATTTTGCCCACCATTTTGTAGGTGAATCAGTAAACACGTTTTTTTCCATAAAATTTCAACAGTCTGATGACAATAATAAAGGATGTTCTGATCATTAAGGAAATAGAAGGACATTAAAATTCAGACTGAATATTCTTGTTAGACTCAAATGGTCCAATGTGGCTTGAATATCTGGCTCGATATTATACTATCTTAATTTATTAGTAGTTAGCCTCAAAGAGAGGAAAAGCTATCAGTGTATGAGGCATACTAAGGCAGAGTAGTAATTAAAATGCTGCATTAAATGTCAGTGCACATAGGGGCATTTTGTACTTGGGCTGTTTAACTTTTCAATTTTTCCTTCTTTTTCTGTGCATCAAGATAATGATATAAATAATAACGATGAAACTGAGTTACAGGTAAAAAACCTTGACAATTCTGAAATACTATTTCAATAAATGTATAAAAACTGCAGATAGTAGTACCAGAACATTACAAATATTTAAAACTATATCCATGTCACTATTTGAATGGTGTTAATGGCAGCTCAACTATGGAACTTGTGAGCTTGTGTTTCAAGAAAATGACAGATTAGTTTCACTGCAGTCTGTTGATCTTATGTTTACTTTTTTCTTCATAATTTCTTGACACCAAAGAGACGGAATACCTCAGGACTTTCTTTTGTGCTATTAACAGTACAGAAAAAGATGGGTTTGGAGTCAAAATAGAAAAAAAGTCAGGATATATATGGCCAGTATGGTTTTGACCAAAGAAAAGGAAACCCAAAAAATTCAATGAAAAAGGTCAGCTCATTCAAACATAAGCATTTCAGCAAGAATACCAATTTTAACATTAACAAAAACGTAAATGAACAACCAAACCTCACCCCCACGAAACCCCCAAACCACAAACAACTTCACAGGTCTCAGGTAGAATGACCTAGGCAGTCAAGACATAATCAGACAAAAATATTTGAATAGAATGACGAGGTAAATGGTCTTTTAGCCTTTGTGAAGAAGGGACAAGATCTAATTACCTACTGTGTTCAACTTAGACTCAACATGATTTTACTTTGGTGTACAATGAAAAGAAATTCTGACTTTGACCGAGATACTGGTGAATAGAAGGAGAAAGTAAAATCCTTGATTTTTTTTCAGTAGAGGTTCAGCATTCAGCTGGCTGTTATGCTGCACAACAGGTTTATGACCTCAGTTAATCATCCAAATATTAAACTCCGTTTAACTTTACACCATTCCTAGGAATAGGAATTTCAATCTGATATCATCTCTTAAAAAAATTTACGGAAATCAGAATCCTTGCAACACTTCTAACAGCTTTTAAACTAGTTTGGGTCAAAATATGAAACCAATTTGCTTTCATCACGGGAACAATATTAAAAGTTTTGCCTGAGTTTGAATTATATTTTTCTACCTCAGTCATTGATGGGGATAAACAAAGTTTTTGAGAGTAGGATTACTTTTTTCCAGACACTCTCTGATTAAAAAAAAGGTATTTTAAAAGAAATGGTTTGGGGGTGGAATGTTTAAATGTACATATAATTTTAGAAAATATGTGTGCACATATGAGGACTGTATGCAACACACCACTGTGGCTTCAAATGAGATTTTTTTCTGATCTCCAGAAAATTCTTATGCTGATTTCTTCTTTCATTGTGTTTGATTAGATATATAAGGCTTCATATAAAGATTCCATTACAACCTTGTGTCATATAATGATGAGGTAAATCAAGTTTTTCCAACCAATATATTTCTGTATGCAACTGTGGGGTCTAATGCATGCTGATTTTATGTACCGTAGGGAAAGATTTTTTCTTTCTTTTGTGAGAAAATGTAAATTATAGTAAAAAAGTATAGCCTATCATATGTAGATCTTTTTTTTCATTATCTTTTTGTAGAAAATAGATCATATTGTATACTGAGATTCCCCTCATTCAAAGAACAACAGTTAAGGAAGAAATCTATTTAAAAAAATCAGTGAACAATAAAATACATTTTCAGCTGCATTAAAAATGAACTGAGGAAGAACTCTTGGTGTATAAGAAATCATTCTAAGGTGAAAATATATCTTAGGATGTATCTGGAAAACTTAGATGTAGATCTGGCAAACTTAGGGATGCCATAGTTAAGACAGCAACTTGTAGAGCTCTTGGTATCTTGTAGACTTTCCCATTTCTGTCAAACAAATAAACATTTGTTTATTTGTCAAACAAACATAAAAATGTCAAACAAATATTTCTATCTTTAGCAATTCACTTTTAGAATCAGAGACCAATAAAAATATACTTGACCCCTTCTGTCACTAAGGAGGTGAATACAATGATGTCTCAAAGCAGTATTACTCTACATAGATTCTAAAGTAGACAAAAATTCTATATATAAAAAATTAAAATCACTCACATGACAGATTACAATCAAGAATTTAATACTAGATTTGATGTAGTTAATTGTGTTCACCTTTCAACTCTTTAAGGATCTTAAAAGTCAATGTAATTGTATGCTTTATAGTGTATTTATTTCCTTTTCAGAATGACAAACTACGACTTTTCTTTATATCATACAAGAGTATTTGTCCATAAAAATAAGATGCTGCCATTTTATATTTCATAACATGCTTTCATCCAAAATCTCTGAAAGAAAAAAGGATAGGAAATATTTTTTATTAATTATTGCTAGCACCTGAAGGGTAAACAGGAAAAATAATTGAGAAAAGACCTTAACTGAAAAGGAACATTGTGATGAATCCTCCCACTCCCTTTCAAAACAACAAATAAAAGAAAGAGTAAAGAGGAAATTGGGTTTTTTTCTCTGTTAATTCTTAGAGAGAAGGAGAAGTTTGAGTTGGTAGCATCAAATTCCATGAGTCCTACAGTGATTGTATTAAGCAGCCATCAGAACTAAAAGGCTTAGTAAGGCCTGTGCTATATCTTAGTGGGAATATAACCTAGAGTAAGTACACTAAGTTTATTCTTTTGAATAAGAAATGTAAGCCAGAATGTCCATTGTTTGACTCTGTTGAATTCAGGAGATTTCATACTGGTCAAAACAGAGTAAGAAGTCTTTACCTTAAGTCTTCTTCAAACAGCTTAATTTTACATAGGGGTATTTTAGCAGCACTCTTGAAACTGTGCACTTTTCAAGATTCTTGGAAATCTCAATTTAAAATAAAACTGTTCAACTGGCATATGGTGGAAGGAAAGACATGTTATTCCACTGTAAGATGGGAGTGATTGCAATGTTTGATATATTTTTTATCTAGGATTTGTGCCCTCTAGTTAGATACTGAAGCTCTTCAAAATGTTAAATAAATAAATATGATTGGAAGTCTTTTTAAAGGGCTGTTTTAATTAACTTGCCCAAATAATTTCATTACCTTTCCAGGACAGAGGAAATATTTCTTACATTTAGTCAGTAGAATATACATTACGCCATCCAGCTATGCAACATAAATAAGACTTGGAGAAAGAATTTGAATCCGATTACAAACTGTGAAAACCTATAGTCGATGTAATTTTTGGTGAGCATTATATAGTATGTGTATTACGCATATCCTTATGTATATGTTATAGTAATGTCTGTCATCAAACCTAAGGGATTTCCACCTTTCTTTCTTACTGCAGCAATACAAGCAGTAGGCAAGCATGTAGAATGTAACAGCAAACTTAACTAAATTAGAATTCTGCAACAGAAAACATACATATGCAAGAGTTTTTATGGTATCAGAATAAAGCATATTTTTTGCCATAGAAAGCACAGCAAAAAAACCCCCACCCTAACATAGTTTCCTAATAATGGAGCTTTTTGGGTTTTTTACAGATACAGAAGGTGGAAAAACAAGGAAATTGGGCTGTTTACTCTAAACCACATTTAAATCTCCTGTGAATATTATGTGCTAAAATCAGCATTTTTGACATCTTAATCCAGATGCATGAATTACCTTCCCACAAACAACAAAGAGATTAATGAAAAACTGTTCTCTCAGAACCTTGCTGATTTAATACCTGCTTAAATTCTGCAGCATATCTTGCTCTCATTAAACTGTATACACATGGTTCTTTTTTTTTTTTCTATTTTTTAATTTTTTATTGAAAATCTTACATGTATGACTAAAAGTCATGGACGATATCTTTCAGTTCCATTACAAAATCTGTCATATATATATATATATGCCTATATATATATATTTAATACAACTAGAAGCAAATCTACTGAATTATGAAACAATGATTGTCTATTCAAATGTAACTCAAGTATGTTGTAGATGATTAAAATTATTTTTTTTCTCTGATGGAGCTGAAGGCCACTTTCACATAGTTAATTGATAATGCTGGGCTGCAAAAATTACAAAGCCTTAATGATAATTTCCCATCCCCCAGCCTCACATCACTCATACATTAGGATTTCAGTACAAGGATCCCTCTCTCAGAAAGAAGTACTTTAAGAGTGAGCATTATCCTCTGTGGAGTACCTTCTGTTAACAAACATAGTTCTGCAAACAATTCTGCGTACCTCTCAGTAACTGCAGGCAGGTCAAGTCATTTCAAGCTAGGTACAAACAGAAATTTTGCAGGAACAGACTCTAATTTAGAAACTCATCTACATTTTATCTAAAACAAAAAAAAATCTGAAATAATACTTGAACCCACTATTTTACTTGAATATATGCCTTATTATCTAGTAATAAATCATGAAAGATGAAGTATAAATATTGTCAGAATCATAAAAAAGTTGTCTTATTCTAAGAAATCCTACTTCAAAACCATACAGTATATTAACCAACAATAGTTGTCCTTCTGTTTTGGCACTCCTGAACCAGCATAAAAATTATGTGTAGTGAGTTAACACCGTGGGGAAAAAATACTTATGTGCAGCAAGATCTAAAGATGACTTTTGAAGTTAATAGTATTACATTGCTTAACACAAGAAAGAAATTTAAAAATCTTTTACTGTGATTCATCAGCAGCAAAAGAGAAGGGGAAAAAGAAAAGCAAGGTGTTTACAGTCTTTGAAGCATACAGCGTGTTTAACCTTGAAAACTAAATCTTGCCTTAAAGACACTCCCAGCTACCTCTGCAGTCTTCTTTCAAAAAATTCAATGTACAAATATTTTCTTTAAATGTCTCAGACTTTGTAATGGCTCAGAAGAACAACTGCACATCCTTGGAGCTGCTCTCCTTTCTGTGGGATGAATGGTGGGTGGCATTGTTTACTGTAATTTCTCCACTTCCATGCTTCATTTCCTACATTTATCTGAGACTGGAGAAAAATCAGCATGTTCTGACAAGTCTAAAACCATGAGGCAGTAAAATGGACCTGAATTTAGTGGAGATTGGAGCTCCAAAATAAATATAATACTTTATGTCAAACAATAATAAAAAAGGATAAATTCTCCTGTACAAATCAGAAGACAGAATAAAAAAATAGCAAATAGATAGCAACACCTTTTCTATACCTACATGGGCATCACAAAACTTCCCAGGCATAAGACTACACCTCCATATTTCTCATTTTATGTGGATTTTAAGCTACTTCATTGATGACAAACACTGTGGAATTTCTTAATACAAACAATAATTTCTCAAAAACTACCCAGAAAATTAAAGAGACTTCTAATTAAATAGCTCTGAGAGCAAACAGAGAAACACAAAAAAAAATACCTCCTGGGTTTTTGTTTGTTTTCATCAGTCCTTCTGCTTTTGTTCTAGTAAGCTGTACACACACTGTACAGAAAATTCCTAAAAAAATCCTTGCATGTGTAAATACCATGTATTGTAATATTTTATTTAGTTATATATTTGAAAGTTTATTTCTTCTTAAACCAGAGACTCTCTATTCTCAATATTGCAATACTGTGAAGGCATCTACAGAGTATCACCAGCTCGCTGAAGTGACTGCATACTCTTGAAAATGAGTTTCCTCTGCAGGTATTTGAGGGTTGCTATCTATTTGAACGTGGCTGAGCATTTCATTTTATCAAAAATGCCACCAAATGCTCATATTCTGTGTGGTCAGTGCAGTCCCTAGGACAAGTCTAATGAAGATATGTTCCATCAAGGCAAAAAAAAACAACCTAGAATTTTAAAAATGGAGAAATATTTACAACTTTCCTCAGTCTGTAAGGTTGAGTTTTCTGTTTTAATATTCTTCAGTGCATTTTCAGAGAAAGGTTCCAAGGCTAGGAGTATAAGCAGTCTGGTCCGGTCCCATACATATCTGCAAGCCTTTTAAAACGAGGGCCCCAGTCACTGAGGTAATCGTAGTTCTGGTCAGAGTTTGAGCTGATGGAATCTAAAGAACTGAGCGACTCTGCCACCGAGCCGTTCCCCTCAAATGCGTATGTCTGCAGGGAGTCGTAGGGTGGTGCGCAGGGGTCCACATCAGCTTCCTTTAGTCTTTCCCAGATAAATTCCCTAAAAATGACATTATCTGGGATACTTTTAAAAGTTGGTCTGCTCAAGAACTGAATCTCAGGTGTCACATCCCTTCTGGTCTTGGTGTCTCGCATGATGTTGAGGTTCCTCAAGGCAGCCATATCAAAAGCCTCTGTGTCTTCTTCTCCACCACCCTCATCATCATACCTGACAATGTTTTCTCTGATATCTCTCTCTTCATCAAAAATGAGGGGCTCTTTTTTCCGTCGCCTCATGGTGACAATCAGCAAGACAAGAACTGGAACAAAGAAAAGCTAGAGTTTTAGCAGTGCTGAAGTTTTCTCATATTTTTCCTAATGTTGGAAGTACTCATTAATTTATATGGCAAAGACCCTAGGAAATAGCAAGAAATTTATGCATTTTGATGTGAAACCTAGCAGGTTCTGAAATAACTTTTAAACCATAAGCTTTTTAGACCCTAAAGAATCTATTTCCCAAATCATGCAGGATTAGCATCTTCATCTCTAATTCTATATCCCACATTGTCTGCTAAACATAAATTTCAATACTGGTTCAATCTGATTATGGCAATTCCACAGCTAAGAAATTATAATAATTAAAAAAAAACTAAAGACCTTTCCCTGAACTCTTAAATGCCCAAGTGACAAAAGCACATTCGTAAATTAACGGAATAGAATTTAAAAGCTTTTTTAAATTTGGGCAGTGACTGAATTAAAATGCATGATCAATATCTGCTGAACAAAAGTAAAGTTAAAAAATCATAGATCGGAGAACACTGAATAGTTAAGCAGTGTGTAAAATAAGTCTACTAGTTCATGGAATAAAACCACTTCTATGTAAGATCACTCTTTCCTGAAAAGTGCAAAGTACTAAACTTCAGATTTATGGCTTACATCTAATGAGAACTGCTGGGGCTGGAGTTTACTGGATGAACCAGTACTAGAAATGTAATTGGTTATTTAATTTTGATCCTTAAAGTTTCTTTTAGCTTGAAAGCTAATACTAAACTGCAGTGACAGCCAAAAGCACTGCAAGAAACTACCTCAAGGCTCCTCTTGTTCTATACAGTTTGGTAGAGAAACATCGTTGCTGACACAAAAAATATGGAAACAATACTATGGATATTGCATCCATCTGTGGGACATGATGGAGTGTAAATCATCCTCCTAGAAAATGTTTAATACTATATTGTAGCATCTGGATAACATTTGCTGAGTTAATGATACTCTTAGGAAATCACAGACATCAATATGATTGTAAAAATAACAGTAATTTGAAAAGTGACATTCCACATTTAATTAATCTCTTCTGATTTTATGATTATTTTTAATGTTAAGAATATGTGATTATATGCATTGATAAGGTTTTCAATCTTTAATTATGACACCAATTAAATGCTGTAGAAACATATGGAAAAGCAAAAGCTAAAAGGTGATATAGATAATATTAAGATTGATGTTCCCAAGGTAGTCTCAAAAGTGGCCTCCAGAAATTGCATGATGTAAGACTACCTTTCTTGAGAGCCTTTCTTTTCATGAAGGAATCTTAAAATCAGTATCAATCTAGCCATTGTGTGGAATGACTTAATATTAGGATCACTTGGCTAGAATAAACCAGTAATTTGTACATGCAACAAAGCTGTATATGTCTACAGATATTATGGTACTATTTGGAACTGGCTAAAGCAGGAGATGCATTTCTGCACTATTTTTATTTCCCTTTGGAGCCACGCATGTCTAAAAATAAAACTGCAACTAGGTTTCTTTTCCCCTAAACTTTTTGACAAATATATTAGGTGACAATCCTTTCCTCTTTTCTCAATAGCTACCAAGCACACATCCAATAATCCATCTACTAATAGATGTCTCATGACTATATTACCACATAATCAGCATCACCCTTTCACATTTTTTGCCCCTGGCATCTACCTGATTCATGCTTTATGTATTAAATTCAGAAGCCACTAGTTTGAGGCATTTTGCTTTGAACAATATTTACATAAGCAGTTTAATAACATAAAATATTGACCTTTAAAGTGACATTTGTGAAATTCCAAAACATTGTGATATTTGTATAATACAAATTAAGCTGTAAATTATATGGCAGAGAACATAAAATTGTCATCAGAGACAATTGTACTCCACTCTTAATGTTTTTCCTCATTTTAAAAGATATTTTAAAGTGAAAGGCAAATTAGCTGCTGACAATATGAATATATATTTAAACCAAGATTTCTATTGACATAATTTCTTTTTAATTATTATTTTTAACATTTGCTGCCACATTTTTTATTGCCATATAAGTAAGCAGCTAATCATTTACTTTACTCAAGTGTAAATGCATTTTCACTCTACTGTCCCTCTTAACATACTTTATGTTGAAAGTTAAAGACCTGCTAATAAGTGTAAAATACAAAACTTAGTAGGAAGGTCTGCCTAAAGGTACAATAAAAATCAAGATACAATGAATGTTTTATATAGTGTTCTTTCTATCTCTCACACTTGCTCGAAGCCAAGAAAAATATGGAGCCTTTCTAAAGGTTAAATATTTTAGCATTTAGATGACTTTATAAGATTATTAATTTCTAGCCTTTGCAACAGCCTATGAACAATAAAGTTTAACCTCTAAATGAACAAAGCTTTAGCTGCATTGCAGGAGCTGCAGAGATGAATACAAGCCCTAAACACTTTTCACTGATATCTAAATCAAATGCAAATGGTTTCAAAGTTTTTTCATTTCTCATTAAGTCATGGAGGGTTTTTATTTCCCACATTTATGACAAAAGCAGAGATTAAGTTAGTAATTAAGGACTGGCTGAACTTCTAAAAACCTAATTTCATGACTCTTAGAAAAGAAATAATACAGTGGAAAACCTTTAGGCACATATGTATTGCACATTGAGGGCGCTAGATTGGCTCCATACTGATACACCCAACTCATACTAAAGAGATGAAGTGAAAATACAGATTTCATATGTGATGTAACAAATAAAGAAATCAATCAATATTTTAAGCAACTAATTATAAAGACTTAATAACCAGAATTAACAAAGAGAGATTTAAACTAACCTTTTAATTCTTCTGATTTACCTGAATTGTTGGAAATATTGATTTCCTTTAATAGGTACAATAGCCAAGAAAAAAAATATTGTTTGTCTTTATATTAGCTGTGGTAATACCCAATTTTATCCTTGTGTCAGTATAGATTTAATGCTAATGTTCGTAGTTTCAGTACACCCAAATCAGTCTTTAAACAAACACCTTCGAATGCAAGAGTGGATTTTTGCTTTGCCATTTTGCAGTGCATTTTCTAGAATTACCATGAAATTTCCATTTTGGTATGATCTGGTAATAAGTCAGGTTTAGGTCACCTGAACATAGTTCTCTGGTTTAGTACTAATTTTTCCTTTTGTACTCAAGGCAATTGCAACATAATTGTAAGGAAGCCATAAAAGTCATGAGACACCCTGAGGGAGAAGACAACATGCAGAGCTATACAGTAAGGCACCGAGCTAAATCACAGGCATTACCATGCTTTGTATACGCTACATCCCTAAGCCAGGAATTTACTAAAGCAATAAGCCGCATCAGCTGCGAGCAGATCGGCACACTAGTTTATGCCTTAGGTGTGTCATGATTCATAAAGCTGATGACTGGAGATCCTCAGCCATCTAAGCAGCACACTAATAACCTATTTACTTATACCTTGCAGCTGCCAGTACAGTCAGATAAGTTTTGGGGATTACAGAGGCCAAGACTCAGGAAACTTGAATTTAATTCCCACTTACACCTTCACTTATACCTGCTGTTTAATCAGTTTGGAGTGGTATTTGCAAAGTGACTGTGACCTTTAAATGCCCACACTGAGTGACCCTAATCAGGTCCCAAACTTTCGGAAAACAGCTGCTGCATTTCTTATTCAACCACTTTCTGGAATTGTTGCTTTGGGTACTCCCAGTCAAATGTTTTCCTCCAGTTACACATTTATCACTTTTAAAACTGCAAGGCCAAACCCCATACATATTACATAGTCACATTCTGTACACGTTATACCTATTTAGAGAATTAGATTCTTATGACTAGGACTGTTTCTTCTTGTTTACAAATCATGGTTATGTGTTCTGATTTAATATGGGTTTTGCAGGTATTTTGATAATGATAACAAATTTGCTGTATTTAAACTGAAAAAAACCTTATTTAAAGCAGTATTTTGAAGTTTTATCAATGTATTACTAATTTGTAAACTCTAGTGCCACACCAATAGGAAGCTTTCTTCAGTCTTTCTAAGAAAATAAGTGACACTAATAGATTACATTCCAAAGCATGAAAGACAAAAATAATGAAAAAGTATTGTGCCAATCTAACTTTCCATTGCATCAATACAAAGAAAAAACTTAACCTCTCAAATGCAATTAGGTTATCTACAGGTGAATATTCTGCGTGTGTTATTTTATGTAAACATTTTATGCTAAACAGTTGTTACAAAAGCAATTACTGTGTCTGGAATATGCTAACTGAAAAACAAATTACCTTGAATTGAATTAACATATAATTTTCAGAACAGTTAAAAAATTCCTACTTACTCTCCTCAAAATTATGCGCAGTCCAACATTAATCAAATAACTACTACTTTCATATGCTTTTAATGACTTTTTTAGTTGTTTTTTTCTTTCTGTAAAACTTATCCTTTCTGCATAATTGGAAAGCTGTCTTGAGTAATTAAAAAAGTACTGGAACTTTCTTTTGAAATAAAATGTACAATTTAATCTCCATCAGTCAATATGAAGATAGAAAGAGATTTTGTTTTTAAATGTTTTTAACTTTTAAAATTATTTTAGTTTGAAAAAAATTCTATACCATGTTATAAGGAATTATCATAAAATAGTATGATTTAGTAATGTTCTTCCTTCTTAGGGTCTGAGAAAACACTGCGCTTATCTAAAATTGATTGGTTACTTAAGTAAAAGTAATAACACTAAGAAATCCCACTGAGACAATCTGGGACTTGGCAAAGACAAATGTTTATATAAAAGACAAAGGGATGTGTGGGGAAAGAACAAAAAGTATATCCTACTAACTTTAAGAAAAAAAGAGCTAGTTGAGAATTCAAGACACCGGTGCCAGAATGCATGTATTCATTCAATTTATGCAAATTTCATGCCCTCTCTGCTTTACAACTGGCACCCACATTAAGATGACATTGATCCAGTGTGACTGGATTTGCACTGGGTGGTAATCTTGGGTCAGAAAAAGATGTTGATCCACCTCTTTTCACTGATAAAGTCTTACACAAAAATGCGCATCCCTTGTCCCAGTCCCGGAACCACTTGCCAACAAGCTGACGCCTGTTTTTTATGCTGTACTAGTGGATCTTCAGCATTTTTCTCAGGAATGAATGCAAAGAGTAAAAGGGAAAAAGTAAACTCCTAGCAATACTGCCATGCAGTTGGGCCCAGAAAACACATTCTAGGAACAAATGAGAGAAGAAAGGCTATGGGACCAGACAAGCCGTAACAGTTGACTGGGGTTTCACTGGGCATCAGTGATGATTAGGTACTTCGCCCTTGTGGACACTGGCATGTGGCTGAGAACAAAACAGAAGACAGTACCAAAAGGCAGTACTCAAAGCCAGGGCTATCATACAAATGCAGCCTAACCTGTTCCTGCAGCTCTGAACTGTACTCAAAAGGAACAGTTTAGACTGGAAGTGATGATGACGCATACAAATGTCTTTTTGGATAAATAATGTTGATGCCTTCTGAGAGATGACTTTGGAAATTCAAAGTCTTTGACAAATAAAATCAATGGTAATGTGGTAATATGAAGATTTTTTACCGAATACTTGTTCAGAACACTTTAAAAATGACTGGAATAAAAGCTCAAGTTACTTGATCTATTGGTTGCATTTGAACCCTGGTGTACTAAGTAGAATAAGCAAGTTATTTGGTGCCAACATTCCGTGTCTCCACTCAATGGTCAACTTGAAATCATACAGCTTCTATTTAAGAAAAGTTTACAAGACCAGGCTGCATGGTACGTACAGCAGTTTCCTATGTAATCTTCAGAAACTCCTTTCTCACGTACAACAGAAATGGTGACATTTCATTTTGGGATCAAACGAATTGCTATGGTTACAGAAATTTTGTTCCTAAGTACATTGGACTAAAGTTTAAAACGGGTGTTTTTTCACTGATACTAATGCCAGTTGATATAAGAGAATATTTTTATATCTTTTTGAACTCTAACATTTAGCTTCTTGTCCAAATAAAGTTCACTTGTGTACATAAATTGGCTAGAAATGCTACTAGAAAAATGGTATTTAAAAATGTTCATTAAAACTTTTGGCAATAATTCCCTTCCATTTCGTAAACCTAGGCCTAACCATGTGTTGAGTGAGAATAAAGTCTTATGGTGTTAGATTTTTTTATGTCACAGAGAAGGAAAACTTTAGAAATGCCACCTCCTATATGTATATATAGCTACTGAGTAAGTTGGTTGAGTTCACTGCAGAGGTAGTGATTTTTATTACTCTGTAAAAAAAGTATGCAACAGGTTTTTCGTTTTGGAGTCCTTCAGAAATATTTTAGCAGAAGGAACATTTCCTTCTAATGGTTTCCAGTGACATGAATCAGAGTGCTAAAGAAGACGTATCTACACTTGGTGGAAATACTGCCATGAACAGAAGTTTGGACACAAGTCTCTTTATTTGACCTGTCGAAATTACTTCGGCAACAGTGACAGATAAAACATCACTGACATTATACCACCATAAGAAGACTGTGGCCTTCTCCCTTTCCTTAGATTGGTATGACAAGGAAAAGAAAAATCTCTTAATTGATAACAACACTGATGAAAATTCCTGTGTGCTGAACCAGGTACCCTTGTTAAAATATGAATTTCAGACAACAAGCAAAACTTCACTTTTGCTCACCTGATCCTTCATCTTTATTTCTTGATTTGACCCTTTACTGTTTAATAACTAGGTATTACATGAGAAATTCTAGGCAAACTAGGATGTTGACACCATTCCACTCTTTTCCACTGCCTTTTATCTAGTTGCAGTTTCACTGCTCAACATAAAATCCAACTGTTATCAAAGCAACAAAAGATCACTCCATAGATGATGTCAATTAACTATGATTCTCATCAGTAAATTACATCTGTTGTATTGTCTGAATATCTCTTGTTCTAAGCAAATCAATAAAAGTTTAAAAACAGTTATGCCTGTGGAAAAGGGACACACTGATACTGGTTATATTGTGAGTATGCTAAACCAAATGCTTCCATAAACTGAATTGTCTATCTTTTAAATATTGCATTTGAGACAAGTAATATTTCTTTTTATTTTACTGTTATTTCTTATATCTGTCTGGAGGCAGTTTAATATAGAAGCAAAGTATGTAAATTAATAATCCCAATCTAAAGGGTTTTCTTGTGCTCATGATACAAAATGCTGTTCTTCCTTGAATACTATCTGTGCGTGTTTACAGAAATCAGGGTGGAGGGGAATGTTGAAGCTTATATGCATATATCTTTTGCTACTATGCATTGAATGGAAAATAAGGGTAACAGAAAGAAGACATACCTAGCAGTGTCAAGACACAAGCCAATATTGCTATCAGGGCTCCAGTGCTAAGTCCTGCAGGCAGGATATATGCTTCTGCATTGCACGTCTGAGCAATACCATCTGCATCACAATCACAGACCCTGATGGTGAGAGTATTAGTGCTACTAAGTGAAGGTGATCCACTGTCCACTATGAATATTGGCAAGTAGAAAACAGACTGTTCCTGTCTTCGAAACCCGTTTCTTTTGGTTAATACTGTCGCAGTATTATCTAGATAAAGGAATAAAAAGACAAATTATAAAATATATGACTTTTCTAAAACACAAGCCTATAAATATTATAGCCTTCTACTTAAAAACTTCATAAAAACATTCATATTACTTCAACAAGTTTAACTTTCCCAGTCATATATTTTTGAAGTTGCCCAGGTAAGATCAACTGAGAAAGCACACCCAACTAAACAAGAAGATTTCTATTTTTAACAAAAGAATATTTCAAAATTGCAGAGGTCCATTTAATTTTAGCTAAGCTCACAGTTTCACACTCTTGATAGACAGCTGAAGATGAGATCATTATAAAAAAGAAAAAAAATTACCCTTCAGTGATCAGATTAAGTATCTATGTTTCCAGTTAATTTGCAAGCACCTATTTCAATTATTTACAGATACAGGCATCCTATTAATTGAAGCAATGACCATATTAATAGGAGAATAGGTTCTGAAGATCAATGAAATATTTTTTGAATGCAAAAAAAATCCAGTCAGTGCACAAATACAGGTAATTGTGCATGCTACAGAGACATGTGGTTGTTTCAGATTCTTCTGAGATTCAAGATGGCTATTACAATCAGTCTAAAATGTATAGTTTGACAGTGCTCTGAGCTGTGAGACTAAAAAGCCCATGTGTTCAAGAAGATATAGGCAAAACTCGCTGTGTTCAACACAGATTGAGAGCTCCTGAGAGGCAGGGAGATACAACCCCAAGGATGTATAGATAGAAATGTTCATTCAGTTGGTCTGTCTACCTATTTATATATACTTACCTATCTATTTATAGACAGATATATTGGCAGCCAGTAAAGTTATCTTATTGTGTCATCTATTACGACCTACCCTAAGATAGATTACCATCTAGATAATAATAGATTAGGTCAATAGATTGGATCATATTATGATCAATCTAGATCATAATAGATTATCATCTATTATGACCTATCTATGAGGTTATATCAAGCAACCTCGATATAACCTCACATTAAATATGCATAAAATTAACTAATGTTGAATGAGGCAACTGCCGCTGTGTCTTGTAACTCCACTGATTTTACAGGCATTACAAAAGTCTGTTATTACTTTTATCACATTGTAAGTTCTCTGGAAGAGGGCCTCTCTTTTCATTATGTACTTTACAGTACTCATGATGTCAGATTTCTGAACAGTCTTATTCTAATGCACTTTTATTATTGTGATCATTGCTACTATTAGAGTCTTCTGTTTCAAATTGCAAGCTGTTCATATGAAGAAAATTAAGGATTTCATTATATTACATGTAAGGTAAGGCAATGAAGACCTGTGTGAAAGACTTTTATTAGGTCACACAGTACACTTACTGAATATTATTCAAAGTCTGCCTGTAGAAACAGTGGCCTTCAGTGTCCATATGTCTGTTTTTCTTGTTTTTCTTATAGGATGACTTTGTAGCTTTGGCTTAGTACAGATCCATAAAAGAGCAATGCAAGAGCAATACCGTGTCTATTTAGTTCTGTTTGTTTCGACTAATAAATAAACTGCCTAACTCGTGCCCAGCTGCTGTACTGTGCAGTGCAACTAATGAGGGCAGTAATTAGAGTGTGTTCTCAGATATTTTAACTAAAAGAAAGTGATGTCAATGAGAGTCTTTGAGGAAACAGTCATAAGAAGCCTGTACAAATATTATAGGCAGCTTTCATTATCAAAAGCTTTCTTCAAAAAGGGAGATACTTAGTTACTGAAAAGACGTGTCTTTCTAAAAAGAAAAAAAACCAAAATCTTCACAAATCACAAAACATCTCCGTTTACTGTGCACTCATTTTATATGCCCTGAGTTTATATCAGTAAGACATGAATTCCTGGACATTTTTAAGTCACTGCCCCAAGGTAAAATCTAATTTAGATAAAAACCTATAAATACAGCGAAAAAATGTGAAGAGTGACTGATGGGGGGAAAAAAAAAAGAAAGACTTAAAGATTTGATGCTGCTCTGTTTGGCTCAAGGCTTTAAATGATTCAAACAACAGCTTAATTCCTTTCACAAATACTCTACAGATAAAAATATTTTGCAGGCTGATTTTAGTTTATGTTCGTACCGGAACAGAAGTTTATGTAGGTCATAATAAGCATGCTGCATTGAAAATGAAAGGTTCTAGTGGTGAATATTTGCCAAACCAAAATTTTCTTACCTTTGTTGTCCTGTAATGTAAAATTGTGGTTATTTGCTGCCTCTGCTGTTAGACTGAAGTAGAACTGATGGCCATTTGGTGGATCATCCTTATCAATTGCACTAATTTTTTGGATCACCTGTTTTAGAGATACATCAGGGTTTAATTGAAGCATATGTGCATGTACATTACATAACCCCTCTGTTACCTATCAAAATATCAACCCTTCCTTGAGTTCTGATCATCTTGCATTTTGATTTTCTAATCTCCTAAGCATGTAGAGACACTGTTAAAGTGTGACTCAATTCTTTATTTTACCTGTACCAAATATCTTGACCAAAGCAATGCTCTGCAGTGCCTGGGAGAAAGTTAGGTCCTGCCACTCACAAGAGCTTGAAGTAATAAACTACATAGCAGTGAAAGAAGTGTATCTTCTGGATGGCTCTTAGCGTAGTTATCAGTGGCTGCAAGGAATGTTTTAAACCTTCAGGAGGAAACTGTGATGCTTTTGAGCATTGGAATTCATGTTTGGTTTGGGGTTTTTTTTTAATATAATGAAAATCAGAAAAGCACAGCATAAGTATTACTATTTTCTTGAATTTCATTACTATTGTTTTTAAAAATTCATTTTCTAAAATTCTGTCAGAATTTACCTCTAAAGAAAATGTCACAGCTGCTTAATATCCACAAAAATTGGAAATTCCAATTCTCTGGTCCAATTCTGACCAGAGCACAGGGAAAACAGACAGGTGCAACAATAAGAGCATGCCTAGCCTGTGTTTCTCATGAACATAAGCTGATAATCATAGTGGTTTTGTTCAGAATTTAAATTACGAGGTGATTTTGAAATGTGCGATAAACAACATTACCACAGGAAGGACAATACACTGAGAGAAGTCACAAAAGTGCAAAGTGTTCCAGGGACTACGTGGGATCTATGCAGGTGCAACATCTACTAGTTTTCTGGAAGTGGGAGGAGAGACTGAGAAAGTACATGTATTTTGTGAGGTCTTCCACAGTAGAGAGGAAAAGGCCAAATATGAGGGACACCAAGGACAAACAACAGGAGATAGATTTAGTTGAGTCTAGGACTACTTGGAAGATATTTGGGTAGTTGAAAATACAGGAATAAAAAATAGTAATAAATTCCCCTTGTGACACTGCATCCTTAAGGTCCATATTTCCTAGAGGGAATAAAAGTGTGTACTCATTTATACATTCTTAGTATTATCCAAAATTAGATGAGTTAAGCAAAATGTATCAGTTATACAAGTAAGAAAGACAGAGATTTTAACAGTACTTTCAACTAGTAATTTTTATACCTTCATCTTTCTTACTGTTTGCTTGTACTGTTCACCAAAGCCTCATTTTCACTCTTATAAGCTGATTTTTCTTTATCTTAAATCTGGAAGGCTTTCATAAGGATTGGCTGCCTATCTAGTAAAAATAACCATAAAACCTATCAAGACATACCTGACCAGGCTGAGCATTTTCACAGACAGTTGTCTCATACTCCATGGCAAACTCAGGGGCATTGTCATTGATGTCAAGGATAGTGATGGCTACATAGCCTCTCCCAATCTGTGCTGGATTCTCTATAGGAAAAAAATCCAACAAAACAATTAAGAGAAGATCCCTGCAAGTTATTCTAAAGGTCATTATCTTTTTCATTTGCATTCTTCTTTTGGATATGCATGTCACATCAATTATAATCCCTCCCTCAAATACATAGGAAGCTCTTGTCTTGATCTTCTGGGCCAATATTTATGTGTTTCAGCTGCTTCAATTAAACTAAGATTTTACTCTCAGGATAAACTGGAAATCTAACTCACTAACCACAGCACTGAATCTCATCAAATGGAAGGATAAGAGCAGGATGATGTAAAATCATCACCAAGCTATCCAGAACATCACTATTCGTACTGGGAATAGCATGGTTATTATGGATTAAATGTTTGGGTTTTTTTCTGAAATTCAAATGGATCTGTCCATTAAGAAATCAAAACCAGAATTTTATCAGCTATATATAAGTGAAAAGAAGAGAAGGCTGCACGTGGAAGCAAATCCCAAAGTATTTGAAGTGCACACACAACTATTTCAATACTGTCATTAACATGTTGAACACTTTAAATATGAATCACATCCTTTAACTGATACACATCTCTAGCTAAAATATGAGTATGTTCAGGGTCCAATGGCATAATTTAACCTTAAACAGTAATTATATTTTGGACTAAGCCTAGGGACATCATTGAGTGCAATACTTATTTTGCTTCTCTTTTGGAGAAGGGAAAAGAGAGGTTATAATCCTTTTTTACCACAAACGGTGATATTACTGTTATAGCAGGACAAAATGAAAAACTTTACAGAACTGCAAATATGTGTCTATCTTTTCATAGCGTATTGGAACCAAGTTTTAATAAATATTTTAAGCACCCAAATATAAATCTCAAAGTGGGTTTTTTTGGTTTCTTTTTTTATTCCACATGTGAAATACCAGAGAAGTAAGCAATTTTGACACCAAATTTTTCTTTTGCTGAACTAAGCCTATTGAAAACCAAGTGGGTAGTAACATAAATTAAAGCAGTACAAGGTTTTGCTTGTGCTCCTAGACTCTCATTTGTGTCAGGTATGCCCTTTGTCTACCTCATCACTTTTGTTACTACCCAGGAAAATCTTTGTTTTCCATGTTGGGTTTTTAGACCAGTGACTTGCGATAACACAAGATAAATTCATAGCGACACTAAGTGATAAATGTTAACGTTCAGGTTAAACATTAAATTAAGCTCACAGAAATCAAGAAGTGTTGATTTTCACAACAGCAAGCCAGAGAACTGATAACTCTTTTACTATCACAGCCCAAAAGAGTAGTATTAAGGATGAAATTTGAAGAAATAAATTCTTCAAATATAAAAGCAAAAATATATTGTTCTTCACAGAACGTGTTCAAAGCTGAACAAGTTTAGGTTTGAAATGGCATTAGAAGAATTCTTGTACCCTCTTGAAGCATTACATTTTTAAACACTTCACCTTGCTCTGGAATAAGATACCAAATACAAAGTAACTTCCACAGTGGTACCTTAAAGTCAGGAAAATGAAACCACATTAGCATTCACATCCCCTTTTCTTCATACCTGCTAAGAATGCTGTGATTGACCAACAGCAATCAACTCTGAGTGCCCCCACTAAGATGGGGTAACCACTCTCCCCTGTCTTCCACATAACTTTTCCTCTAATGACACTTGGTATGAGACTGCTGACTTAACATATTTTAACTCCCTTTGTACCTGTCTTTCAGAAGATAAAAGAATACGCAAGGTATGAAGCAAATGAAAGAGCAAACACCTAAACTGTTGTGTTTTAAAATTTTTATCATATAGATTTCTTTTGCATTAAGTAGTAAGTTATTTTTATCTGCCACGGTTTGCAACTGCCACAATTTCTCTGAATGAAGCTGATCACAACCAAGCCTGAAGCTTTACATACAAACTGTTGATAAATATCTTTCTATGGATACTTACGACTTTCCATGGCCAAAACTGTGATATTATGAACAGCATTAGTTTCCCTGTCCAAAGATTTGGCAGTTGTAATGACTCCACTGTTGGCATCAATATTGAAATACCTCTCCAGGTCTGTGTTTCGATCTATCGAATACCTAGGTAAAGGATGAAAGAAAACTTTTCATTTATTACAGCTTGTAAAAATATTTCACTGATTTCTTATTAGAGGGAAAGTGTTTCCACTGTTTCTTTAGTTTGAGCAATGTTTAGTCCAGTTTCCCTGGGGCACTGAGAGAAGCAAAGCTACACGCAAAGGTGAGAGAATTACACAGTGACTTGTGCTGACAGTGGTGGGCTCGACTCCCACAGTGTCCTCCTAAGTGAGGTTATAGGTATTCCTCTGTCTTTTCTTTCTTCCTCTCTGCTGTAAGGCAAACTCAGGAATTCATCAAATAGCATCCTCCTGAGAACCAGCTAAGGAGAAGGTGAGCTGGAATTTTCTACAAGACTATACCAGCCAGGCAGTGATCCCATGGGGGCTGGCAGCCTGAGCACAGAGCTTTCTATCACAAGCAGAAGAGCCCCTGAGTCACCCAGAGCTGAAGGGGAAGGGAGAACAAAGGAAGATGATGCAGACTAGGGTCAAGGGATTGCATGTCATCACTGTCAGCTCTCAATGCTTTACTGTCATTAGACAAACACAGGCTCATGCCCTTAACTCTTTGGCTTAACATATCTTTACCTCCCAATTTGTTTTAGGAAGGGGAAATGAGCTCCTTAGCAAACTGAAAATAGCATAAGAGAAAAGGTCAAAATGCCTGTGGGTGATTTGCTTATATCCCTTTTGAGAGAAAGGGACAGTTGATTAGGCAAATTTAGATTTACAACTGGAATATTCTCGACATTAGATTTATTACTGGGTCAGATTCTTGCACTCTCATTCAGGTCAAGTATGTACTCCAGAGCACTTCCCTATACTCAGGATGAATTAAAGTGTCTGAATCTGATCAAGTGTGATCATAGCAATTACTGTCACACTGATAATATATTAGATTATTGATATAACATAAACCAAATCCTCTGAACATCATAAAAAGAAAGAATTATGGAAGACAATTAAAAAACGGAACTTCCTAGACACAATGATCTTATCAAATGATTTGTTTGTTCTGTGTTGCAATATACCATCTTCTTCTTTACTGTATTACTGGTTTTTTACCTATCCCTCTTACTCTACAATCTAAGTACAGAGACTTTTTACATAGTTAGAATTGTTTTGCTGCATTATGTCACAGTGAGAGAGAGACTAACGAGTTGTAACAACAACAGTAACAGCAGTTTTCATGGATTACTGCTTTCCCTCTTTCACTTTTTCTTTTCTTCTTTCATTTTGTGTTAACTGTAGGCCATTTTTCACTTTATTTCTTGCCAGCACTGTTGTTTACTTGGTCAGCAGTGCTCTACAACTGCTTTGTGGCTGGCAAGTTTCCCCATGAGATGATACTTGTCACCTCTGCTATGTAGTCAATCTTGGCAGGCCTCATAGCTAAGATTCAATCTCCTGCCAAATTTCCCTTAGAAATCCTTAGATTTCCCAATTATTGAGAATATCACTATGCAACTTGAAGAGTTAAAGGAGAAGGAGAAGAAGGAGAAGGAGAAGGAGAAGGAGAAGGAGAAGGAGAAGGAGAAGGAGAAGGAGAAGGAGAAGGAGAAGGAGAAGGAGAAGGAGAAGGAGAAGGAGAAGGAGAAGGAGAAGGAGGAGGAGGAGGAGGAGGAGATGGAGAGGTGAGAAAGATGAAAAGGAAGAAAGCAGTGAAGGAGGGAGACAAAGAGGGAGACAGGGAGGGAGGGAGGAAAAGCAAACAAGTTATATAAATTAGATGACAGATTCTTATTAAACAAGGAGAAAAATAATTTTATGCATAGGAAGCAAGCATTTTCCCTTATTTACGAGCACTGTATCCATACTCAAATTCTAAAAAAAAAAGTATTTAAAATACTTTTAATCCTTTAATTCCTCACAGCCATTAATACTTGAAAATCTTTGAGCTGCAGGAGTTTTAAATCCTTTATTTAAGATAGTTCAAACATCAATAGTTCTCTGGACCTTATGAGATAACTTCTTATTTTCAAAACATTTATTATTTTCCCAGGTCCTTGGTTTTTCAAGGTTTTGTATCTGATCTTGTAATTTCAACATTTTCTGAATTATAACAAATCAGTTTTTAATCAGTACCAATATAATCCAATGTTTGGAAGTCAGAATATTTATTTATAGATTAATAGTTTAAACTTCTTAAACAGATCATGAAAAGTTTTATGCATTAATCCTCCTCAGCACATTCCAATTTTAGGTGAATCTCTCTCTGATGTATCAGAGCATATGTAGGTAGAACAGCTTTAAATTACATGATCTTTCAGTACCTTCGACAATGTACATAGCAGGTTCACAAGCATATAGGTAAATCCTCACTCCTTTTCTTTTTTACTGTCCCTCAAATTCCAAACAACTTTGAAGCAGAAGGAATCTTCAAGATGTTAGTTGGTGATACAACTATTTTTTATGCTGGAATTGTAAAAATTAACCAGATCAAGGCAAATAAACTCACCTTTATGTTTACACAGGACTCAAAAGCATTATGACCATGGCCTGCATTAATGGAACTGTGATTAAGCCTATTCTAAATGATTCTGCTAAACCAGATATTATACACCAGATGCTAACATCAGTGCCAGAAAATACTGCCACAGCAAAGAAAGAGCTCAGCAAAGATAAATTTCACAAGTAAATCCATGCCAAACATTCATCTAGGACTTGTTTATGCATGATAGGAATCAGCTATTTTGAATATGTTGTAAATATATAACGAAAGAGATAGAACACTTGCATCACCTCTAGGAGTGAAACATATGCTTTGCTTTTGCAACATAAGATCACTGCTTTAGAAATTACACTACGTTCCCAAGCTCATTTTCAATGCATGAAAGGAAAGAGTTAACATCACCAAAACAAATGACATCCAAACAAGTACCTGCAATGGTCTTTCCTATGTATGCCCTAGGTGAGCAAAAAAAACAATTGAAAGTAACTAACTTTTGTGTTTGTGTTCTTCCCCCTGCAGGTGTTTAAATTCACAGAGTTCCTAAGTCATAACCGTTACTCTCTAGATCCTTTGCATGTTCCTTTGAGAATTAATATTACTATTCTGCATAAAAAAAATAATAAGTAGCTCATTACTGGTTTAGCTAAGGTGGTGACCCTTTGCCCTTCAGCTCTAACCTTAGATACAGGCAAACATAAGACTGAGAATTGGTGTTCTCTTATGGTTTCTTAAAGATCTAGGACATTATATTGTGGAAGACTTGTAGGTTTTTCAGACACTGAAGACAAAGAAAGAGGGGCTTGACAGTTTATGAATCTCCAGTGATCATGTCTCTTCCCATTCAAATGGAAGATATTTGGCTGCAGCAAAATTTACAAAACCACAAGCCTTTAACCATCCCAATGAGAACAGAATACATCTCAGCCTGTCCACTTCTCTCATGAAAAGAGTTTTACTAATGTTTCCTGCTGTGGGACCTCAGCTCTGGTTTACCATGTGAGAATTTATTTCGTATTCCATTCTGATTCCTAGTGCACACAGACTATGAACCATTATTCAAGCATACACATATTTTATAGATACAATTCTTGATCCTGGTTGATTTAAGAGAATATAACTTGCTATAGATAATAATAGGCTCTTCCTAAGCTTAGAGAGTAATAAACATGAGCGATATTTTTAGGTGATTTCTTCTTTTGGGATTCTGAAACTGTATCTTCTCTTCTTTGTTTCACAAAGATTTCAATATCCTTTTTTCAGAGGTTCTGTAGTTCAGGTTATAAAAGTCAAACCATGCAAACTCACAGAACATCTGAATCTCCACTCTGCAAGGGAATAAAGCCTATTAATTACTTTCAGTGTAACCAAAACCCCTCCCACCACAAGATGAACAACTTCAATGCAAAGGCTGAAAAAATAATTAAGACCTCTTAGAATTACCTGACAGGACTATTTGAGACATCTGGATCATGGGCGGCTACAGTTCCAATGATAGTGCCAACCTTTGCTGCTTCAGACACCACCATGGAGTACAAACGTGAAGTAAACACAGGCGGCTCATCAACATCTTCTACAATTATCTTCACTGTTGTCATATCACTGAAGGGTCCCAGACTCAGGAAACGAGGGTCAACATGCATATTGGCTGCTTCTATCCTCAAGGTATAGCTTGTCTTAGCTTCAAAATCCAGCTCCTATATGGGCAAAATTATTAGGAAATTTTATTATTCAGCGACAGTGACACAAAACTGTTTCACTTAAAACTTGGCAGTAAATACAAAATGACCTTTGCCATTTGTATACAACCTGCACCTTTGACTGACAGACCATATTTGATGGTTTTTAGATTTCTCAAAACACTATTTGCAGTGCCTCACTAGTGAATATTCTGCAATGACTTTAACGATAAAGATAGTTATACCTTGTGAGTGAAACAAATTCATGAGATAATGGCAAAACTTTCTGTAACTTCTGTAAGGACCAAATTCTCACTGATTATTTCACCACGGTGAATTAATACTTATTTTTGTCTTATTCATATTTTATCTAACCTAATGGCAAATACAATGGGACATACTACCCAGACATAAGAACTCAATCTTTTCAGGTTACTTACAGGTGAAAACACCTCATTCAGAAAATTGTGGGTGGGATTTTTTTTTATTTTAAATTTATTTGGAATTTATTGTTTTTTGCATAGTATTTGGATTCACTAAACAATTCTTTATCCAAGCTTTTATAAATCTGTGTAGAAAATGTGGCAATTGCTTAAATGACACTGCTCATATGACAATACTTTTTATTGAGATGAGCCTGGAGATTGTTTTGGTTTGTTTTGCTTATTAAGCAAAATGCATGTGATTCTTTTATACTTTCCTTCTGCTTTAATTTTCTGTGATGGAAGTACAGTTTCTTTTCAAATAAATACTGCATCAAAAATTACCCCCCCACATCTGTGATCTGGAGGACAGTCCAAAAAGAAGAAAATTATTTTTGAGGAAAAAAATCATTTTAGCTCATGGGCCATTACTAAAAGAAAGCATCAAGTTAATATTAGAACCATTTACCCTGTATCTACAGTCTTACTTTGTCAGCTTGCACCAAACATCCACCTAACTATTCCTTTGTAATTCCAGGTTTAATCATTAAAAACAGCAGCAAAATACCCAAGCACTTCTAAAGCTGTAGTCTGGTTACTCAACTATACCTTCAAACTGTAATTCCAAGTGTATAAAACAGATTAAAAATGTTTTTCTGCAGTTCTGCTACTGAATACATCACAGGGATCTGAGATGTGCTTGCAAATTAATCCTCCAGCATCTGCGGAATATTCCAGTATTCACTCAGAGGAGCAGCAGAGGTGAAACACACATCTGTTGACCTACAAGGGCCTAAGTTCTCCATCTAGTTACAGTGGGATAAATCCCAAATGAGCATCTTAAAGTCAGCGATTATGCTGATGCTATAATACAGCTGCAAACAGTCTAGATTTAAATATGAAAAATGAACTGCAGCACAGCACACTCAGAAAGGCACTGAACTTTTACAAACTCTGTGTGGCAGCAAAAGGCTTCTCCAAATGGGAATACATGTGATCCTCACATTATGCAAGCACTTACTTCTTGCATTGAATCAAAGTTGCAGTATCCATAGCTCTAGGAAAACAGATATGCTGAAATAGAAAGGTTGTCTGGATACTGGCCACTGTACTGGATACAACTGGTCAGTATTCATTAGTAAAGCATTTTTATTATTTTTTATTTTCACTTTGGTTTTATATTTAAAGTACAATCCATGTGTTATGAAACAACCTCACAGCCATAATGCAAATGCAATGTGATACTGGAATGATGAAAAATGCCTTCATTTTGTGGTGATAACAATTAGACCATGAGCAGCAAGGTTAAAGAGAAGACAAACAAGCACACATATCTTAAAGCATCCCATTATCTAATAAAAGCAAACTATTAATTAAAAAATTATAACCTGAAAAATCAGCATACTAAATAAAGAAATGATAACCTGAAAAATGTCAAAGACAAAAGGCTAACATCTGTTGAATTAAAAAAAAAACCCAAACCAAAACTCCCCCTCAATAAACAAAAACACTGACCCTTTAGCAAACAGTATATTTTCAGTCAAAATGAACAAAAGTATGTAGTGGAGAAAGGAAATCTAATTTATCCGCATTAATGAGTGATATCTGTTGAAAGTGGGTGACTGAGATTATAGTGATACCTAATCAAACACATGGAAATATATCATGAAACTGCAGGCGAGATAGCTTCTTCTGTTATACTAATGTCAATAGCGTAGTCCTTCTAAGTAGAAAAGATTATGAAATTTCTGATTTAATAGAGAAAAAACATACAGCACAATATATGCAATTGAACAAATTACATAAATTTTAATTTTGACTAGCACAACAAAATAATATTTAAATTAATTTTAAGACATCCCCAAGTTTCTTTATTGATTAAAGAAGACCAAGTTAGAACTTTATTAACTGAAATCATAAAAATGTGTTTTTTCATGTGAATGTTTATCATGAGAGAGTGTTAGACTAGTAGGGAGTTCACCAAAAAGACACTTTCATTAGAAAAGTATTTCCTCATAGAAAAGGATGAAAAAGTAACAGTGATGTAGATGCATATTCTAAACAGTCTTACTCACTAAGAGCATGTTCAACCTTCTCTAACTTAGCCATGTACATCTAAGAAAATCACCATATGGTGCTTAGTGTGATTGTAGCAAAATTCTTCCAGGAAAGAAATCAGCTGGTCTAGTTGTGAGTGCCTCTTTTTCACCAGTCACTAGTAAGGGAGTCTCAATAACTGAAAGAAGTAAACATCTGCTTTCAGCAACATGAATCCTTCCCTAGGATTCCCTCAGATATCTTCTGGTACCCAATGCAGCTGACAGTATCCAAAATATATAAGGATCCTTGCTAACGGAAAAGAAATAAATAAATTTTTTAAATCAAATCTACGTACATACACAGTGGAGAAAAGTTGATGCTTAGAAGAGGGTAAGTATGGATTGGCAAAGGGACTTTACGACATCAAGTGTTATTGTGTTATACAGTGGAAGTAATGTTGTTTTATTTAAGCTCTTTCTAGTAGAGCCTGGCTCCTGTGGGGTGTGGCAATGCCTACAAAAGCTACAGTCATCATCAATCTGTTGCTCTAAGATACACAACCTTAGCTCCTGTGAGGAATACAGAGGTATCAATCAGGGTTTGAGGCAGAATATAATCTGGGAAAAACAAACAGGATATCTAAGGTATGATTAATATGCAAGAGCTCTTGACCTGGCGTATATATTTCAACATCTCTTAGCTAATATAATGAAGTAAATACATGCTACACACACTAGTGAAAGACAGAAAGTGAACTGAAAAGATTTTCCTTTTTTATTTCTTCTTATCTAATTATCACTGGTGTCTGTCATACAGAAAGCATTGTTTAAACGGCCTTCGGATTGTGCCTTCATTATTTCCTGCTAGAACAAAAGCACAAGATTCCAGTGATGGAACACCAAGTTAACAGACTGCAAATCACTACATCAGTGGTGAAGGTTAAATGGACAATGTATACTTCAGTCCTTCAGTACAGTGAATAGAGCTTGACAGCTTCATTAATATCTATGCATTAGTATTATCTGATTAGATCTTGTGCAGGATCCATTAATCTTTCCTTTTTTGAGGTCTGTCTTTTTTTTTCTTCTTTTCCTTTTAAGGGGTAAGAATTTCATCTTCTCTGAAGGAAATTACAAAACAAGTCTTCTCTTTTAGAGAGGCTAGATATGAAGTTATAACTCAAGGAAAGCCCATTTTTATAATGTTCATTTTTAGTGTATGGTAAATTAGTAATAAAGTACTTTTCAGAGGTGAAAATCCTGTTTTTAAGCCTAGTTGAGGTTTTATATTCAAAACTGCAGTACATCAAACAAATGCACGCAATCTCTCAAAGGAACCATGGAAGCCTCAAGTTCTTACATTGTAAACTCTGATACAGAATTGAAAGAAAAATTTCTAGCTAAAAAAAAATAAAATCAAAAAAATAAAGAAATGTTAACAGTAACGGAAAGATAGCTTTTCACTCAAAAGCTCATGCATAAACCCTCTCCTCCCCCCACCCCCATTTTATAATTGCCAGTATTGCTTTTAGAATGAACTCAGGTTTTAAAATAATCTCTTAGCAGTCAATTTCTATGCGAAAGTACTTTGCAACATTATTTTTCCTTTAACATTCAAACTGGTTGGTGATATCGGTGGTAGGGCTGTGTATTGAGGGTAGAAATGAAGGCAAAGTGAGCAAGAACTCTACCATGGGAAATCTTAAGGCTTGTCACTTTCTGCAATAAGACATTACAACCCTCACTCTACAGAGTACTGAGGGGTTTTTGGTCTTTTTTTCCCCCCTTAAGTCAACTAAAATCTCTCCATAGACGTCTGAATGGCTTGAATCACATCTCATAACATTTAAAAAAGTCACATATGATACATATAATAAAAATATACCTTACAGCCTTTTTTTATTATTAAATAACCGTAACTACTTTAAGTACCAAATAATTTATAAAAGTGTAGGTGAATCCAGAGCATCACGTTTTTATCTTTAGATGTTTTACTACTAAGCTATCAATATTACTGAAGTCTAACTTTAGCCTGCAACTTTGTGAATAAAGTGAAATCTGCACTTATATGATGCCTTTTTTAGTACACTATTTCTAGGAATAGTGCTTTGGAAACCACAAAAAATAAGGGTTTGTGTATGTATTTTGCTTAGAAAGTGGAGCCAAGTGAAGCCAAGACTCCATTAATATGTATTACAATCAGATGTGAAAAAGATGTGAAAATCAGATGTGAAAAATCAACATGAATTCACTTCAAAATTGTGCATAGGTTTGCATGGACACTTCAGAATCTGTTGTATTAAATGACTGAATCATCATTCACTTCCATAAATGTTTTTTCAATTCTAAGATATCTACTGCAGAGAAAAATCTGACACATTTTTTAAAACTCCAATATATGCAAAAAAATTACACTTTTTCTCCAAACACCCTCACTACTGTGAAATTGAGCTATGCAAATGATCTGAGTCCTTACTAACAGAGCATTGATAGCAGTATGTAAATTACAAATGAAACCACAGGAAGGAATTGATCCTACTCTACAGATGGAGAACTGAGTCACAGCGTGAACGAAGAAAAAATTTTTAAATAACTTCTAAGAAACATAAATGCCCGATTCCTTTTCATAAACTCTACAACACTTCTTTTTTGTTATGAAAAGATCACATAAGATGAATGTTTTCCTAAATCCAGCTTAAAGGTAACTTACACATCTAGTTTAGTTTTCCTTTGGAATTGGCAGCCCATGACTTCAACAGGTGCACTCTTCACTGGGTTAAAAGCTGGCTGGCCAGGCTCAGAGAGTTGGTAGTGAATGGAGTTACATCCAGTTGCCAGCCAGTCACCAGTGGTGTTTCCCAGGGCTCAGTGTTCAGTCCAGTCCTGTTTAATATCTATCAAAATTTTGGATAAGGGGACTGAGCGCACCTCCGTAAGTTTGCAGACAGCACTAAGCTGGGTGGGTGTGTTATCTGTTGGAGGGCAGAAGCAGGCTGGATCAATGGGCTGAGGCCAATTGTGTGTGGTTCAACAAGAAAAGTGCAGGGTTCTGCACCTGGATGACAACAACCCCTGCAGTTCTTCAGGCTGGGGGCAGAGTGGCTGGAAAGCTGCCCACCAGAAAAGAACCTGAGGGTGCTGATCATGAGCCAGCATGTGCCCAGGTGCCTCAGAAGGCCCATGGTGTCCTGGCTTGTATCAAAAGCAGTGTGTCTGTAGGGACCGGGGCAGTGACTTCCCCCCTTGCACTTGGCACAGCTGAGACCACATCTTGAGTCCTGTGTTCAGTTTTGGGCTCCCCACTCACTCAGGAGGTGTAGAAAGAAGGGCAGAGGAGCTCATGAAGGCTCTAGACAGTAAGTCGTATAAGGAGTGGCTGAAGGAACTGGGGCTGTTTAGCCTGGAGAGAAGGAGGCTCAGAGGGAACATTATTTTCTACAACTACCTAAAAGGAGATTGTAGTGAGGTGGGGGTCAGCCTCTTCTTCCAGGTAACTAGGGATAGGACAAGACAACACAGCCACAAACTGTGCCAGGAAAATGTTCAGGCTGGACATCATGAAGATTTTTTTCAGTGAAAGGGTACTTAAGCATTGAAACAGACAGCACAGGGGATCATCATGCCTGGAAGTGTTCAAGAAATGACTGGATGAGGCACTATAGTCTAATTGACATCATGGTGTTCAGTCAAAGATTGGACTTAAGGAACTCGAAGGTCTCATCCAACCTTAATGATGCTATCCTATGATTCTATTTTATTCTATTCTGTTCTATTCTGTGACTTACTACACAGGCTGTGCTATGGTGTGGAGATTAGCCAAACTCTCACATTATTTGCAACATCAGAATTGTAGCATGAACTGCTCTGAACAGGATAAAAAATAAAAAGATTTTTTTCTGCTTCATTTGACAAGTGAGAAATTTTCATTTATCTGTTAGTATTATTTAACAAAAGAGAAAGTGAGTAAATAGAGAAGTGGGAAGATTTCCACAGGGACTTGAAAATACTAGGCAACAAATTGTATGAACATAGTATTATTACAGTATTACAGTATTACAGGAAAAGACCCTTACTAGCTTTCCTACCACTTTCCCACCCTTCCTTTAAGCTGAGAATATTACTTATGGGTCTCACTCATGTGTTTTTTATACCAAATTCTGAAGAAAAAGGAAAGACAAAGTAAAAGAAAATCAAAGTTTGTCTTCTAGAATTTTTCATATCCTATTTCACATTATGAAATAGCTGAAAATAGCCTAAAAATTACTTACACACTTTTATATACCACTGTAGATACACGTGGGATACATTTTTTGCATATGAATTCAGTTAACATATTGCAGAAGAGAGTAGATTTTGTTTATTAGTGCCAATAACCAAGTAAATGGTTCAGCACTGTTTTACTGGCTTCTGTCATTAGATGAACTTTTTACTTATCTAATCATACAAAACCCAATACTACCCAGATATAACAGGCTGTTATTATGTAAGCCATAACTTCATGAACAAAATTAGTCCTTGTCCTAAATATTTTAAAAATGTTGTGCGTGGGGTTTTTTGTTTATTTGCTTTTGTTTGATTGGTTTATTTTGGTTTGGGTTTTTTTGGTGGGGGGTGGGGTTTTTTTGTTTAGAATGAACTTAAGCAACTTCTTGGAATATGTGAACTTCACATATCATTCATTTAATCCTGATTCAAATATCCTAAGTGGGACAAAATAAAATAAGATGTGACGAGTATGTGAAAACCCATATGGCTGCAAAAACTGTACAGTGATACACATGCTTCCTAGTTGTGCTGCATAAGGTAGTACAATCCTACTCTTTACTCTTTGAAAGGATAAAGACCAAGAGGACAGAAACACAGAGAAAGCCTTCTTCCCTTGTCTGATTCCATTTGGTCAAGGAAGTTATTGCAAAAGTGCCAGACTATTGTCAAATTGTAATTTTGAGCTGAGGTTTAGTCTAGTAGCTGATCTACACTGACATTAGGCACTAGGTAGCAAGAGTACTAGCATCCCTTGTCCTGCTGTGGCTATAAGAACAATGAGCAGAACTACCACTACTATTCAGAAAACAAATCTATCCTCAAAATGTTTAGAGAAAAATCCATCCCAAATAAACTGTGCAAGCCAAAGAGATAGCTGGGTTTATAGCAATGCAGAAGAGCTATAAAGGAAGGAAGAATACAATCCATATATTTCAATGAATATCACTGTTAAGAGTAAAACCACAATTTTTTTTCCACTGACTTGTGATGTTTTGAAGTCTCTGTGTTACAGGGTACAGAGAAGAACTATGTTCAAACATGCATGGAAAACAATCCAAAACAAACCAAAAATTAAACACACCCAAATCTTACTCACCAGCAATCTTGAGATACACCTAACCATGTAACACTTCTCTCTTTCTAATGTCATGGTATTTGGTATGTCTCTGTTTCAAACCAGATCATTTTCCTGCATTTTTTGCTTATCCTTGGGCAATTTCCTTAATATTCCATAAAATGAATATTGTGGAATAAAAGTAAAAAAGAACATTAAAATCCTGCATTGCTCAGTGAATTCTTAAATCTCACTTCCCTTTCTACAGTTTTCTTTTCTTTCTTACAAAAACTCTTTCTTTTTTAATTTAATGCTTCTCATGTGTTAAAAGAAGTGTTAGTTTTGAGTGAGGAAGTCAACTTTCGAAATTGTCTTAAAGTATCTCATCCTTCTAAAAACAGAATGCAAAGTCCTCAGCTTGTGTGTGAAACTCGGATAACCAGGTGCCAAACTTTCTCCACAACACCCAGCACAAAAATGAATGGAGAAGTGCCTTCAGCTGCTCAGAGTTACTGCCGGTGATTTTCATGCCCAGCCTGCTGAGCTTTATGTACAATTGCAGCAGAAGTATGCAAAACTAAAGCACCCATTTGCATTTAGAACCAAAGCGTGCCTTTTCGTAAGTCTTTGCCTTGGCATTTTACCGCCTGATGTGTACACAGACATGTCATCCGAGCATATCAATACTCACAAGTTGAAAAGGATAGGCATGCATTTTGAGGCTGAGCTGTTTCTCAATACCTCAGCTGATTTTAGGGGATTAAAAGGAGCAAGGTAATTGCACTTAGAGGAGTACAGAACATCATGTGCTGGACAGTAAAATCCAGGCTACGTACTTATTTTCTTCCCTGATTTCTTACTAACAAGCACACATTAACATACAGGGATAACCTGACTGATCTGGCAGGTAAGGCTCAGTGATTGATGCCCACTTAACCTGCACACACAGTTATGAATGAACTTCAATTTATTATCCAGAAGAAGGCGCATTTGCCTGATAGCCACTGTTCAGCTCTTCACTTCTATCCCAGACAATGTTCTCTGCAGGGTTGGCAGGGAGGGTCTTTCAGCTCTGGACAAAGCACTTGGTTCCCTGGAGTCAAAATGAAAAGCTAAGGACATCTGGAGGTTTGGGCAGTGCCCCTCAGAATGGGGAATCACCTTTGGGTATGTCAGAGTATGTCAGTTTTGGGTGAAGGGCAATCAATTTTCTCCACAGCAGATCAGTGCTGTGCTTTGCATTGGTAGCTGGAAAGGCGTCGACAACACACCAGTTTTTTGGCTACTGCCAAGCAGTGCTGGAACAGCATCGGTGCTGTCTCTCCAACATTCCCCACACTCACCAGTAGGCTGGTGGGCAAGATCTTGGGAGGAGACACAGCCAGAACAGCTGATCCAAACTCACCAAAGAGATATGCCATGCCATAGGGTGTCTGCTCACATATAAAAGCTAAGACAAAAGCAGAGGGATGAAGTGGGGGGTGGACATTCATTATTTACAACCTTTGCCTTCTGAAGCAACTGCTACTTGAACTGAAGCCCTCCTTCACAGGAAGTGGCCAAATATCTCCATAAGGAATAAAATCTTCTGGTTTTTCACTTTGCTTGGCATGCATGTGACCTTCAGTTTTGCTTTTGTAAACTGCTCTTCTCTTGAACCACAAGGTTTGCTCCATCTTATTTTCTCACCCCATCCTGCTGAAGAGGGGGTAATAGACTGGCTTGGTGGGCACCTGGCACTAGCCAAGGACTACCTACCATACAGAGGGAAGTCAAAAATAGTAGGAAAATTAGAGAAAAGGTCTAATGCTGCAGAGAAAAAAGTCTGAATTCTTGTGTCAAAACATGGCAGTATGTAGGTATAAAAATTATTAACAGATTAGATCATTTGATCAAGTCAACAATTTGTACCCTTTTAATGTAGTCCAACAGCTATTTCACAGAGCACTTCTTAGGACAAATATTCAGTAGCGAAAAGTCCACTTCATTTCTCTAGCTAAAATGATTACAGAAATAATAAATGTCAATTATTTGATCCACTGCATAGCACTGAAATTAGGATACTCCAGAAACAAATACCATTACTACAAAACCATACTAAAAATGGAAATTAACTCATCAGTTCTCAGATCACTGAAGACCCTGACTGATTAAGTATTGCGCATTGTGGCACTTGTAAATGTTCTCCCTCTACGATAGGCACATTTCTCCCAAATCTTTGCCCAAAAACTTTAAATAAGCAAACTGAAGGAGCCACATTGAATTTGGCTGTTGAACAAAAAGACTACTAACTTTTCATCACTTGTATTTCAAACATGCTAAGCAGAAGTACATTTTGCAAGAAGCCTAAGATGGGTGTTTTTTCCCTGAAAAAAGATGATTCACATTACACATATTATGATCTTTCAAGGGTGAACATACTCCATTTGTTGTGACATCTATGGATGATTACCAGCTCTCAACAGGTGTTAAGGGCACCAGAGAATTAGACCATTGCTTTGCAACATCATTCAGTCAACTTCTTTCAAAAGGGAAACAGAATGAAGCTTTATACAGCTTTAAGAAGAAATTGATGCACCAGAGAAGGGAAAAAACATCAACACAAGAAGACAAAAAAACCCCACCACCGATAGGTGAAGTTTCCAAAGATTAAAGAATATTTAGGGAAGAAACACCTGTTATGGAACCATATTAAGTGTATAGGTCCTTGCTCAGAAACACAGTTACATGTATTCCAAAATGCCAAGTCATTCTCACATTTTAGGAGTATTAAACTGTTGAGGAATCCATTCAGTGTGGGTACTGGGTGAGCAGTGGGAGCTGCAGATTGAGCTCTGGGTGGGAACCCCAGGCTGTGAAATGCCGACCTTTTGCATAACAAAGATCACAGGGACCTTGCCAAGCATTCACACACTGACAGTAGGAAATAGAGATTTTTCTAAGGTGTTTTATGTCTTTTACTGTTCAAAAAATTTAAATTTCCTTGAAAAATATTTCAGCACATTTTTAGTTTTTAAAAGGATAGTCTAAAAATATGTTGCAGCAATGTAAGAAAGCTTAGTTTTAGTGTTTTTATATAAACATGATCTTTCAATTTCATAATGTTTTCTAACTGCACACATAGAAAGCTATGAAGAAAAAAAACATTTAAATTTTTCATGTTGTTTTAAATAATATTTTTTAATAATACATGATCTTGTAAACCTACTACTTTTACTGTTACATAATTTTAAATTAATAATATGTGCTTTCTGAATAGTATCACCTCAGCCAAAGACATTTAGATAATTATTTTTAAAATTAATTTCAGGATCCATTTTTTATTTGGAACTTACATTTTTAATGCAAGATATATTTTCACATTTTCTACTGTTTAATACAAAGCCAAATGAGGCTAAAGTTTAGATTCATATTCAAACACGGCACTTTAAAACATCCTCCTCGTAACAATACAGGTCTTGTCAAAGAAAATGCAGAATATTTTTCAGCATAAGTCACTAAAAACCTCAAAATCACACAGTGAAGTCAAGATGAAATATACCAATGGAAGCCTTTACAGCAGATAAGGCTCTTAGAAACAAAAGCTCGTACTCTCATTACCTGCCCCCATTTTGAAGAGTTCCAAATAGAATCAGTGGGTAAAATCAGACTCACCTTCTGAATGGTTATGATTCCTTCCTGGGTGTCTTTGTCAACAGAAATTTTGAATACTCCCAAACCATCACCATCCACAATCTTGTATTCCATTTCAGCATTAGGTCCAACATCTGCATCTGCAGCCTTTATTCTGGCTACCACAGAAGCCACTGGCAAAGACTCTGGGACATTATACTGATATGATCCTGCAAAATTGTAAAATTTAATGAATTCAGAGCCTTCTGGGACTGAAAGCCAAAAAAAAAGAAATCTAGCTTTCTTAAATCTACTTTCCCTTAAATCATGTGCCTGAACATTTACTCAGGCTACTAGAATCTATTCTTCAGTTTTGAAATAGAATTGCCATTTTTGCTAGGTTTTCTTTGTGATAGACTCTAACTACAACAGGCATAACTTCTTCATATGACAAGAGAAGTATAAGGCAAGGACGCAAAAATATAATGCAAAACTTAACTGCAAATCATGATATGAATCACTGATAATGCAGAGACTCTTTTACTTTGTTTTTCAGAAAAGAGGAAAGAAAAACAAGTAAGTAAAATAATATTAATATACAAACTTATTATTTTATAGCTGTATATCTTGATTAGGCAGTTCATAATCTGAATATCACTAGAAACTAATATATATTCATTTTTTTAACGGTAAGTGCACCATCTTGAAAATTCTAGCTTTTTTATTCAAGTACAAAATGATATATATGCTGTCAAAAGAGTTATCAGAGAGCATTCTGTAGCCAATAACACCCTCACCTTCAAAAACAACTTCAGTTATTCTATTATTATTTCAAGCAGTTGGTGGCTTGAAATAACAGGATATCTATTATGTACAGATCTATTTTTTCCATCGTTGGAGGTGAGGCTGCAGCCAACATGAATATATCCTTCACATTACTTTAATTCTATGTTACCAAGTAATTTTTTTTTTTATTAAGAAAAAAGCACCCCAGACAGAATGCTATGAATAAACTGAGCTCTTCAGGTTTGAACATACAATAGTGTGCTCCTTTCTTTGGTTTGGATGAGAGCCACCTTGGTCAAAGAAATCAAATGGAGGGAAGGTGACTTTCCAGCTCTTTTGTGATTAACTCTTTAGGAAACTCTGTAAGCATGTGAAAATGCCAAAGGAATATAAGGAATTAAGGGTCAAGTTAAAGAATCTGGAAGTCTAACTGGCAAGACCTAAGTATCTATTAGGATATATTTTTTTGTCTATTTATTCACAGAGAGGAAGTAAAATACATTCATAAATGTCCCTGCCGTACACCACTTCATTTCAACTGATCTGGTATGCATGAGGTAAAGAAAAACAATGCTTACTAAATAATATAATAATAATAATAATAATAGTAATAATAACAACAACTTGCAGTCAGTGTTTATCAAAGTACTAAACATGGACAATAAGTACTTTTTGTTTAAAAATAGCACAGTGTGTAAAGAAAATAGCAGTGTTTAGGAATAATATTACAAGTCATGTATTTACAAAGTAACTTACTGCGTGGAAAGCGGGGCGGGTTGTCATTAACATCAGTCAGGGTGACAGTCACAGATGTAGTCCCTGACAATCCACCATTCTGCCCAACCATGTCCTTTGCTTGGATAACTAAGAGGTACTGGTCCTTGGCTTCTCTGTCCATATTTGGAAGGGCAGTCTTGATAACGCCTGCAGAAAGACAAGGTGTCAAGGATTGTACAAGCAAAAATACACTACTGTGAAAGATCAGTTTGCCTTTAAAAGGTAACAGCAGATCAGTGGTTGCAGCAAGAGTGGAATGAATTAATTCCAACACTAACATCACAGGTTAGGAGTTGCACTGATGTACCATGTGCTTATTTTAAATAGTCACCCAAACACACCAATTTTTATTCCTTCCTAGATTCACTGGGTAATGCTGTGCATGACTATCTTTTCCAAATACCTTCTCTCTGAACTAGACTTCATAATGTCTTGGGTAACACTCCCTTCCCTGGAAGATGTAATCTTCTGTATTTGATTTCCCACTCTTTTAGAGCTAGGAAGAACAGAATATTCTGCGCTCATTTTTAAAATTCTAAGGTCAAGATTCATTTCACTATCTTTTGAACACCCATTCAACACATTAACTCCTACCAATACTGATAACGTCACACTTTGTAGATATATGAAATTATCTTATTTTACCATATATTGAACAATATCCCCTTCTAAATCATTGGCATAATTAAGAGGGTTTTTTGTTTTTCAATGAAATACTCAAATATCTGAAGTATTTTGTGTTATGTCCATTTGATGACCTGCATAATTAATTAATTAATTTGTAATTAATTGATGTGAAATGAAAACTAGAAGAAAATTCAGTGTTCCATCCTTTCATCTATGCTGATATACATCAAAAAATAAATATGCCTTCTCAAAATATGATGATTTTATGAATATTTCATGCTCAGAACATAGTACAGCTGCTAACCCTGATTTCCAGAGAGGCAGTCGTTTACTCCACCAGCGCTTAGTGTCAGCAGTAAAAGAAACATAAACAAGCTAAATAAAGAAGAGGCACATTGGGACACATATCTCTTCATCTGCTATTTGTTGAATGTTTGCTTAGTTTTATTTCTTTTTTCCCTTATGAATGCTGGACTTGCTATTAATCACCTCTGGGTTGAAACACTTATTTCACAGACTGCCTGGCACTATTTCACCCATTTTACAAGACATGTTAAAATACAAAAGTACACAATTTCGTAGTCTTATGGTTTCTACCTTGATTTTCTTGGCCTGCTTGTTTTTCTCTCATAGTTAAATTACCAAAGTTACCCAATCATTTGGAAGCAAACTGTCATGCACACAGGAAATTTGAGTATCACATCAAAGTGATGAAAATATATCCAAACATTTCAGTCTGAATTCTTCAAGATTTTGATTTAGCAGAAACGACCATATTATTGTTCAAGGGCTGTCTGCAGTCATTATGACAACATACATGGTACATAAACCCACAGGGAGAGGGAGAAAGAGAAACACAGAGAAAACCACTATAAATCATACTCATTGGAAGGAAAAGAACAGTGTCATATATCCCTGCTGAGCATGGATCTGTTGCAATATGAACATAATTACAGAACTTATTTCTGCAAATTTAGATGTTGCTAAACATCTGCTGGTCATAGCATTGGGACTCAAGTCTGATTCACATCACAGATTGTATATGATAAAAAAGGTAAATATATTTTTTCTCTTTTGTCTCAGCTTGGCTATATCCAAAATGAAGATTGTAACTCTTCTCCTTGTAGGTGTAAAGGAAGGCTCAAGCACTAAACTGAAATGAGCAGAGCAAGGACCTACTTTCCTGCTTTATGAAATGATAAAGCAGGATGGGCAATATTTATTAAACCAACAGAGGATTAAAGGTTGCATTTGGTTGTGGCTTAAAAATATTCACAAAATTTCAAGAAAACTGTAAAAACAAAGTTTCACCAGTAATATGCCTTGAAAGTGGCAGCAAAATGTTACACCTGATAAGCATAGAAAGCGCAGTGTTTTCTTCTTCAAATTAATAAAGAAGGGATTCATTTTCCACAACAAAACTTCAGTTTGAAAAGTAGAATGGAGAGTAACTGTGTCTTACATCTATTCTTACGGAATCTGGCTATGTGACATTTAGATTTCTGAAATCTGCAAAAAAATGTTCAAAGTATTTTGAAATTTTCACTGATAAGAGAGACAACATCAGGCAGTAGACCAAGCAGCTGGTAGATTGAAAAGACAAGAGTTTCCATTCCAGCAAAGTCTGTTTATTACATAGCTCAGATGTGTGGTTTTCAAAACGTATTCTTAAGAATAAGAGATTAAAAGACCAACAAAACTTTAATGTATTCAATTAACAGAGAGGTCATATTAGTAAGTTCCTAGCAAGTTTTATTGCACATTTTCCTTTTCTTTCTCAGCATAACTGTAAAGTTACCTGTTTTGGGCTCCACAGAGAAGTAAGGCTGTCCTTGCAATATGCTGTAAACCACTCGAGCACTGTTGCCATAAGTAGGATCATCCGCATCAGTGGCTGTCACTTGAACCACAGAAGTACCTGTAAAATGTTTGGGGCACTATTGTAAATGAAAGATACAAAAATCTGAGCTACACTTGCTCAAGATGCTGTGCCAGTATGTATCTGGAACAGTGTGAGGTGGCTTTTTCACAGGCGTTCATCATTTCCATGCTGACTCTGTTTAGTGTATCAGGTTCTATTTGTAAACTAGTATTATCAGCTATTACAGAATTCCATCTTCCCAAATAGTCACAGGCTTTGACTCATGGCAGTAAAAACCATCTCACTCAGTAGCTCCTACTCTCTATCTCTGCCTTGCTTGGTGAAGGATATGTGAGCAAAATTTCTGTAATGATGGTGAAGCCTGAAATCTGTTTAAGTATAAAATATAGTAGTAGTAGTAGTTTTCCTTTTAAGAGAAGTCTGCATGCTGAAATTGTAATGTCTCATTAGAAATTTGAACATACATACATATATAGGTTTTACAAATTTTCATAAATCTACAGAAAGTTATTGTTAGCCTGTAAAATTATTTACTGCTTCATAAAGACATGGCTGAAGACTTTCTTTTTCAGCTCAGAGAAAACCTGGTGAAAGCTGTCTCTAAATTCCTTTAAAAAGTACTAATTTCCTTCAATAATCTGCATTATCAGTTGTGGTAATCTATTGCATAAAGATTCCTTGAGCAAGAAATATCTCTATGTTGACAGGAATAAGAAAGCAAAACCTCTAACTGGCTAGCAAGAAGAGTATATTTTGTGAGGACTTCATTCTGCATCCAGCTCCTATTCATTATGTTCTCCATGTCAGTTCCTATTTGTTTTGTTCTATACAACAGCTTCCATGGTGTATGCTGGGAGCAGAATAAAATAACACTCGAGAGCCAGGGCCTTGGCCATGGTCACCACCCTTTGACAGACAGAAAGGATTATTTTTTCTCACTGGCAGATTGTCTGGAACATTCAGACCTTCCATTCAACTGCCTGGGGACCCATTTGGAGGTGAGATTGCAAATTAATATTGTAGCAATTTGGCAGATGCCCAGTAAAGGTCTTCAAGAGAGGATCAGATTGCTTCACAGACTGGATTTAGACACACAATTAGAGAAAAGCAGTTGTTAAACACAGTGTCCATTTTCTGAAAGAACACATTTTTGACATGTGAAAATAAGACCAGCAAGTCTTGAAAACACTTTTTAAGAACAAACTGCAATAGCAAGTGTCAAGGGTGAACTTAGCATAAATTGTATTCTGGTCAGTTTCACTTGGATTTTTCAGGAAATGGGAGAAAGTTCTGAAATTCTTTCTATCTGAAATAGTACATCTCCTATCCATTTTCCTCATCTTTTCCATTCTTAGTTTAGTAGAACATCATAAATGGAGCCTGGAACCTGGATGAAGGTTTGGAGAGAGGATTAAACGCAGCCCGCCATAAAATGGAACAGATTACAAAGGATGGGTCCTGCTTGTAAGAATTCTGACCAGAAACGACCATTCATAAGATAAATTTATTCACTTAGGTTATGGCCTATCTAGCCCACATTCCTGATCTCTATTCCTGAAGTATCCATGACAAAGTAGTATTATCGCAATTCTATTTGAATGCAATTTTTCTCTCTTTGTGACCTGTCTAATATTTTTGGACAGGGAAAAGGTTCTTCCCAACCTCAAATTTCACACGCAACTATTAAGTAGATGGAAAGTTTAAAAAGAAAATTGGTAGTTAATCCATCAAGTCATTTATCAGTTATGGGACTTACAATACATCCATTTTCTGTTCACCAGTAACTAAGAGCTTTGATTCAGTATGTCAAACTGATTTTACAGATTACTCTATAATGTAATGTCATACAGGGACCTATTTTAGACTTGCCAAAGTCTATCTAGCTTTTGAGAACAAGGGTATCATAATGATTGTTTGACATCCTGTGTTCTTTGTGAAAGCCAGGCTTACCACATTTACAAAGTCACTAAGCCCTGCCAATGAAGCTTACAATGTCTGCAAATATTGGCAAGAGCGCTTATAAACCTCACACACAGTTACGTGTTTGCCCCCTGCTCTTGCTGCTTTCAAGGGCTCCAGACCAATACAAGATCAAAGAAATTACAAGCTCTGCAATCTCAGCACAGACATTTTCAAAATGCTGCAAGTTTAGAAGTGCTTGTTTGCTGTAAAAATCTATTGATGTAGCAAACAAACCCTCTACATTCCACAAGATGAATAATGCCATTATGTGAATCTAATTGTCTCTCTCCTAAAACACATGGATCCTTCAGAAAAGGATCGTTTCAAAGTAGAAATTCTAACACCAAATCTTTCTGTGATAATCCCATTTAAATGTAATCAGTAACTAGAAAACAATGATACTTTTCCAGTCCCTCTGTGCTAATCAACTTGTTCTAAACATCAACGGAGGAAAGATCTGAAACCCCTGCTACTGTAATTATTTCTTTACTAATTGCACACAAAAAATATTGAGCTGCTGAAGTTCCATGCTGAGAGGGAGATTTCTGCACAACATTTTTTTTAAGAAAATGCAAGATAACAGAAGGTATTCTAACTATGTGGAAAGTCCTATGTGTAGGAAATCTGTTCCAAGGAAACATAATGTGCAGAAAGATCTGTATTTGAGGATTTCCAGAGATTTTTCCAGAAGAAGCAGATTGCTCTTGAAGAACAGGAATTCCTTCAGAGTATGATAATTGCCACACATTGCTGTCCTAATCTTTCTGCAATGGATTGATGTCAAATTAAAATATGTAATTCCCTTTAAAAAAAAAAAAAAAACAAAACATAAAACTGTTGGGATACTCATGGATAGTAAATAAATCTAAAGGGTGAGGAAAAATGGTTAGTTGCATCGTAGTTACAAGTATATCATCTTAGAAGATAATGTTCCTGCACTGAAATTAGGTCTTCCTTGTATTCCTAAAAGCTCTGCCTTACCTTCTAATACAGACAGTCAGCTGTCATACATGCATCCAAGATTAGGACTCACGGGTGACATGGAGAGTCAACAAATGGTACCACACCTTTACTCCATCCAACAAAATGAGTGTTCCAATAAATCCTGTTTAGTCACCATTGTTCAGAACCCTGGAGCACAAGTGTAGACAGGACACTGACCCTACCCCAAATTTTCATTAGTGACTTTATATAAATTGCACCTTCACAACTATAACTTCAAATATTTCTTACAGTTTGTGTATTTGATATAGGTTGAAAAAATAAATATGGATTATTTATTCAAAAAATATCTTTCTCTTTTAGATATGGATTCCTCTACAATTATTTTTCTCTACAGTTATGTCTTTTTAACAAAGCTTGGATATCAGTTCATTAAAAATAATTCTACAGGTAGGAATTTCATTAACTTTTTCAGCAATTGTAGCAAGTACTGAGAAAAAATCTGTGCTGCTCATCAAAGTGTTCCACGTATTTCTTTTTTTGATAGTAGTTCGTAACAGACTTAATTCTGTGTGATTGGCACAGATTTCTGGTTTTGTTTTCCAGATGTTTAAGATAATTTTTAACATAATCTTTAATATATATTGGTAGAGATTACAAAATTACAGTAATCTTAGAACTTGACCTATTTATACTGATATTAGTGTAAAAGGATGGGATGATCTTTGCAGAGAAGACCTTGAATTTAGAACGTTATTTGTACTTAAATTTACCCAAGTCAAAACTCAACAATGTTCCTGACATGCTGCAGAGATTAACCTTTTCTGTGATAGGAAGAGAAAAAGTTAAACTGATTGCTGAAATTTATTTTGAGTTGGAGATGCTTCAAAGGGATCCACTTTGAATCTCCAAGTATATTATTTTAGAAACCTCTACAGAGCTGTTTAGAAAGCTTGCTAGTAACTTGCAGTATTTTACCCAAATTTCGAGATAATGTTTTATGAGAAATGATTCTATGACTTCTGTTTTAATATTGGTGAGATCATTCAAAAGAAAACTGGTTTCTAAAACTAGATTAATGTAACAAATGCCTGATTTTGAAACTGCACAAACTCCTATCAGTTGAATTTTAGCCACATTAACAATTTAAAAATGGAGCTTTAAGGCAGTCAGTTATTAAAAGTATTAACTTATATCAATTAACAATATATACTATGTCTAACACACAAAACAATTCCATGATGGCATCACATTTCTGCATGGTGTCAGCTGCTACGATAAACATTAAACACCTTTACTATCAAGTTATCCATAATTCCTGCTTAATCCTTACGTGCAACAATCCAGACTAGTTCTGCTCAGTACCCTCTGGTATTTCTATGATTCTGCCACTGGCCCTCTCCCACAGCAATGCCTCCACAGCCCTTCCCCTCCAGGAGTGTGAAGGGGGAGAGTCAGAACCCTCTTCACCTCCTCCCTCCCCTCCCACAGCTTCCTTATGTTGCCTTCATTTGGGGACAAAACTCAAGACTGGTCCCAGCTAAGCAGCAAGGTCAGATAAAGGGAAGCAGAGGTGGCTTGTGTCTGGAGACAGACTCTTCCCCTTCATTCAGGTTCTCAAACCCCACTAAACACTGTATCAAAGATTTAAGCATGATACAATGCTTTTGCTTTCTTTTCTTTGTTACAGAATTCAGATATTTCTATCCATCTCAATCAGGGGTAATAAACATGGCAAGAGAGATATTTGTTGTGGTGGGTAACAAGCAAAGCTGTTGATATGGCTGGAGATCAAAGAAGACTAAAAAAAACTGAAACTGTGTTGGGCATTGGAATTCTCATTCCCACTTCCCTTGGCTATAACTCAAAATGACCAGTATGCTTTTGTTTGAAATATAATTCTGCTCAATTTTTTAAGTACCAGACATGCTTAAAAAAAAAATTACAAAAACAAACCCTTATGATTTTCAGATAAGCCATATCTTTGGGGGTTTTGCCACGAACAGATTTGCAAGCCATCAAGATATTTACCCTGTTCAGGATAATCAATATAATTGGGCCTGACCCAAATATAATTTGAACCTGACCCGAAGTCATTTCAAATAAAAGAAGAGATTGACTTCAATTAGTCTTAGATAATGTCCAAAAATATTTGTCAAATAAAATACAGAACCATTGTACTTGCATAACCAGCCTGTAGGTTAAAGGTTATAGTTTTCCTAGCTTTATAGTTAATTTGGGTTTATAATTCTATGATCTCTTTCATTTCCTTTAATATCCAATTAAAAATCCTTGTCATGGATATAATTTGAAACAAAATAGGAGAGAGATACTTTGTATCTCCTTAATATTTCATGGATGCTCTAGGTGATTAATTAAAAATTATGTTATATGAATAAAGTATGAATTGCTCTATCTATGTAAGACAAAATGCGACAAAGTGTGACAAAGGAATTTCATGGTAAGCTTTAACTCTGTAACAATGCAGTAGGTGTATGATACTAACCATGAAGACGTTTAAAATGTGCAGTTTCAGGAAGTTCATGAATCTGAAACCACCCTTAGTTGACACAAATCTCAGAGAGTGCACAAGTCTCAGTTAATAATTTTGCATAATACTTCACCTGATTTGAAAATACATTTGGTGTTGTATGGTCCATAAGGGAGATAATTTCTTTTACTCAATCATGATATAAAGATTCAACAAAATATGCAAAAGCAGCTCATTTTGAAAAATAGTCCTTATATTCTCCACTGCACACAGTACACTCCCCATAGATTGATTTCCAATATATTTTTGGAACAAATGGAGCAGAGGTAGGAGTAGAGGCATGGATTTGTATGTGTAAGTAAACCTCATATATCTGTAGTAGTTGTCTGTACATCAATATGCCAGTGCAAGAAAAGACAGAGGTAATAAATGCAAAAGAGAAATACAGAGACAATTTCTTTTCAGTTCATAGGCAAAAGTGAAAAAAAAGTCTAATAGTTGCTGCAAGCTACATCTTACTTAAATAATCTTATTCTAAAACAAAAGGGCAACTTAATTAAAAAAAAAAGATATATTTTAACACAATATATTTTTGAGGTGGATGATTTAGGTTTCACAGTCTTAGATTATCTGTTGTCTAGATTTTTTTCGAAGTTCGGAAGTAAAATGTTCTCAGCAATGTATCACAACTTCATCTCCTTCCTGTTACTCTGCAAAAGCTGTGGCGTCTGTCTTTCTTCCAAGGCTAATATTGCCTCTTCAGTCATCCACGCGTGACAATGAGCAAATGCCAAGTATCAACGAGAAATAGTGTTTATGCTCACTGCTTAGGAAAATAAGCGTATAGAGAACGCATTAGCAATGTTCTACCTATCTTCTATTGACTCCTAAGCTGAGTTTCAACTATATAAGCAATGTTTACTACTGATTGCTGCAGGGCACTTAGGTAGGGAAGACTCTTTTTCTCTCTCTAGCTCCAATTTAGACACACTGTTTAACATTCAAAAACACAGGGAATCATATTGAGGAAACTATAGCAAATTTTATGCACAGTCTTACTGTAAGAGTACCAAGTTTTAATACAGTTTAAAATCAGTCAAGCAAAGAAAATATTTATTTCAATCACCAGAGAACTCTCTCTAGCTGAAGTGAGCCTTCCCATCTTCCCATATACATATTTCTAGTAAAGTAAATTAAGTTCTTGTGTTGTTGGTTTTTTTTTTTTTTTTGCTTGCATTTATAATTTCATCTTAAATAAAATTTACCAAAACATCTCTGAGCAAAGCCTTAATCTGGTCTGAAAGAGTCAGCTATCAAAGGAACAGAGGCACCTGACAACGGATGAGCATTTGGTCTCTTTAAAATAAAGAGACGGTGGATTTGATTTTGAAATTCTTCCCTAATTCAAACTCAGGAAAAATAAGCATTTCTTAGTTTCCAACAAAGGGTATGAAGCCTCTAAAATCCATTCTCCTCTGATTCCACTAGAACTTTGAACTATGTCAAATTGTACCCCAGTTCCTGCTGCTTGCATACATTCCCCAGAAAATGGGATTTCAGCGTTAGAAAAAACATCCAATAAACTATTACTAAAATGTGCAAAACTTACAAACAAAAATTATGCTATTCACTAGCAGGAAATTTGAAGAGTTTGTTGCAAACAGACCTTATCTGAATGAAATTATAAATTATCACCTCTGAGTACCATAACATAGGTGTGAAACTTATTACTGTTAATGGGAATTATAAAACAAAGCCTCTGGGCGCTGGAATGAGAAATACACCATAAAATGGTTATCTGAATCCTTGCATAGCTATTTGAGTTTCACAACATTTTTGAAAGGGTAAATACTTAATCTAGCATGTTATTTCCAGTTAAGTCATGAAATATCTAACTGTTGCAGGTGCCTCATAGATAATTAAGTAGCTTAGTGTGAAACAGTAAAAAATAATGAAACTTTTAAAAAGGCAATAGGAACAAATTTCCCACAACACCCACAGTGTATTTTGCACTTACCCACAGGAGACATCTCAGGAACTCCAGCAGTGTAGGGACCATCCAGAAATTTTGGCTCATTGTCATTGATGTCCTGAATCTTAATGACGAACTCAGACTCTGGCTCCACGGGTTTATTAGTCAGCCTATCTAGTGCTTGTGCTCGGAGTGTGTAGTAGGCCTGCTCTTCTCGATCCAGCCTCTTTGTAGCATGAATATCCCCCGTGTTCTCATCAATAATGAAAATGGAACTTGCCCCTTCGCCTGACAAGATGTATTTGATGGAACCATCGCCTTTATCAACATCAGAGTGAAGCTGGTGAAAAATTGATGAGAGATGAGATTAACTTACAAGAGAGTCAGTGGCATGGAGATATGTAAAAATAATTCCTATGTTGAGCAGGAGTATATGAAATTTTATTGTTCCTGGAAAGATAAGCTGAATGTTTATCACACACAGCATGTGAGGGACCATTAGAATCTGTAAATTTGCTCCTTTAAGCAAGAAAACTTCATTCTTTCCTGCAAACAATCTCACCCTTCTTATGCTAGATTTTTACATAGGCAAACACATGCACACATATGATCATAACGGTGACTTTATTCCTGCCTGAATTTAACTACATTGTTCACTTCAGCTTATCATCCTACTGAAGGGTGAGACTTCAAACAAATGTCAGTATAAACTTAATGTCAGTGTGTGTTTGCTCCTGTGTATATTCACATATTTTCTCAGTGTTTACTGTGGAGAGAAGTAAAACATGTCAAATGTTCCTCACGAGAGAAAGTAGCAGGGCAGGTACTGATCTCTTCACTCTCATGACCAGTGACAGAATTCAAGAGAATGGCATGAAGCTGTGTCAGGGGAGGTTTAGTTTGGATACCAGGAAAATTTTTCACCCAGAGGGTGGCTGGGCACTGGAACAGGCTCCCCAGGGAAGTGGTCACAGCACCAAGCCTGACAGAGTTCAAGAAGCATTTGGACAAAGCTGTCAGGCACTCTTGGGGTTTCCTGTGCAGGGCCAGGGGTTGGACATGATTATCCTGATGGGTCCCTGCCAGCTCAGCATATTCTATGATTCTACAAAATGAGGTAAAACATACCGGTTGATAAACTGCTCACTACTATCTGATGGGTCTGTAACTTCAATTCTTCACTTCCATATCTTGCTTTCTGTTATCTAATTTCAGAAAAATGCAGACTCTGAGAAAGATCAAGGTGTCCTGGCACTTTTGGAAGTACACAGCATTGAAAGCCAGGTGCAGTTTCCCTGGGACTACTTGTAGCAGACACACAAGAAATACACTGCAGTAGGCCCAAATGTGTCTTCCATTAGAATGGCAAGATAGATTTACAGAAAGAAAGTTTTTTCCTCATCACTCAAGCTATTTTAACTTACAGAGCAAGATTCCACATGTTTTCTAGCTCTTGTGTGTCCTTCGAGTTTCATCTTCCTGTTACAGAACACAAACACCCTTTACATATTTCTCAAACTTGTATCAAGAATGTAATTGATCTGGATATCATGTTATAGTGACACATACATACGATATATTTAATACTGTACAAGTGAAAAGAGTATCAGTAAAATTTCAAGTACTTTCTTGCTTGTTAAAAGTGGATTAATACTTGTAAATAGCTGAAGACAATGTTAAATATGCTTGAATTTTTCTATCTCATATCTTCTTTGTACCTGTCGTAATTCCATGTCATCTTGAGTTTGGAGGTAAGTTCACTGCCATCAACGTCATCACAATTTCCATCACTAACTTTTTTTTCTCTCTGTTGGATGTATCACTGTGACAGTATTCACTTCCAGAATACATGCAGAAAATTGTTATCTTGGGCATAACTTAGCACAGCTGCAAAACCTTTTCCTATTTCAGCAGGGAAGTATTCATGCTCGGTTTTGAATTTTTCAGCTGGATAAAAGGCTGCCTATTTCTTACACATTATTTCACTTACACTGTTTGGATATCTTATACTTATGCAATTACAGTGCACTCCTCTCTTTTAAAACAGAAATGGCATCTGGAGCTTTGGACTGGATTAGAAAAACAGAACTAGGGTATCTAAATCAGATTAGCTAAATTATTTCAAAATATGGTTTATCCTTATTCTGCGGCTACCTAAATCCAGAGACACCTAAACAAGCCTGAGATTTCTTTGGTGGAGTTCCCCAAATATTTAAAGCCCTACTTCTCTGCACACTCAGGAATAAACAACGCTGACACTGTGAGCAGGTCAAGGTAAAATTTATCTCACATTTGGGCTCTTTCAAGATCCACAGCACTGCATATTCCTCAGTCCCAATAGCTGGGGTTTATTGAACAAACCATACCTCTGTTCAACTCACATCTGGCAGCTGGGGCTCTCAATGCTTTGTCAAACTTGACCGGAAGAAGTATCCATCTTCCCTACAGAGGAGCAGTGGCCTGTGCCAGTAATAATCTGTTTAACTTGTCTTTGATTTTGTTTTACATTTTTTTTCTTTCCTCTTTTCTTTCTCTAATACCTACTTCAGGGTGCATAAGTCTCCTGTGTGCCACAGAGGCACTGTGGGGGTTTCCCTACATAGCCAGAATCCCGACAGTCTAGACTGAAATGCTGAACACCACATTACACAAGAACTGAGGTTATGGGATACAAAGATTCCATGCCTTTGTCTTTCTTAAGTGATTCTGTTTTCTCCATAGCTCATATTCCAGCTGGTCTTTCTGTGGTGGCTGAGACTCTCACATTCTCCCTGTAAAGGCTGTTCCACCTTTTCTGGCATACTTAGGGATGTGCTGGATGAGAGAAAAGCAGAGGACACTATCATACCCAGCAGTTCATCAGGCAGAGCAGTTTTCTGAATGTTAGAGATGTACAAGTAGATCTCTTCAAGCAGAGGAAGGAAAGTTTCTACATCTCAATTGCTGAGAGCAGCACAGCACTGCCCATGGGGGATGGAGCTGAGCCCACACTACAGTGGTCTCAAGCTGCAGGGCTGCACAGCCTACCTTTCACCTTGTATCTACTTCCAGCCCTATCCTGAATAACTAACCAGCACTGTTTTGAAAAAAAAAAATAGACCTTCAGGGACGAGGCCAGTAAATCCTTGAAGATGCACTGAACAAGGCTTTCACATCCCAGGGAGAGAAGAAATTCTGTAGCCTTAGCATTTCCCATTTGCTCACTCAGTGGCTTGCTGATTAACAACACATTGTTCTTTAAGGAGTTCCACTTTGAGGTCCATAAATCTCCTCACGGATTACACTACAGTGGCTGGTGACCTGCAGTGAAATGCTGAACAGAAGCCACTTTTTGGAACCATGCCTTGGTAAGAAAACTGCTACTGCATGGATTAGTAAAGTGATTAGTGAGGACCTCTGTTATTCCAAGGTTAAGGCTCTGGAACTGCAAACTTCTTTGTATCTTTTATTAAAACTTTGTTCTACTAAGCATTTAAAAACTGTTCTGGCCCATGCTCAAATTAGTAATGCACCATTCCCTACCTACTTAACCCCAGGAAGGTGATATAGCTCAAGATTTAGTTTATCTTTGGCACTATAGAACAATCAATTCAGTGCAAAGCACTCTAAAGAGCTTTTATGAACATTTTCATATGCATTTTAGAGGAGATCTGAGACAACTTAAAAGTACAGTACAACTTAAAAGAGAACAATGCAAAAAAAAAGTACCTTGCTGAAAACATTGAGAAGTTTGGTGCAGTTTTCATGTCACCTATATTCCAGTTTCACACAATATAATTCTTCCACACAGTGATCTTCAAAATCATTAATGAAAAGGCATCAATGCTTTGCAACTATGAATGAAATTTTTGAATGTCCCGTACCATACTCATAGCTCTGCTACTACCAAACATGACTGCAAACTGCCTCTGGTCCCAGCTATTTAATTTAACATTGTAGGAAGTGAGTACAGTTTTCCATATAATATTGGCTTTGGAAAACACTTTGCACATTTTTTGTTGTTGTCAGATTTTCTTGTTTTGTTTTGTTGTTGTTTTGGGGGGTTTTTTTGCCCCCGTTTTACTAGAAGAAATGCATTAAGTAGTAAGACCTGAGATGCTTATTTGTTCTTGTTATTAATTTGGCAACAATTATATAGAATTATATTAGTCCTCAGGACAGTTGTACTTTACAGGAAGGTTCCAGAAAGCATCTATGATAGTGCCATCTGCTAGCTTGTCTTTTACTCCTCCCACTTTCTACAGGGCTATTCATGTAGGAAGCAGAACTGCAGCTCAATCTGTAGGTGCCCATGGGGACTATGACTTTAGAAGTAGAGAAAAGGCAAAGGCAGTTTCAAATTCTTGTTCCAAGAGACATGGAGGATTCAAGGATTCACTGGGTAAATCTTGTCTCCTTCCATTCTGGGTCATTCCAGATAATTTTTCTTTCAGAATCAGTTTGCCACAGATACTGTAAATAAAAACCAGTGTTTTCAGAAAGAGGAATGATAAAGACAGTTTTATGTTTCCAATTCACTTCATCCATTGTCACCTCCACACAATATCCATGATGGTGACTCTCCCGCTTGCCTTGGCTATCAATTAGGTTTGTTTAAAGTAAAAGATTTATGATCCAGTTCTTATATGCTCACCCTATAGCTTTTCTGTTACATTCCACATACATTTAACATGAAGATCCTAAGAGTTCTGGATTTGGGTGATCCCTGCATGTACAAGAGTACATGAGAACAGGAAAGGGAAGCAACAATCCTCTAGAGAGAGATGATGCATCTTTTACCAGGAGGATAACTTTAGATGTTCTGGGAAAATTAGCAGACAGTAAACAGATCTAGCAATAAAATCCTTGTTGAGGCAGAGGGACAATGTACATAACAAGTGCACTTTTTTTTGTTTTTTAGAAGATAATTTATTGAGTGCCCTCTGTTGACTGTGAACTCAACCTAAAAAAGAGGGCACTTAATCTTTTTAGGTTCTCATTTTGAGACAGTAGTTGTTTGGATATGTGTGAGAGAAGGAAGCAGTCAGCTTCACTGAATAGCAAAGGCGTTATTACCCTAACTCTTCTAATAAACCCAATCTTGTTCTCATTTTTTTTGGCCCTTCAGCAAAATAGCTTAGTCTAGGGTCTCCCCTAAGGAATTTATGTCTATGTGGACCTTTAAGGTGGTGATTATTCTAGGGAAACTTAAATAAAACATTTCTAAATTCCTAATACTCAATAGTTTCTGGATATTGCCCATTTGTACGTTAAGATCTGTACAACCAAAGACGACATCATTTTGTATCACTTACCATTAAAGTATGCTAATGCAGTATTCCAATAGAGAAGGACACTTATTTTCCTCAGTAAGGACAGATACTGCACTGCATTATTAAAAGCATTTAGAGTATTAAAAGCAGCTTATCTGGCCAATACTGATCTCTTATATATCTGAATGGGAGGTTTGGTCTTTTTCTGATTTTCAGTTCAGGCTCCTTTTTAAAGCAGGTGCAATGTTCACATGCCTCTCTTCTCTTTCCTAAAGACCTATCTTTGCTTTTGTTTCTTCCCGTGCCAGCATAGTTAATGATTCATTGCAGAGTTTAGAGATTACTGGTGAAGAAGAAAATTGAAGGGAGAACATGAGGAACTGATGATTTTTTGACACCAGCAGGATCACAGAAGTAATGGAGAGAAAGAGATGGACAGGGGAAACATTAGATGCTTCAATACAATCTAGCTTCATAGCTCCCTGAGCCCATAGGAAATGTGCCCTCCTTTGCAGAACAACTGAAAAGTTTTCTCAAGGAGGATTTGCCTTGTCTGCACCCCTTCCTTTCTCTCTACAAAAGTAACTAGAAAGGGAGGAGAGGAATGGAAACTGTCTCCTCATGCCCTGTGCAGGCATCCATAGTTATTGGTGATACGGAACTGACACAACTGCAGCTTTATTCCTGCCTCCTCACATAAAGCAAAGAGGCACTAGGAATCAAAAACAACCACAGAAAAAGGAAAAAAAAGAACTCCATGCCAGAAGCAATCTTCTTGTACATTTTATAACCACAATTTACTATCACAAAACAACTGAGAACAGATTGTGGGAAGACACTATTTTCTTCATGCCACCTTCTCCCCCTCCTACTTTCTGGGAAGACTTAAAAAGGGTAACCAAAGATTAAACATGTAATTTCTAAAATATTCAAGAAAGCTGGTGATTTGAAACAAAAATGCAGTATGGCCATTTCTATTAAATATTGGTCATCATAATAGCCAGGTTCTTAGCACTACTATTCTTGGATTTTCTTGGAGTCAGTATTTACTATGGTACTGTGGTTGCACATACAAAGTTTTGAGTTCCCCTTTCCCCTTAGATTATCACTGTTAGTATGTGTTTTGTGATGACTCATAAAGTACTAGAGATTTATAGGGGTTTTTTCTTCTTCTTCTTTTTTAATATTTTTGTTTTTAAACAACTACATTTCTCAACTATCAGGATAACTAAGGGTTCAGTGTTGATGATTTGGAACAATTTCAATGCAAATAATAACTAACATTTAAAATTCAACATAGACAAAGGAGTTAACATTTCAGTAAAATCTAATGTGCACACATCCCACATTTCTGCAATGTCTAAGGGTTTCACAAACACATTAGCTACTAATAGGATCATTGTTTTCAGAGGGAGCCATGAAATTATCATTCTTGTAAACTGAAACCATATTTCAGTATCAACAGCTGAAGACATCTTTTTAAATTTATCTTTCAGTCTCATTACAGAAGTCATGTGGGAAAGAAAAAGATTCCTCAACATTTTATTGATGTCAGCAAAGGCTTGTGATTCATATAATTGGCTTCATACCCAGGCACCAGTGAAAGTATTATTCAGCAAGTAATGATTTTCTTATAAAAGTCTATTCTCTAAGAAATGTTGAGAAAATGATAAAGGAGCTCCTGGAGGGCTTTTGTTTGCTTTTGGTTTTATTAATTTATGTAAAACTATAGTACAGGCCTAGGCTCAGAAGAAATATGCTGGTCTACATTCTGTGCTTTCAGCATAACGGATAATACCGAGGACAAGAGATCAAGTCAATATAAATGGCTATACCCAAAACTCCAAGACTTTTAATTAGAGTTTGAACAGAAGGAATATGCTTGTAATGCTGCCAGAGTTTCCTTGTCTCAGCAGTGTTGTCAGTATAGTAGGGAACCAGCACAGACAAGTGTGTCACCGTGGCACAATTTGCCACGCTGACGTACTGGCAATTTCATGTACTGTTTTGTTGCCTTCAGACTTGCTCTTTGTCAGGCAAGTGCAGAGATAGTCATGTGGGAATACAACAAGGTCTCATGCTGCAGACCACAGTATAACCAGGCTATATTTACCCAACACAAGCAGTTGATGATCAGGGTTACTAAAAACACAGTCAGCCTAGACAAGCCTTCTCTTCTGCGCTGATTTAAAATATCCAAAACAGTATCTGGAGTGCTCAGGGCTGACCAAAGACCTAAGAGCTTCTGAGACAATTGAGGTCCAGGACATTTCAGAGATCTCTTCACATTCAGCACTGACCTTACAGGCTGCCTGAACTCAGACTGCCTCTGAATCATATTTTGTTTTGACATAGGTAATACTAGAGCCCTAAGAATGACCACAAGGCAGATATATATCAGCCCAGGATCACCGCAAATGCGATGAGGTAATCAGAAGTTACCTATCAAATGAGAGCATTTCAGATTCCAGGTAAAACCAACACACATCCCTTTGGGAGTATCAGTTGTCATCCCACAGATTGTCCTTAATAATCCTACTGCAGTCAAATGTATGACATTTGGTGTAATTTGAACCTCCAAGACCTTCATATTCAACAGTATATAAAGCCAGTGAGAATAAAGCTCCATCTACAATCAAGGTATTCAAGCATTATTAAGAAAGCATAGGATGAGGTAAAATAAATAGAAATGTTTAACAGAGAAGAGAGGAAAAAAATTTTTAAAAAAAAGGTAAAAACATTAACAAACCAAAAGCCAAAGTGAATGAAAACATGGATAAGTCTGAAGTGCAAGAATAGTACTTGAGAGAAATGTTGTATAACTTTATCAGAATCTTTTTTTCATACTCTGCTTAATGCAACAGGAATTTAAAAAGATGATTACCTGAATCTGGTCAAGTGTCATTTTACTGAGAGTGTGTAATACTACTACTCCAAGTGTAACAAAAAAAAAAGCCTACTCTGGAGGTGGGAAAAAAAAAAGACCTTGCAACTTAAATTGCCATTGATTTTAAAGTCCTGAAACCAGAGGAGCAAACAAAATAAACATGACTAATGGGCAGGGAGAGTAGCATAACTGTCAGCTTACTTTGAATGAACTAGGCTTTTTTCTTTAAAAAAACCCCAAACAATCCTTTTTTTCCCCCTGTTTATGCCGTTTTTGAACTGCTTCTTTTCTGTTACAGAATGTATGTTTCTGCACCTAAGAAATTAAAGCAGTAAGAATTTTTATTATTTACTTATTCTCTCCCATCACCAAACTTGAAATAAGCAGTTAGATTTTACTATTAACTCCTTCCTCTGTGTTGTTTCCCCAATAAAATGTTCAGAAATATTGGTGGAAGAGTTTAGTGAAAGCCTTTATTCAGCCCTTATACTTTTAAGTGGTGGATCAGTGCTTCAGAAGGATAATAACCTTATCACCTCAGCCACATGAAGTGAAGTGAATATTTAATTTTGCCAACCTTTTGAAAATGGGGGTTAAACAGGAAAGAGAACAGTGAAACTTCTTTATTTCCTTGATGGTTATTATTCAAACAAAATTCAAATTAGAAGTACTAAAATTCTAAAACTTTCACTTCATAATATTCCAGTTAGTATCTAAGTAAGCCCTCAAGGCTTCTAGGTTGAAGACAAAGTTCAGATGAAAAATTCCTCTAGGAATAACTGATACTGTCTTCTTAAGGCTAGTGAGTTGAATAATTAATAAGAAATACTGAAAACTTGGTGTGATAAAAGCATCCATGCCACATTTTTATGATATTTTTTCCCTCTTAATAATACTCAATATTGTCTGTAGCGTTCTCTCTCCCTGTGTGTACTTCTACAATGTAGCTCTTTACAGAGACAGTGATTCTATACATATAGATTTAAGTGCGTATGTGCACAGATACACATGTGCGTGCACACACACACACACACACGTGTACCCTTCCTTTTTCTGTCCTCTTCTTTTCCAGTCTCTGCAGCTGCTGTACTCACAAATCTGTGCCTTCTCCACTCCCCAGTTTTAACAAGAACACAAAATGCCCTGTGGCGACCGGGAATTGTGCAGCCAGCCCATTAAGTTTATTGCAGCTACAGGAGGAACTCAGAAGCAGCTGCTGCTGTGGATGGAGCTGAGTGGGCATATGTAGCTGGCTGAGTATTCTTGAGGAGTTTTAATGGGTCATCATCATGACATGTCACTCTCCAAAATGACTATTTGTCACTCACTCTCTTAAAAAGACAGTTTGGCAGCTTTGGGAGGTAAAAACCATCTGTATACTGTGCCTCATCATGTACTAATTGCATAATATTTACTGGGGGTGGGGGGCAGCAATACTGTATTGTAGCACCACCAAGAGCCTATAGACAATATAACATGTTCTTAACAGGAACTGGGAAAAAAGAGACCTGCTTCCCCCTCACACAGGCTTCAAACTTTTCAGAAATCAGCTTCCTAGAATGGAAACACACCACGCTCTTTGCAAAAAACATGCACAGTGGAATCCTTATAGAGCTGTTCAATATTCAGCTTTGGGTGGGGTTTTTGGGTTGATTTGGTTTTTTCTCCCCCACACTACTCTCAGTCTATCAGTGTTTATTCCTTAGAATACTCAGAGTGAGTATCTCAGTAACAAAATAGCATCATTGACAAACCAAGACATAGAATAGATTTTCCATCTGACTTCAAATACAAAAACTTCTTGTTTTTACTCAAATAGATTTAATTTTTGATTAAAGAAGCCAGTGACTCGAACCTCATTTATAGAAGCTCATAAAACAATTAAATCATGTGAAAATACCACTGCAGTGAAACTCTATTTACAAATTCCTGAATGTTTAGTCTTACTAGTTCTATTTTGGGTCTTACTTCTTCTCCAGGAAAGGCCCTAAGTTTAAGTTCCCTTCCATACATGCCAACAGCATTTCACATGATCCATATCTATTCATAATGCACCATACAACTTGGCATTATATACTAAACCAACGTATTTGCTGGTCCAGTGGTTTGATTTATTTTGTTGCCAAGAATCACTGAAGCTGTAAGACAAAATTCTCTTACACTCTATTTCAGCAGCATAATAAACTTGTGCTAAGGATGCTTTCTCCTTGCATTCCCCACATATGGCTTCTACAAAAGTGTTCAGGCTTAAAAAAAGTAGCATGGCAAACAAACACCTAAGACCCCAGCATACTTCATAGAAGAGTATCTCTGGGCTAGCAGATGTCCATGAGCTTGAAAAGTTTATGTATATGTAGCAGCTTACAGAAACAGAACCTTCAAGAAACTTCACTCATTCTTCTTTTCAAATTACATCCTCATTACATAAGAAACAATCTCTGCTTGCACAATATTAACACACATAAAGAACTGTTCCTTAAGCATGTATTTTTCTTGAATGAAACACATACATAGATGTGCAAATATATATATCTATAGTAATATGATTATTTTCTCTTCTTATGCCACTGTATATACTTCTATTAATTATTATTTCAGTATAGCTAGTTTATTTTTTAGTTGGTTAGTTAGTTAGTTAGTATGACCAGAGGATGCATGAATACACTATCCCTTTTATCACAGAAAGAAGGGAAAGAGGATAAATGAAACAAGAAAAGCAGTAATGGAATTTATATACCTTCAATAATGAAAAATTAATGCTTTTACTTTTTTATCTCTTCTTGAAAACAGAAATAAGAAATTAGAATACAAATATGGTGATTGGAAAGTTGTTTCTCCCATAATGCTTTTTCTACTCAGCCATAATAATTTGGGCCTAGGACTTCAACCATGGAAAATGAGAGCACATTAGAGGATCTATTTTTTCATCTCTAACTCTGTAATCTATAGAATTATCTGTAACAGCACTGCACAGGAAAAATAATCATACACACTTCTTGTTTGACTACCATATCAATAATACCAAATTTACAAACAAAAATTCATTTGGTATTAAAGTATTTTCTGAGATAGGATACGTACTTATACTGAATGTATTTATTTTAGATTGGAAATTATACTTCTCATATTGTGTCTTCTTTGTCAAACTACTGATCTATAGTTTAGAATGATTATCCTCTTTCTGCTTCAACTATCCAAAATAGCTTTCAGCATTGCTTGGCTGATAATGATTTTTCTCATAGGAACCTGCTTCCAAAGAACATTAGTACCAAGGAACAGACACCCACAGGGTGTAGAGCTTATTTAATATGTTTTCGTTTTAGTTTTATGTTGTATCAATTCTTCACATTTAATTTGCTTTTGAAAGTTTAATGCTACCAAAGATCGAGTCATAATCTTACTTTGTGTGTTAGTGGGAAGTGCTGAAACCTGACAGACTGGAAGACAATGGTAAAATACTTAACTGTAAAGCAGTGTGAGTAATTAGGCTTATGTAGAAGCTTATAAAGTACTGGACTACAGAAGAGAGCATGATCTGATCATTTTAATGATTAAAGATTTGCAATACAGAAAAAATGCAGTTAACTGGGTCCACATACTCACTAACCTATAATTTCCTGAAAACAATAATGGACTTGTTAATTAATATTTACAAAAATGACAGAACAAAACAGAATTCCCATGTTGGTCTAAATGCTAATTTTAATTTTTAACAAAAATGATAATACAGATGTCAGAATAACAGTGTTTGTTATTGCGCTTTGCTTCTTAAAAATAAATTACTATTGTCTTTCTCTATAAAATTCTGTATGTTTTAAAAAATGCAATATTTGATGCTGATTTTCATGAAAGATATATAGCCAAATATAAATTGACAATTCTCCACATGAAATAATTGGTTATATGTTATAAAATATTTCACACCATCCAGGTATTTCCCAAAGCATTTTCAAAAACCTAACTCCATAAGTCTTCTCACCAAGATCAGTGGGACTACTCCTAGACCTAAAGTGCAAAATAAGGATTTTGATACAATGCCCACATCAGACATAATCAGTACCTCGGAAGGCATGTGGTGGAGAAAGTCACAACTGCCCAGAGCTGACAGTGGGTCATGGAAATAAGAACAGAATTTGAACACAAAATTTTACTATAGCATTTTAAAATGAGTAATTAATTTCATATGAAATGGGCAGCAATGAATATCTATAGTAAAGCATTACAGTTTCATTGCTAGCATGACAATGTAAGATGAAAAACCAATGCATGACCAAATAAAGTGGAGTATTAGATACCTTCCTGTAGACGCTTATCTCATGTCTTAAAATGAGTTCAGGTAAAAAGAGCAGAAGAATCCCTTGGTTAATCTATTACCATAAAACACAGGTTACTGTTGCTAGTGTGTTTACATTTCATTTAGAATCTCTTTTAGAGTCTGGCTTGATCAAACACCCTAACATTTCTGTAGTGCTTTCCCTTAACTACTATGACCCATTTCTAACACTGCAGTAAAGGTAAAAGTAAAGGTAAAACACTGAACGACAAATAACACACCCTTTTTTTCAGTAGACTTTAGGACAATTTTTATTTTCTTTCCCCTACTATCACGTATTTCACTGAAGGTAGTTTATCATATTGATTTTTACCCAAAAGTGTTTCTCAAGTCCATCCATCCACCCATATATAACGGCTAGTTAATTCACAGCCCATTGTTCAAAATTCACTTCAAAACCTAGGGAAATTTAACCCAGTGCTACATCAAATTAAACCTGTTTTAGAATTTCCTAATTAGGAAATCATCCTTATCCATGTGCATCGTGTCAAGACTTTCTTAACAGTCATGAAAGCTGGTACTAAGCATATGCCTAAGTACCTTGCTGAAATAAAGCCTTAACCCCTGTTCAAAGAGGAAGGTTGTTTTAATGAACGTGTGTCACATATGCCTAACTATAAGAAGCAGCATTGGAAGATTAAGTGACTCCATTACATAAATTCACACTGTAGCTGTTCAGTATTCAGAACAAGCTGAAGCAGGGTATGCACAGTAAATATGGACACTTGAAAGTCTGCTTGAAACTGTTTAGATCATCTAAAGTGATCCTTTGTCAATAGATGTGTTAAGAGGTTTGATTTCTCCCTAGGTTTTTTTTTAACCATTCAAACTTGCAGGCCTGCAAGGACTTTCAGATATAACCAGGCTGATCTCAAGATAGTAATTCATATCTTGATAGGCATTTAAACTCCATAGGATTAAGGTCTGGGAAATGAATGCTTTTAATGTCCATGTTTTCTGCTTGTTTTCAGAAAATATTTGAGGGGGAGGATGATGCATATTTCAAACCCATAAAAAACTGCCTTAACATGAACAATACTGGGTTAATTGTAAATCCTCCCAGTTTAGAAGGATTTTAACAGTTCTATGTAAAGGGCAGTGCTCTCCTAGCGCCTTTTTCTATGCTGGTGGGCTTCATTTACTGAAGAAAATCTCATCAAATTCCTATGCAGTCATATACCTTGTTTTCTTAAATCATATTTTGACATTTCAAATGATGTGAGAAGATATTTATGAGTTAAGATTGAACTCCACTTGTATTTAAAAAAAAAAACCAACATGGATATGAGATTTGCCATGTACAATGCTGATGCCAATCCAAAATTTTGTCATCTGTTATTCGTGTTTTCACCCTATTTTTATTGTATTTGTTACTCATTGCCATTAAATGCTGGTGATACAGTCAATGTATGTGGCATTAATAAACAAATTTTGAGAAAATAAGGAAATGGAAGGTGCTATTTTACACTGGTCATGTATACTTACTGAACCTACATTAATATTCAAATTGCACAGACTTGTTTCTAATTCTGTAAGCTATCTGGAGTCTACTGAAAATTTTAATGTCTTCTTTCAAAACTTATATCTGAAGCTTCCAGTACTTCACATATATTGAAAATTTTCAATTTCCAAAAAGACCCCTCTGATTATCTGAAACAACATTGAACAAAAAGACATTGAAAATGGTACATAATTCAAATTCTTAGGTGGTCTCTGATGAAATTACAGCACTCTTACCTAATGATAATTTTCTTGTTGAACCCCTTCTTAGTGGGCTTTGGTTCAATGAAAATATTGCACACAGTGAGCTACTTATGAGAACACTCCCTGCTTCTGAAACATTGTGGTGAACACGAAGGCATATGAGTTACTAGAATTGTGCATTCTGTTAGCTGCAAACAAGTTCAGTCATCTGAATTTACTCTAATCTACCTCAAATGTTGCAACTTAAATGACTGCTACTAATTTGTCTGTCATACTTCTGGTGTACCATCAAAATTCTCCTTAAGGGATCTTTTATTATAGTATCTGATTGTTTTATTATAGTATCTGATCCATTTTATAACTAAATCTGAAAACAATGAATTACTTTTGGAGATTAGAGTTTAAATCACTGTAATACTTGCCCCCAGCATCCAAGACTGATCTTTGCTAAGTTTCACTTGACACAGCATGTAAACTTCTCTACCAGATTGTCTGAGCTCTCTCAAAGCTTAATTGATCCAATTTGCATGTCTCATCCTGGCAGAATTGTGCATCATTTCTATCCTCTTGGACTAAGTGATCACCATCTAATCACTTTGTATACAAAGCAGATGGAAAGTTTCCAGCTCCTTTGCTATCCCCTTGCATGCCTCCATATTAAAGCAATTCTAATTCAACACACAATCTGATCTTTCTGTATTTTTATAGGATTACTCTCTCATTGATAGGCCTTCTGTCACCAATTGTAATGTTCAGAACATTATACTCAAGGCATTTTCACTTTTGTCTCGCACCTTCTGTGTGGTCCATTAAAATGATCATTTCATTTAACAAAATCCCCTTAGGGAAGTTCTATACAGCTTGGTGTAAATCAGCACAACTGTGTGCACTTAAAGAAAGGTACAATTTCTAATTATTCAGGATCCTGTAGTTCTAAGGGAAAACAAATAATTAATTATATCCCTATTCGTAAAGCTCTGAGCTTTGTATATTAATAGACAGTGCCAAAACTTCTGTATCTGTTAAAAGGAAAATGCTCCTTTAAATTCAGTAAATATTTTTCAGATAGTAACTGCTCCTGCACATGAAACTAAAATCTCTTATTTATGTTATTTTGCTGTACATTTTCCCAACAAAACTGTGCAAGTTGTCATTTAAGCACGACAGTTTAGTGAAGAGTTATGTTGTTCACAAATAGATGAAAGCTACCTTATGAAAATAACACAAATAAGAGACTCTGCAAAGAAAAGTCACAAGCAGATCAGTCAAATTAATGAAGGATCTACACATTTCAAATCACTAAAATCAAACTTTATGAAGTGAACAGAAAGTTCTACTTCCTAATCTCACTAGTGATTCACTGATGGAATTTATATTCTCCACCTGTCTCTAGTTTATATACATCTTCAAATGTTGTTATGTGTCTTCAGCCACACTCTTTCCACACATTCCTCCTACCTGTTGAATCCAATTGAGCCTCTGCTCTTCTGGAAGTTTGTGGCTGGCTTATTTTTTTCCTACATGCATCTTTTTCATCACTTCTTCCACTTCTGTTCTCCCCATTAATCTCTATTCATATTTGCTCAATAAAATTTACAAGAAGGCAAAGAGATTGTTCAGGGATTTTTGAAATTAGTTTTCAGTGAAGAATACATGAGAAACTCTAAAGCGTGTTGTTCACAGAAATCATCAATCACTGGTGGTCAGTGTTCATGACAGCTCAAGATAAGGAATACCCTTCAGTTTGCTCTGCAGCTACTTTTGAAACTTGTGGAAGACTGGAAGGTAAAACCAGTGCATATATAAGAGAGCAAAGAAACCAGAATACAATATTAAATTGTGTAATAATTTTTTCCAAAGGTAAAGCATGCCAGTTCACTTATAAAACCATGCTTTTGTGTCAATATATACACAAAATAGTGTCACAAGTGGAAGGATAGTAGTTGGTCAATAGCAAATCTAGTGAATTCAATTTTAACTGGTAAAGAAGAAAATTAATTAACCAAGTAAGCCAATTTAATAATAAAAAAATGTATTAGGACAGTAAATAGACTTTCTATTAGTACGCAGCACAATGAAAAGTGGTAGTATAAAACCAGCGATGCTTTTCTTTGACTTGTACTTCAGGCTCAGTGGATAAGTGTATGTAAGCTGTTCATACTGCAGCCCTGGTTGACTCTTATGCCTCTGGTTACACAAGCAAGTAAAACCCCTGCTATCTTCAGATTCTGTTCTCATTTTAAAAATGCAGGGTCCCATAGCTTACAATGGGGTTTTGCAGGTGTAAGTCAGTGGAACATAACTAACAAGTCCGTGGATGACACTCAGTTTGCTGTCTCTCAGCTGTGTTAGCTCAGCAGGACTAATGGCAATAGTAAGGGGGAAAAAACTATCACTGCTACATGCAGGTGTGACTTACACAGAATTCATTTACTGAGTAACACTGTATAATTTTATACAGTCACTTTTAAGATCAAATTTTCTGCTAGTCTGTAAACAATCAGATATGTATTAAACCATCATATTGTTTTAATGAAGACACCCAGAGTTTCTAAGCCAATGAGAAGACACAGGGCCTTGAGAGGCCTTTCCCATGTGACAACCTGCTGCTTCTTCTGACACTCCACCCTGAAGGTATTTAAATATTGAGATAAAAAATTCAACAGTATTAAATGCTTTTGTTGAGCCCAAACTTACAGGAAAACATCAGGGAAGGTCTTTTGATTACTGAGACACACAACTTCAGGAATATAGACATAATAACTCTTAACTTGCCTTGCAAGATGTCATTTATAAAATAATGTTATCCTCTGCCAAACATTATCAAATAGTGCCTTGATGTTTAAGAAAATCTGCCTTATGTTATTGCACTACTTCTGTTGCCACCAGTGAAACCAAAGATGCACTTTGATTTTGAGAACACATTTTGAATGTACCGTTCATCCTCAGTTGTATCCATATTTTCCCCAGATACAAGTTACTATGGAAGAAAAAAAAATCTGGTTTCACTCCATGACTCTCTACAATGGCACTCATATTAATTTCTGTTGGAGTTGTCTTATCAGTAAAGGTTATTTACAGGTACAGGAATGTTTGACTCCAGGAAAATTTGTGATATTGCGGATCATTTTGATCACCGTAATAAACGTAACTCTTCTAACCTTGATGGTGAATCTGCAGCACGTCTCCCCTTTACCTTGCTAATTATTTTAGAAAGTAATTTTCCAAAAAATTTAATCTGAGACACAAATTGTTAGCACATCCTGCTACAGCCCCAAACTGTGTTCCAAAATGATATTTGCATTTTAAGTATAGTACAAAACATGCATTAAATGATCAGAACTGGAAGGTGGGCCACTATCTAAACACAGATGATAACATAATTTCAGAAGCAAAGGTAAATATCTTCCATTTTTAATACAGTATACAGATACAGACCCCTATATCTTTAAATCAGAAGGATCTGTCATCAAGGTGGATATCTTAATTTTTCCATCTTCCTCACAGTCTCATTTTCTGCTTGGCAGGTATTTTGGAAGCCTGACAAAGCACCTGGGCCCTCAGTCTGTATCATCCCACATGAAAAGCAGTCATTGACTTCACTTTGTGCTACTAGAAGTAAAAGTGCCAAAAAAAAAAAATCCAGAAAGATGATTTTGTCATCAGACTAGCAGAATGGACCATCATCGTCTACCCATCTCTGCTTACTAAAACATAAGATTAATGGAAATTGTTGAATGTGATACTGTGACTTACACAGTATGAAACAGCATGTAATTTTGACAGGACACTGAAATTAGTCTGCACAAAAAAATTCTCATGCAGCCTACAAACAGATGGGAGGAAATACAGTTACATGAAATGATCAATGTCAAAATACCAGTCTAGAAGGAAAGGTGTCTACTAAAGTTCTGAAAACCATGGGTGTCATTATTTCATCCCTTTAACTCCCAAGAAAAATTTGCTTTGTAAGGTGCGAGCTACCTTTTTTAGTGGTAGACCAGAGAACTCACCATTTTGATTTTTGGCTTTTAATTTAGAAACAGTCTGGACATGGTCCAGTTACTTCCCTGACAGCTGCACATATTTGCATCCTTCCATCCATCTGGTGAGACCTCGGACTTGCTTGGACTCCTCCAGATCTTCATGTTGTTTTTTTACTTATCCACACTTTATTTTGACCCAGTAATTCTTGGAACCTCTGTATGGAACACTATTCTGTCTTGTCCTGTGCTATTTGGCACCCTGTTGCTTATGTTTTAGGCTTTATTGAACAAATTCCAAATTCTCTAGCCCTATCCAGTAATGTTTTATAAGAAATATTTACATCTTTCATTTTCTATTCATTGTTTCTTTACGCTCTTTAAAGAAGCATAAAACCTAGTTCTACTAGTTTTTGTCTTGAAGGTATTTGTTTCTGATGTCGTGTCACAGATTACCTTGCTACACATGGCATTTTCCTGTTTTGATTAAAAATGAACTTTACTTACCTTTTTGTCTCTTTCAAATGCATCTGCTAGTTAACAGACCTACTCCCCTGCATATTTCTCAAACCTGGATGTTACTGGATCTCTGGCTACCTGCCCTCCTTTTCCATCTGTGCTAACATAACCAAGTCAGTCCTTCTTTCCAGAACCTGTGTGGTGGATTGATGCAACATAAACCAGTGTGTGACCAATATAGATGCATATAGCTTCTTTAGCAAAGAGCATGGGGAATCTATAAGTGTCTGAAAGGAGGTTGCCAATAAGATGGAGCCAGACTCTTCAAAGTGGCACCGAGCAAAAGGACAAGAGGCAACAGGCAGAGACTGATGCACAGGAAGTTACACCTGAACATGAGGAAGAATGTTTTTATTGTACAGGTGACCACATACTGGAATGGGCTACCCAGAAAAGCTGTGGAGTCTCCCCCACTGAAAATATTCGAGAGCTGTCTGGACACAATCCTATGCCACATGCTCTGGGATGACCCTGCTTGAGCAGGGAGGTTGGACCAGACAACCCCTTCTAACTTGACCCATTCTGTGATTAGATTGTTATACCTTAATCTAAGTTTATTTTCTCATTGATTGCTTTGGTATGCTGCTTTCAGTTTTACATCAGGCTCCAGAGGGAGTAAAAGAAAGCAAAATGTTTCATCATGTTCCTTCCCTTCTCACACTTACTCTTTGGGATATCTTTTCTTCCCTTTAACTTTTTCAATCTCTATTTTCCTGAACTAAAACCATTAAGACTAGAATTCTTACATTTTCTTTGAATTTTATGATAAATCTGACTTAAACAAATGTGTCAGTACAAGCAGGAATTATTCCTCGATGCGAGGTCCCTCCATTATTTCCCAGACATATATACAGATTTGTGTATATGCTTCATCACTGCTATCATTCTAATTCCTGCATGTTTGCTCCCTAAAACCTTGTTTTACATGGCTTCACATGGTTTGTCAGTCAAATAAATTGAAACAACATTTCAAACAACTAATATTTCCTTTGCTTTGGGACTGATACTCAGAAGTACGCTTGATTCAGTATAAAAAAAAAAAACAGAAAAGCAATAAGGCTTTAAGATCCTCAGCATGGTAGTGGACATGAACTTGCAAAGAAAGAAACAAACATGAATAGTGCAATTTGAATCTTGAAATGAGAAAGGAAGTAACAGTTTCACTTGGCTTATTTCCTGTTTAGATGAAGCTACAATAGAGTGCTTTTGTTCACGGCTTTTCACTGTCAAGAAGATATTCAAAGAAAGGAGAGGACGACTAAAAGAGCAGTATGGATGAACACAGGACTACAGTGCTGACTCAAAAGGAAAACCTATTGTTTGGCTAAGCAACAGTTAAGTGGTAAAGGGTGAAAGACGGGTGGGAAGTATAACAGTCTACATATGCATGAAGATTACGAACATCCAGAAGCAAGTGGAATTATTTAAAGTTTTTAATATATAGACTATGTAGCATTATAGCCCTGCCAGTTAAAAAAGAAACATAAAAATATGCCAAGCACTTTTCCAAATGCCTACTCTGCCCATAGAGTGTGTATAAATCGTGTAAGAAAGACAAGTTAAGTATTTTGCTAATTTATGGCATTACGTTTATACCATGATTATGGAAACTTAAGAAATGACCATCTGCTTTTCCCAGCTGTGTCTGAAAACTTTTCATTGTTACAGGATAACAAGCTAAACTTTGCCTAATACAGCACCTGCCCACCTTGTAAGGAAAATGAATTGCCCGATTGCCTCGTCAGCAGGGTTACAATTTGGTACCTCAGTATGAAGTGTTTAAGCAGCTTATCATCCTTACACACATACCATCCAAGTACCAGATTTCCCATATTTGGAAGCATTTCAAATGAAAAATAACTTTTTTGGGTTCAATTCTTCTCACACTTACTCCACAGCAACAGAATTCCATGTCTCTCTAATCCTTGAGGTAATTTCTTGTGATTTACAGAAACAGGAAAACTAAATGAAACAGTATGACTCTGGCAACATTTTGTGGAATTCATGCAGCAAAATCTCCTTATATCACCTGGAAAATGACCTTAAATTTCTTTCTTTCTGCTCAGAGGCAGCCTAAGAATTTCCTGTGATGTAGGTAGAATATTATGTCAGACTGTCCCTAGCTGTTCTTAGTATACACCCTTTCACCCACATGATCTGCCACAATGCAGCCCTTCAGTGCTTTAGGAATATTAAAGGACTATATGAAAGGAAGGCACTATTTCTTCACTGTCAAAAGGTGGAATATGTTGGTATCTGTTGCAATTCAGACCTCAGTATTCCTCTTTTACTATTCTACAGAATAAAATATCAGTTAAGAATTCAATTTTGAAATGACCAGACAATTGTATTGCAACATTAATATTCTCAAATGGTCTCCTAGGGTCAATAAAACTGATCTGAAGATTCTGGACTAAATCTTCAGTTACTCTATGAACAGCATAACTTAATAATCAAAACATATTAAAAAACTTTTTGCCTTCTTCTTGAATGTTTAGAATTATCTTCTTCTCCCAGGGGAGAATTCTGAAAAAGACAGCTTGAGACTAAGTCAGTAAGGCGTATTTTGTGTTTTCTGGTACATGAGTAATTGCACGTGAACTACTGTATGCAGAAGAGCTATGTTTGTCTCAGTATTCCTATTTATCTGAAGAAAAAATAAAGTTTATTCTTTACTATGTTTATGACTTGTAGAGTGCTACTACCATACTATGTGCCTTACACCTACATAAATAAAAATATTACTTTTGCAAGAGCAGAGGGCTGTAACATCAGCAAGTATTTGTATATTGACAGAATTATTAATGGTAGTAGCATTTTTGAAGAACATCTGCAAGAAATAATCCTAAATATATTATTCAATTTTATGAACCTATTTACTGATTTTGGTGATCAGTGTCTGTTGTCAATGAGCTTCCTCACTGGCTAAGTTTTACCCTTGCCTGGGAAGGTTAAAGGGGTTCCCATTTATACATTGAGTTCAAGTGATGCATGGTTAAGTGTTCACAACATTTGTTTATATTAATAAATACAAATCTATTTATTTATATTTTATTTATATATTTTAACTGGATAATCCTCCTTTTTATAACCTTGTAATTATGAAAGATTAAGCATTATGGCATCCTCAAACTTCTGCTCTTGGTATAGGCTGGTACTTGTACCATGACCATGGTTTGGACAGTTGGGACAGAATTAAGAGTTCTCCTAGAGCACACACTCCACAGCCTTTTCTAAGAGCTACTTGTCTCTAATTTACATGACAGTAAGTGTCTCTTCCAGTGCAAAAGTAGCAGAGAAGATGCTGGTAGCATAAGGTAGCTAATCGTTATCCTAAAAGAACGGAGCAACCTAATGTATTAACGTCTTTCTTCTCTCAGCAGTTCCACCATTAGCACTTAGCTCAGCTATCTCTTCCAAGGAAATGCATAATGCTGAGAGAAAAAGATTATACTGAAGAGATTTTCCAGTATTTATCACCAGTATATTTATGTAAAAGCCAGCTTATTGCACACAAAGGAACCATTCCCTGATTTTTTTCATGATCTTTAAATATGTTTTTCCATGTTCTCCCTTTAGCTGGTTAAAGTTAGCACTGAAACATTTACATATGTACACAGGTGCTATTTTATTAAGTGATTACTGAAAAAAAACCATAAAACAACGGAACTTAAAAAATGCAGTATAATATTTAAAAACAAATGTAGAGCAAAGAAGAAATTCAGCAGAAGAATTATGACAAGGCAGCAACAGTCCTGGCAGCACTTTTAGACTGTGACACATGGAAAATACTTAATACATGAAATGAATGCCCAATGAGTCTGCAGACAGACACTTATGGCTAACAGAAGATGTATAAGAGAAAAAAGGCAACATGAAAAAGGTAGTGTGACAGCAGGCTACAAGATGTAAAACTATAAAGCATATGCAGTTTGATATTTTGAAAGCAATTGGAAAACATCCTTTATCTTTACTGGTCTGAAAGAAGATGTAGCCTTGTACTAACATGGATACTAAATAGGTCTGCTCGTAGTTTCAACCAGCTTGTCATCCATAAACGATGGGAAGTAAAGACAGGAAAGAACTTTCTACTATTATATGTTCATAATGTTTTAAAATGTTGCATGATTCCCATTTTCAAAAAAATAATATTCTATCTTCACAGCAAACAGCACTAGTGACCCACTGTTCTCAAATTATTTTCAGATGTTGACTAACACTATATTCCTTTGAATTCTGTCATTGCTTCTTAGTCTTATAAGTCTTATCGCTTCTTGCCTTATAAGACCACTGCCTCAGAGCAGGGGTTGTGTTTGCTTGCACTTTGTCTAGCACAATAATTCATGAATGGACCTCCTTAGTCCTAGAAAACAAATACTCAAAGTTCCTGATAGCCATAGTTTTACAATGCTGTATTTCCAATGCCATTAACACAGACTTGTGAGACAAGAGGACGGACATAAAACTGGATGCTGGATGACAGCCAATAACAAGAACTAAGGGACCAAGAACAACCTCAGAAGATGAAAAGGAGAAGGAATGTCAGAACATCACAAAAAATGTCAGCTGGAAGCAGCATCAGCTTGACTGACATCAGAACTTTAAATCTCACGCTCTCATGAAAATAAGGCATTTTCTGATAACCAGCCAAGCATACAGGAGCCTCTCATCTACATATAATTGAAAAATTAACTTTTACTCTAGCTTTTCTATTTTGTCAGAGACTCATACAATTTAGTTTTAAATAATGCCCAAAAGACATGCAGAGCAGAGCACTCACTGCAGGTAGAGCCTCTCGGTCTCCTGAAATACAGAACTGGTATTACAGGATTACATAAATAGCATGGCTATGCCATTGAACGGAAAACTGCCATGAGGGCTGCTTAATTTACTGATGTTGTCATCACCTTCACTAACCTTCCTCTTCTGTAATGGCACATGTTAAGGATCAATGTTCTATATTATACTAAGAGATCAAAAAGCTACATGTTCTGGTTCAGTATCCAACCGTAAGTCTCTCAACTCTATTATCACTTCTAATAATGAAATTACATACAAATTGTCTTTTAGTGCTTGGGCATGTAAAATTGTCACCACTTTAAATCCCTGGCATAAAACCTCCTCCTGTATCCATTCAGTTATGAGAGAAGAGGACTTCTTTTAAAGAGAGAAAGAGGAAATTACACTATAGCTGCGCAGGCTGATGAAATCAACCAGGAAAAGGCAGTAGATTTTAGGTTATCCTTTAGGATAATTCTTCCTCTGTGCCTTAATCTCACCATTCTCCCCAGAGGCACTTTAGCCCTGCATGCCAAGGAGAAAACATTTGGATTGTCAGTCAGATCTCAGTTATTCAGGGTAATCCACATAAAGTATAGCATGGAATAACACAAAGCCCACAGTGAGTACCCAGTGAAGAAAAGTATGTGACACTGGGACTGGATAGAACAAGTTGAGATGGTAAAGTCATACCTGTACAGTACAACTGAAGCATCGTTTCCCTAAGACCTACTCAATACATAAAGCAAGGAAGCAGGACTTAACTATTTTGTCTGTTCATTTATTTCATTTGCAGCATTTGTGGTAGGAAAACACTTGACAGGAATGGCAAGTCCCATTTTACTTAAAAGGTCAACTGTTATCAATTTTCATAGCACAGAAAAGCAAAGAGTTCCTGAGACGGATAAATATCAGAAATACAGCAGATTTGCTTTTTCCTTTTTATAAATGGCCTTCTGGGAGTATACAAAACAACAGTGCTTCAAAGATTATGATAAAAGTAAAGATAACACAAATAGAAAAGGAGAAAAATATAACAAAGGGGTAGTTTCTTTCTGAGTTATTATGCCATCTTTGTTTTCCACATAGAGGCTACAAAGACAGATGAAAAATAGTTGGTCTGAGTTTGGTTTGTTTGAATGTTTTTTTCCAAAACTACTTGCAATGGAAAATGAAGAAAAATCTGCAGAGCTGTGGGTACTCTCAGCCAGGAGCTTACTTCCAGAGCAGACAGGAACATTTACCTTGCACAGGATGCTTGGAGGGAAAAAACCCCAGACAGAAGCTGACCAGAGAGCCCTAGTCCCTGTGGGTGCCTCTAGAAGCAGCAGGAGGATCAGATCCCTTCAGGGAATTGCGCCTGACTCACCTCCTTCTTCACTATGTGCAAGTGAGGCAGCCCAGTCCTTTTTACCTATATTTAGCCTTTGTAATATCACCCCATCTCCTCTCCATTCCCCAAAATGCCAGTAATATTCCCACAGTTCTGTCTGAGTTTGACTGAGCGGCCAGCACCTCCAGAGTACTCACTGCCTTAAAGTATTTTAGCAAAGACACTCATTATCCAAGTCAGTCAAAATTCATCAGCCACATCTGAAATTGTCAGGCTATGATTCTATGAAAAGAGCCCCAGTGCTGACTGGATCTGTATGGCTTGACACAAGGTCACATCACAGATAAATATAGTATGTGAATAATTCTGTCACCTTATTGAAACATTCACCAACACCTTTGAAAAACAAAGCATTAACTCAAAACCCCAGTATCCTCCCCTATCCTGCCTCCTTCCCTCCAAAATGAGGAGACTGGAAAAAAACTACCCACTCTCTATGCTAATAATAACATAAACTTGTTATTTGGCTGCTGTAAAAACCCTTTCCTCACCCTGCCTTCAAGTTCTCTTAAAACTTGTAAAACCTGCAAATTCTCTTAAATGACCTAATTTTATGGAAAAAGCTTACGTTTTCTGCATTTTTTTCATGTTTCCCTCACTCGGTACTACTCCAGAAAATAATAATGCAAATATTAGCTTTTATGCACTTTTGTCCATGTTTGAAAATTGAATATAACAGGTTTATTCACCTTGAAACAGTAAGAAGAAAACTAAAGAGGCAGGTAAAATTGTATTGGAATGCAATGAAACTGAGCTCTAGGAAACTATATGCTCTTAGTTCACTCATTTAATCTTTTTTCTTGATTTTACAATCTAGAAGAAAGGTTAGGACTTACACTTTACTTGTTCTTACCTTATAAATAAAAACAATACTCAGGGTATCTTATGAGTTCCAAGTGTTATTTTTGAGAATTACCAGTGAGGCTTTCAAAGATACATATGAATTTCTTGGGTTTGTGCTCAGCCATAAGTCTCTATCTTTTATTTTCAGTCCTTCACATGTTAGTGAGATCTCAAGGGAAAAGAAGAGTTCACCTCAGCAAAAAGCTTGAAACTGCCCTGTAAGTATACCTAAATTTAGAGCCATTGGAAAAGGAGAGTTGGCTTGGATTCAAAAGAAAACAGTGAAGCTAGCCATCAATCAGCACCTTACATGGAGTTCTTGTTTCGCTTCTTCAGGTTTATTTGTGTTCTCTTTTGTTTGTTTGGGTTTCTTTTTTAAACTTTATAATAAGAAAAATGAAAGTATTACTGGCAGAGATTTTGTGTCATTATAATGCTTTTGATGTGACTGACACTCTCGCAGCAGAAGACATTAAAGGAAATTAAAAAAAAAACCCAAACCACCACACCAAAAAAAACCCCAAACCCTGGATGTCAGATAGTTATGTGACAAAACAAAAAAAGTATCAACAAAATGTTCAAGTTCTACTTTAACTGCATCCCCTTTTGCCAGTGTGTACCCATGGAAACTTCAATTACAAGACCATATAAAGCTTTTCAAATACTCAACATAATAGCATACACTTTTTCCTAATTTTAGGTGTTTATGTTTCGAATAATTTAAAACTGCTCTATACTATTATTTTTTACACCCAAATAGATTCCATTAACATCATTTATATGGAAAATACAGAGTAAGGCATTTCACAAAAACATATTACCAAGCAATAGTAAACATTTTCCAGAAAACAGAAGCCAACTATGCTTCTAGCTCAGTTAGCATCAGAGTTAACTGCCTCATCTCCTGCATGACATGTCTGGAAGAGAACATTGTCTATCCAAATAGTTGCATGGGTTAAACAGTTAAATGCTTCAGCCCTTCAAGTGAACATAACACATGCTGTGCTGACCTACAGAAAAGAATTGTATATGGTTCAGTCCACAATCTGATTACATGTTAAGCACTTCCCAAGAGGTGCTCAGAATTACATCCACGATGATTAAAATTCATACCATAGAAAGGAAAGACCTACATTAAAAAAAAACAAGAATAAAAAAGGCACCAAACTTCTGTCACCTCTGATTCATATTAGAGTAAAACTAATGGAACTGCTCCAGAGGTTTCTCTAGAGTCCCATGAGAAACAGGCCCTGCTGCCTTAAAAAAAAAATACATATGCATTTAGGAAAACAAGAAAAGAACTTCCAGAAGGAAGGCTGCACTATACCTCAGGTATAGATCTGAAGCCTCGTTAAACAAACATGAAAACACTGAAAAATTAAGGGAAAGACTTGTTTTACTGAGATGAATAGGAATCCTGCTACATTATTTACAAGGAAAAGGATTTTACCCTGCATGATCATGTAATTAAAGTGTCAGAATGCAGACACCCAGAAGGACAGAGCTAGTGCTGAACATGGAATTAACGCGACTCTTGAATGATTTGCCATGTAACCCTAACAATCCCCAAATGCTGCCTTACAACCAGAATTGCCTAGGGCTTTGTGAAATTGAAGAGTGGCAAGGAGACAGTATTCCCCATTGCAGCTCCATTTGCTTGAGTGTTTCTGAAGCCTTTTTATCTCACAGCCCTTAAAAGCCAGAGGAAGGTCCCTCCTTCCTGGATGTGCAGTTAGATTGGCACCCTGCAAAGCATCCTGAACGCAAGGCAGTGCAGGACTGGCCTCCACAGAAGCAGAGCACTCGGCAGAGTCTGGCTGGTGCTTTCACTTCATTTGATGAGAAAAGTGAGCTATGCCAGCTTTTTGCTTGCTGTAGCTTCCTCACCAAGGGGGAAAAAAAAGAAGAGGAAAAAAAACCCCAACCTTCCTATCCAAATCTCGGTCTTCTCTGTCCCTACCTGCCAGCAAAGGATTTGAAACAAGAACAGCAATGTTTTTAAGAGAAGAGGGGGAGGAAGGTGACTGCTGCTCACTTCAGAGTGGTGCTACACATAATATGTTAAGACACAGAAAGAAAATCACTTCTTCACCTTTTTGCTCCCCTGTGTGGGAATGCAGCTTCGGTCATGATTGCACCTCAGGAGCCACACAGTGAAAAGCCTCTGCAGTGAGAAGGTTAGGAACTGGGCACATCTTATCTTACAATATGCTCAGCAAGGACTCTGTTTCCAGGAAGATGGGCTTCCTTTTTTAAGTGAAAATTTTTATCTGTTTTTCCTACAAAATGGATTGCTGGTACAAATTCCTGAGACAACAATTCATACTGCTGATACAGAAGCAGGCTGGGCACAGACTGTTTCAGAGAAAGAAAAGGTTGTGTTTTGGAAGATATCTGCTTGTGAATGCTAGGACTCTTGCAAAGGACAGGAAAGAGCAGACTGTGAAGCTAAAAATAACCACATACATGCAAATATCATGTACTATAGCGCTACCACAGCATTTTTGGCCATAATATAGCAATCGACTGAATATGAGAACTACTACGAATCAAAACTAGTCTTCACTCGAGTATTTCAAGACGCTTCTTTTCCAGGAGAGAAATTCAAATTCACAAGCCACACTTCTTTTTTTATCAGCAGGAAAGAATGCCAAATAGGCCATTTCCAGAGGCACAAGAGAAACTCCAACCTCGGAACAAATTTGCCTAAATGACAAACTCACACAGACAACCAACTGCTGCATGGCATCAGAATGGATACTGCTACATAACGTCAAACTTTACCAAAACTTTCAAGAGCACTGTGACACAAGATGACATTTCTGATTCTAGCACACCTTTCCTAAGGGTTCAATTATGCAAAGTACCAGTTCCAATTCAGAAAAGCACCTAAACACAACCATAGCTGCAATCATGAAAGCAGTTCCCTATTTAACTTGATTATTCAGTTGGCATGATTAAATTCTAAGTGCTTAAGTGTATTAACACAAACATCAAGGTTTTGCCTCAGTAGGATGAATTAAGTAAGCTGAAATTCATTGCACTGGTATATCTGAAGCAGTGGATTTCAGATTACTTCATCTCTTTTTCTGTACGCATGCTGCTGTGCCAAAAGCTGTCACTCCCTTGTTTTCTATGCATTTGCTGTATTTTAATGAAAAACTCTATTTATTGATTCTGATATTACTGAGAAAATGGGTTTTCCTTTCAATAAGATGATTACACATAAATGTTACAGAGAAACACAAGAGGGGGTTTTGTTTTGTGGGCTTTTTTTTCCCTTCATAATTGCTGAAGGCAGCGTATTACCCACTAGCACAAGGCAGTAAATGAGCTAAGTCCCGGATTCACAGCTGTGCTCAGCGTGCTCCATGTGCAGTGACGGGCACGCAGAACGAACCATTTGGGATGCCCTGATGTAAAAGGGCTGGCTCTGTACTGGACCCATGCCCATCACAGGCGAGGTAAAGCCACAAGGCTGTGCTGTGCATGGAGGACAGCGAGGCCCCCAGGTGCCAATCTGCCAGGCAATGTCAAACAAAAGCAGTAATGCAGACGTGCCCTCCTTTCCACTCATCACACCCACAGATGCCTGATTCTTTCTCTCTTGCTTTCAGTAGTGCTGAGTTTTAGGGAGCAAACAACATACTACAGGACTTCGTTTTTTCTGGGACTAGCTGTTAACTCTTAAAAAAATTATTCATCATTCTGTTCCTCTATTTTAAAATCTAGTATAACTAAGAAATATTTTCTTTCTATCAATGGTGGGAAACACTTTCATTACTGCACTCTCTTAAACAAGCAGTGCTTCAAGTAGATCTCTTAAAGAAAATTACAACAGGAACCTTGCATTCTTACAAGAATGCAATGTGTTGCTGTACTGAAGTATTATTTTTTTTTCTTTTTCAAACTATGAAACTTTGTTCACTTAAGTCAACTAGGCTGACAGAATTACAATTTTTAGGTTGCACCATATAAACATGAAAAAGCAAACATCTGTACCCTCCAAAGTTTTCTTAAATCCCCTACCTTTCCTACATAGAGTGGGTCTGTACCCATGTATTCTTCCAGCACAAAGAATTGATTCCACACCCAGCTGCGTTTGGTTCTCGTCCTCCCTGATTGAAAATAGGGCTTTGACCTGGACCTCGTGAGTTCTGCTTGATTCATCCCAGAAAGACACAGGAAAAGAGCTAGTATCTGAAGAAAATGGCAAAACTCCACTTTTCCCAGCTTCATCTTTTCTTTTTTTTTCCTTGGTGAAAGAAAAAACCTTGACCAAAGCAGGCACAATTCCAGTTGTCTCAATAGCTCTAGCCTCCGGCAGGGTGTCAGCTGGGAGTCCAGAGATAATAATTTGCAGAGTGGTCGATTGGAAGATGTCACCACTGCTGAATAGCCTTCACCAAAGAAATGGAGCAATGGGTACCTATCCAGGAAAAAGAAAAGAACTGTTGTCAGAATTTTAATTTTTTTTAAAGAATGCTAATTCTTTGCAGCTTTCACATCATGCATCAAAACTATTTATTTATTACTTTTCTCCTCATCAACACCAATGAGTTTACATTAATCTCCGAGAGTTTATAGCAGACTCCTTGCATGGCGTTACTACTGCTGACACAACTGTATTTATAGTCATAAAGTTTTCTCCTGACTGTTCTCCTAATACACAGTTTTTTCCAGTACAAATGCTAAAATTGTTTCTCTTTAAAATAATCAGAGTAAGTGTAGCTATTTTCAGTAATTTGGTTTGATTTTTTCTCCTCTGTCTGTTATGGTCTGCTTTACTTGCAATTATTATGATATAATTACAAACCAGCTGCAGGCAGAAAGTTGTATTAATGGCAGGGACATACCCTAGCTTAACTCTCTCCCATATAACTCAGAACTAAAATGAAGGAGCATAAGATGAATCAGAACAATTTGATTGATTCTTAGTCACAGTACACCAGATGCTATGATTTGTTCTGATCTGAACCTGACCTGGTAAAAAGCCCTGAGCCTCCCCACTCAATTTCACTACATTCCTAAAGCAAATGTCAGGCACCATAAGAAACATGTTAGACTACTTTATATATTTATACAGAAATATGCCCAGAAAGATCAGAAGAAAATGTAATTTTGTGTTTTCAATGAAACCTTAATTGAATAACAACTGATTTTTCAGCACTAACACATACAAATTTTATCTTTTTGAGTATCTGTTTTTATTTCAAAATTCAATTATTTAATAACTCATAGAAGTAACTAAAAAAATTTTTTTTTTTTTAGAAACACAAACTTCAATACTTGAACAAGACTCTTTTCTGCCTTTTACGACTGTAACCCTTCTCTGCCCATGTAAAAATGTATACTTAGTACAACGTTTTTAAAAGTATAAATTCTGTCAGTCAGAACCAGACATAGCTTTGCCTTTTGGGGGAATCACCAGGTAAGCAAAGCTGTCTCTTAAATAGATATCCTCCTTGTCTGAGTGAGCACTGAGGGAGACAAGAAGCATTTATGAAGTGCCAAACATTAAGTGGAAATAAGGGTGAAATTAAAATAGATAACAGGGCATTAATTTGGAGTGAACTGCTGCTACTTAGGAAGCCATGGTAGAAAGAAGATTTCATCCTTTCTACATTTAATTAATCTAAAAAGGCTAGACATTAAATCACATACACATTAAACACTCTGGACTGATTATCATATTCCTACCCGTCACTACTAAAACTGAGTGGAATGTGATATCCACTATCTGTTTTCAGTATGTCAGGCTCTTTCAGCTGCAGAACGCCTATGCATCGTGCTGCCAAAGGTACCTAGAGGGCAGAAACACGAAACAAATAAAAAGCTCTTCTGATTACAGACTGTATTTAAAGCCTTTTTATAGTAATCCCTTCTGTGGTACTGCCCTGCACCAGAAAGGCTTTGCTTAGAGGCTGGTGGGATAAACCACAAACCCACTGAGCGTGTTTGCTAAGCAGCAGCAATTTGAAAGCTTCCATATGGGAAAATCCAGTGTCTCCCTACAGGCAAAAGGAAGATAATAGGCAAGTCTTACCTAAAGACCCTAATTTTGAAAACATGATGCTACAGTTATAAAAGACATCACTACAACATAGACCAAAATTCTTCTCACGGCAGGATTAACAAGCAGGTGTCATCCTCGCTAGAAGAGCCTAGTTTGAAATGATTAATCCCAACTAGTCATAGCTCAGTTTTGATCTGGCCCTTTGGGCAAATCATGACCATATGACAGTAATTACTGACAGGACCAATGAGTGTTAAGGAAGTAGCTGTGCCTTCCCTGTGATATGTTGACTTCCTACTGCTCTGTTCAACTATGGTAAGTGTTGTTTGTAGTACAGGCTGTTTATGCATCCTTGATTTCCCTCTCTGTGTCTAAGTTACATCATGTTAAAGACATCTGATATTGATAAACTGTCAGTTTATTTCAAAGAGGCAGCAGATTGTTATTTAACGGAGATAAAAATACAAAATGGATTTTCTTAAGAAATGTCAGTAGAACATTTACAATATGTTAGAGTCTTTTCACTAAGCAGTTTGAAATGTCTTGTTCTTGCTCTGAACAGACATTTCAAACCTAGAATTGCTCTAACCTTTATCTCGAACTGTGTTCCCTTATATCCTTTCTTTTACACCTGCAGGAAAAGCATGAAAGCCACCATATGGCGTGCCATGGTCCCCAGCCACACACCACAGCACAGAACTGAAAAATGCACCCAAAATACCAACTGAAAAACAGTCCATATGCTAGACAGCACAATCTGATGAAAAGCAGAACACTCACACCTCCTGGAAAAAAAAAAACATTGTTGTGGTTTACTCATTCTCAAATACTTTCACCACACAGACCCAAAATTCCAATTATTTTTATTCAGCTGTGTGGCAGCATTTTCTGCTCACAAACACTCTTCCCTCCCTTTTTCCTCTTCTTCAGGATAAGTCTTCCTATTCCTCTTAGAGCCCTTTTTTTTAGGTTTTTATTTATAGTTCTTCCAGCATACTGCCTTTTATATGTGATACCTCCAAAAGCAGAAGTCTCTAGTATTTAAAAATCATTTCTGTTTTGGTAATAATTCTTTATTAAATTGCATCTCATTACCTTTCTTATTGACATAGATAGATAGATAGATAGATAGATGGATACACACACATTTTTCTAGATTTTTTTGATTAATTTGGTCCAAGCATAACTAGCACTTCAACATCACCTGTTCTACGAAGTCCATAAGTGTCAAGTCCACAAGACCACATAAGCAATGTCACAGCATTCATAAAACAGAAAACTAAGAGGGTAGCGTTGGTGGTTTTTTCCTCATTAAGGCATAACTTGCGTGTCCAGGGTTGCATTTGCAGCAGTAGATAAAACTAACACTGACAGCAACAGAGGGTATTCAGTGTTCTGATTCCACTGTCTTCACTGTCATCTGTGTTTACTGACTTGAGTGTGACGGCAAAACTGACCTGCAACCATTTTTTACTTTTTGTTTAAAGATGCTCTTTTATAAAATGTAATCTCTTCTGTACAAACAAGATTCAGAGTATACAAAACTGAGAAATATTTACACTTGTAATTGATATCGTTAACTACCAAGAACAAAGGTGAACTTTTACATCTTTTTTCTGATCTCCAAAATGCTACTCCCCTCCCCAAATAGGGGCAAAATGCAATCATATCTCCTCATCCAGACTTCGCCAACATAAAAAGTAACTTAGACCTTAAAAAATAAAATTGTCTGCTAATGTATTTAAAGCATTAAACTCTATCTTTCACATCTAAGCTTGTACTCCCTATTTGCTTTATGTGTAGTCCTGGCAATCACAAATATGAAAAATACAAAGTAAAAGAACTGTTGTGTAATTTGGAGAGTGTTACAGGATCTGGACAGTGCACATAGCATGTCTCAGCTGAGCATTAACATGCTGTCCAAGTGAACAGCTGTAAGAATCAAAAAAAACCCTCTAAACCCAAAAAAACTAAACATAAAAAATATCCACTAGATATCCAAACTCTCATGTTTATGTCCTTAAATAGCTGGCTGATACATAAAATCTCAGACTGAAGAATATACATTTGAAAAAAATAATAACCACTTCATTCAATATACATGATAAACCTTAAATTATCTCCCATCTGCTGTACAAAAATTAAACTATATTTAAGTCGCAGTGTTCTGGTGTACAGTGCTAATCTGAAAAATGTTACTACTCTACGTCGCCGAAACAATCTGCTAGTGTCAAGAAGACACTATTATGCACTGTCTCCAAGGGGCAATCTTGATTTGTTGAAAATATTCAGATCATGAATAAGATCCTCAGCTTAAAAGTCCCCCTCACTGCAAGCAATTAAGGGTAATTTACACCCACTGAAAATCTCTCTGAATATTTTGCTTCACTCCATAATTTCTAAAACAATGCATCAAGTCTAGTGTTCGCTGTTTGTGTATCACAATGAGCACCAGTAGACAAGGACAAGTTTTCAGTCTCACAGATTTCGTCCTGGAAGCCCTCCTTCCCTATGTCGGAGATTTCCCCAGCCCTGTAGGGCAGTTTGCTGAAAGCTCTTGAGATCAGCTTTGCACCACCTAACCTTTGCAGCCAAAATGCAAATTCCTGCAGACTTCTGCTCACACATTGCTTCCAGTGTCACAGTGCCAGCTTAATCTATGAACCATATCATTTTCCTGTCAACCTCTTCAACCCAACAAAGAATTTTGTCCTTCAGCATATTTTGTCCTAAAGTGTTTCTAAAGTGTAAAATGCTTCAGGAAGAAGTGGAAATCCAAACCTTTTTCCATTACTAAACTCCACCAGTCTGGACTGCATTACCCTAGTTTGAAATCTCGCTATCAGCCACTCTCTGAAGTTGTAACTGAAGAGTTTACCACTCCTATTTTATTGTCTTCTCTTCCCTCATCTTTCCTCCTGCCCCATTATTCTCCTCTCACCAAACTGCTTCCATTCTTGATAGTATTGCAAATACTAGTACTGCGCAAATATGGACCTCACTGACTCTGAGCAGCCACCACCTGCTAGTAAATCTTGTTTTAGCTTGGCCAACAACGCACAGTTATCCCATGTTTGTTTTGTTTTTCTTTACTTTAGTCATTCAGTAAACTCAGACCCAGGGTGTTGAAATAATTCCAAGGGTGACTATTGCCACTGGATCTTGAACCATGATCCCTTAAACAAAGTAGAACCAGCAGGTGAGCCCCCTGACAGCTGGACTGCCCTCACTGAAATATTTATGCCCTGACATTCAATTTTACAATGCCTATTGGACAGGGTGTTACATTTAGTGGCAGAGAAAATTCCCCTTTGTTACAAGCCTGCAGCTCCTCCATGTCACACATCCTAAATATTACAGGAGACTCCTTCACAGGCACAGGAATGTGATCCTTGAGACAAAAAGGTTTTGAGAAGATAACATGTCTAATTATGGTGTCAATTGCAATGTCTGGCTATCACTTTTTTCAGGGAAAGAAAAAAAAGAAAAGGAGGGTGCCTTGGAGCAAGTGAGGTGGGGACCCTGTGATGAAATGAAGCTCTGTGAGTCAAGGCAGTACGATGAAACCTATTAACTCCCTGTGCCAGATGACATTACAACTACAGACCACAACCTCCTGCCGCTAACTGGCCTAAATATTCACATGGGAGATCCGTAAATGTAGTGCACATCCTGCAGTCTGCATCTGGTTTTCAAGCAAAAAAACTATCACTGCTCCAAACATATGGCACTGTTACACTAAACTGGCTCCAAAACCCTCTGACTCAGGTGAAAGGACCTGATGAGACGACAGAAAAACACTAGGCACAATGCAATAAATTATATGGCTTAAAAAAAATGCATAAAGAAAACCAGGCAACAGCTTTTGGTCTTTTACACTGCTCTGCAGTTGATCATAAGATTGCACGTGTCTAGAGTGCTAAATTGTTTGGGTTGTTGGTAGGTTTGTTTTGTTCCCCAAGCAAAATTAACAAAAGAAAGATTTTTTTTTTCCTAATATCATTTTCTTCATGTGAAAGAGCTGTATTGGTTTTTCACCTTGCCATGGTACATTTGAAAGATCTAAGTTGCTGGGAAGGATTATGCTAATTTGATCAGTTATTGAAAAGAAACACCAGCAGTATTTATGGATCTGGGACCAATCAAGGCAAATATTTAAATTTCCACAAGCTCAATTTCTGCAGCCTCATTTCAGCTGTAGAATGTCACATAATGCCTAGGGATGACTTTCTTGCAGAACTGCTGAATTCCCAGAGGAGGCACTCCTGCATTACTGCTTAGAGTTAAGCCTGGTTTGAATGGAAGAACCAAAGTAACCATGTATTTTATGCACCCTTCCTCAGCTAGAATTTAACGATTTTTATTGCCACAGGAAAACAATACCCAGAAGTAGCATGAAACCGTACGTGAAAACAACGTGTGTGATAAACTAAAGGAAAAGGAATGGCTCAAGAAAGGCCTTCACTGAAGAACCGCTGAACACATCAGACACTGAAGCCAATAGACTAAAAACACACACAAAAACTTACGAGACAACCCATCACTAGGACTAACTCCCAAGCAGTATATTCATCTATAAAGCATTTGAAGTTTAAAATATTTTCTATTTTCATCACATATCGGACTCGATTTGTGAGCTGAAATCCCTTTGAGAAAAGGCTTAGCCAGGTTTATAGCAAAGTAGGAATTTAAGTTGGAGTAGAACCATATAAAGTCTTGCATTAGTAGTGATTTTCTTCAGTCTCTGCTGAAGAAACATAGAAAAATGTGGGCACAACGTGTACACACACATAGTCATACGTGAAAAGGATAGGCAAAAATCTACATGGATTCTGTATACATTCTTCTCATCAAAAAATCCACAGTCAATCTGCAGTTGTACAAATGCTGTACAATTACCTTTTTACATGAAAAAATAAGAATACTTTGCTATGAAATCAATAGCAAATAATCAATAGTGCTTTGCTATTAAATCAATGAAAGTAGACTTAAGAGAGTTGTGAGGCTGTCAGCTGACTTTTAACACAATTCTAATGACCTACATCAGTCTTTAATTACAGTAAAGTCTCCCATTATAAGGGTGAAATGTTCCTTGATTAAAACTGCAGTCTTTAATGGCTTTTTGCAAGAAAATAGGCTATATTACTGATGTTTGTATTTTCACTTACATTAACTGACACGCATTTCTAACATGCAGTGGTAGCTCAGATTATTACCTTTGATATTTTCCTAATATTCCTGGTAGTTTTAAATCTTTATCAAATACTCAAACCCTAGATATTGCACATACTTAATATCAAAACCTGTCAGGGCTAGGCCTTCCCTTACTGTGGATTTTATTTCAATTGTTTTTTAAATCTTACTTAGCCTTTCTTCATGACCCTGAAAAAAAAGTGTGACTAGATGTCTAGATTAGATCCCCTGGTAGTTGCAGAGTGAAAAGCTATAAAATTCTGTACAAGGACTTTAAAAAGGATAGCACATTTGGTCCCTGGATAGTTCTTTTGGGTTTGTTAAGTGGGTTTTGTGTTCTTTTTTTCCTCCAAAGACGCTAACGCACCCGTTGCACTGAACTAGCTCTAATGACGCACAATCGTACTGTTTCCAAACATCCTCACTTCACCCTGCATCGTTAAAACTATTATAATATGGCTGAGAGAAGATCAGCATCACTTTACAACTGATCTTTATCTGTTGACCTGTTGTACCTTCAGAAACTGCATGGTAAGCAAACTTAATTTAGTTACGCAACTTTCATGCTACTGCCCATCTGAACAGCTCTGCACCTGAGATTGTGTAGACCCACCTTTCTCAGAAACAGAGTAAGTACCTAGCTTTCACAGTAACAATTCCCTGCAAACTCAAATAATGGAACAGACAAACAATTAGTAGATATAATAAAGGTAGAAAAGTAAAGTCACGCATTAGTCCCAAGGAGAGACTGCTTCAGAAACTGGCATGCTCAAGAGTTTGGCTCTTTTATGCATTTATTTGTCCTGGAAAAGCAATTTATTTTCTGCAAAGCTGCACCATCACCTCTGTTTGAGCTGAAAAACGGCAAGTCAGTATGTCTTGTTAGAGAGACTATGAAGTATACTCTGCCCTTTCAAGTCTCTGGTTTGACTTGAGCAAGTTATCTATCAGAACATAAGATTTTATCCTTGCAATGGGAAAAGATTAAAGTATCAGCATTTCAGTTCCCAGAATCAGAGCACATCACTAGTATCCATCTCCCATCCTTTCCTAAATCCTGGGGAAGACATCGTTTGTAGAATCTTGGCTCACCTGAACTACTTCACCTTCTGAAAGCAGTATAAAGGCTAAACCGTATCTCAAAAAGGGATTTTTTTCTTTCCTCCATTAGCAACTAGAAGCCTGAGGATCCAGATGACAAACCTCTTGCTACTGGTGTACACAGCCTATTGTAGGAAAGCAGGACATGCCCGTGTGTGGATATGAGGATGGATTGGGGGACAGGGCGGAGGGGGAAGGGTCAGTATCAGCCAAGCACTGCAGAGCTAGCCTTACCAGCTGAATACTAATCAAAGAAATAGCTCCCATAATTTCAACGTTTGTAAACTCTAGAACATCCTTGACATAGAAGGACGAAAGCTCTGGGAAATAACTCAGGAAATTTCCTTGTCTCTGTAATCTTTTGCACTGTAGCATCACTGCCAGACTTCGAGCCCAAGCAAGACAGCTGCTTTGGCTTGGCAGAAAGGACTGAGACAGTCAGGACTTTGGGCTGCCTGTATTTTGCACAAGTCTGTGGTCCTCCCTTCCCCCACCCCACTTCCCCGCTTGTCTGTGAGACTTCTCCAAAGAGTCAAGAGTGATGCTATTGTTCTCTTATTTCTCAGAAGGTGCACAAGCGCCTACAGTCCCAGTGCTCTCACTTTCCACGATCTCCCCGCCACACCTGGTGCTGGGTGCTCCCGCGGCCGGTACCAGCCGCGCTGCCCGGGCCGCCCCCAGCCCGGGGAACGCGAAACTTACGGCCGCGGCCGCGCCGCCCCCGGCAGCTCCGGAGAGCCGCGGCCCCGCTCCGGGCAGGAGCCGCTCCGGAGCGAGCGGGTGCAGGGGAACAGCACACAACCCTCTCCTGCAACTGCTCCGACCGCCCTCTGCCTACATGGGAGGGGAAGGGGAAGGGGAAGGAAGGCAAGGAAAGGCACAGGTGCAGCCAGCACTTACCTGCTCCCCCTCTCCCTCGGCTGCCAGCGCGGTGAGTGTTNTATTGAAGAGGGATCCAGGGAGCAAGCAGCCTGCCCGGCCCCACTACCCCCCCGCCTCTTCTCTTCCTCCTCCTCCTCCTTGACAGGATATACAGATGGAGTCCTTTGGATAAAAATCAGGAGCCGGGCTAGGGGGTGGGGCGGGAACCAATCTCTCTCCCTATTTGCATTTGAAACGGGGAGTTGAAGGAGAGACTTCAAGATTTTTTTTTTTTTTNTTATCTGTTGACCTGTTGTACCTTCAGAAACTGCATGGTAAGCAAACTTAATTTAGTTACGCAACTTTCATGCTACTGCCCATCTGAACAGCTCTGCACCTGAGATTGTGTAGACCCACCTTTCTCAGAAACAGAGTAAGTACCTAGCTTTCACAGTAACAATTCCCTGCAAACTCAAATAATGGAACAGACAAACAATTAGTAGATATAATAAAGGTAGAAAAGTAAAGTCACGCATTAGTCCCAAGGAGAGACTGCTTCAGAAACTGGCATGCTCAAGAGTTTGGCTCTTTTATGCATTTATTTGTCCTGGAAAAGCAATTTATTTTCTGCAAAGCTGCACCATCACCTCTGTTTGAGCTGAAAAACGGCAAGTCAGTATGTCTTGTTAGAGAGACTATGAAGTATACTCTGCCCTTTCAAGTCTCTGGTTTGACTTGAGCAAGTTATCTATCAGAACATAAGATTTTATCCTTGCAATGGGAAAAGATTAAAGTATCAGCATTTCAGTTCCCAGAATCAGAGCACATCACTAGTATCCATCTCCCATCCTTTCCTAAATCCTGGGGAAGACATCGTTTGTAGAATCTTGGCTCACCTGAACTACTTCACCTTCTGAAAGCAGTATAAAGGCTAAACCGTATCTCAAAAAGGGATTTTTTTCTTTCCTCCATTAGCAACTAGAAGCCTGAGGATCCAGATGACAAACCTCTTGCTACTGGTGTACACAGCCTATTGTAGGAAAGCAGGACATGCCCGTGTGTGGATATGAGGATGGATTGGGGGACAGGGCGGAGGGGGAAGGGTCAGTATCAGCCAAGCACTGCAGAGCTAGCCTTACCAGCTGAATACTAATCAAAGAAATAGCTCCCATAATTTCAACGTTTGTAAACTCTAGAACATCCTTGACATAGAAGGACGAAAGCTCTGGGAAATAACTCAGGAAATTTCCTTGTCTCTGTAATCTTTTGCACTGTAGCATCACTGCCAGACTTCGAGCCCAAGCAAGACAGCTGCTTTGGCTTGGCAGAAAGGACTGAGACAGTCAGGACTTTGGGCTGCCTGTATTTTGCACAAGTCTGTGGTCCTCCCTTCCCCCACCCCACTTCCCCGCTTGTCTGTGAGACTTCTCCAAAGAGTCAAGAGTGATGCTATTGTTCTCTTATTTCTCAGAAGGTGCACAAGCGCCTACAGTCCCAGTGCTCTCACTTTCCACGATCTCCCCGCCACACCTGGTGCTGGGTGCTCCCGCGGCCGGTACCAGCCGCGCTGCCCGGGCCGCCCCCAGCCCGGGGAACGCGAAACTTACGGCCGCGGCCGCGCCGCCCCCGGCCGCTCCGGAGAGCCGCGGCCCCGCTCCGGGCAGGAGCCGCTCCGGAGCGAGCGGGTGCAGGGGAACAGCACACAACCCTCTCCTGCAACTGCTCCGACCGCCCTCTGCCTACATGGGAGGGGAAGGGGAAGGGGAAGGAAGGCAAGGAAAGGCACAGGTGCAGCCAGCACTTACCTGCTCCCCCTCTCCCTCGGCTGCCAGCGCGGTGAGTGTTTTAATCCCAAGGGCCGACGGTGCCTCCGCGGAGAAGTGCTGGCGGGATGCTCCCAGGCGGGGGGGGGGCGGGCTGCAGGCGGCGGGGCGCCCACCGGGCATGGGGGCTGTGCGCCCGCCCGCGCACTCGCCCGCACCCGCGGAGATGGGAGCGCTGCCGCTGCTCCGCTCCTCCTCCTCCACGGCACGGCGCGGCACAGCACCGCCAGCCGCTGGGCACACGATGCGAGAAGTGGGTGCCGGTGCCAAGCCCAGCTCCGACTGGGTGCGGATCGTGGCTGCGGGAGGAGGAGGAAGAGGAGGGAGNCACCACAACCCACCACGCAATTTGTCCGACAAGCTGCGACTGAGGTTTCGAGGCGCAAAGACAAAGTGGCAAAACTAAACCGAACTTGCGGAGTCCCCGCTTTAAAGCTTTGCCCTTTCAGCCTGCCCAGCCAGCCACTTGAGAAACCCACACTCCCTGCCCCGGCCCGTCCGCCTGCCTGGCGCGGACAGCCGCGGGCACTGGCCCGGGCTGGGCCGGGGTGCCCTCTCCTGGTCCCTGGGCAGGGCACGGAGCCACCACCGGACCTGCTCAGGGGACTTAAACCTCGCAGCCCTGCTGCCCTCTGTCTCCCCAGAGCTGCCGTCACGCCTCCCCGGCCACTGTTTATACCGCGGGGTGGTGGTGAGCGGGGAGAAGAGGATTAAAAAAATAAAAAATACGCTGAATAACTAAGCCAGGTGCTTTCACAGAATACAGGGTGGAGAGAGCGGAGTGTGAGCAGCGGCAGCAGGAGAAGGCTCGGTGTCGCGCTGGGGCTGGTGCCCGGCAGCACCCACGCACAGTCCCGCAACCCCGGAGCTGCTCGGGGCAGCCGCTCTGGGAAATGAGTACCTGCTTTGTTTGGACGTGGTCCGGCTGGGAAAGCGGCAGCACAAACTTTCTGCCTCATTTCAGCACTGCTGAAGCCATTTGGGTCTGCAGAAAGAAACAGATCTACAACTGAAACGTGATCAGCCAGGAGTCAGCACGCCTCCTGAAAAAAAAAGAAAAAAAAAAAAAAAAAAAAAAAAAAAAGAAAAGGGTTCAAAATGTTGCAG
>VXAD01001539.1:575965-667910 GCA_013399195.1 Dicrurus megarhynchus
AGGGAAGCACGCCGCCCCCAAAAAAAAAAAAAAAAAAAAAAAAAAAAAAAAAAAAAGGCAGAGGTTCCAAATGTTGGCAGAGCTGCTGAACTGACATTTTCCACGGACAAAAATACTTTTAACACGTACTGTTTTTAGAACAATGGATTGTACCAAGGGCAACTGTAAGATGTGCACCTTGACCAATGTCTTTTGATTTATATTTACCAGAAAAGCACTTTCAACATGATATAAACAAACTAATAATGTGCATATATAATTAATTTTCATTCCTACTATGCATTATACTATGAAGTGTATTGTCAACACTAATAAAGTAATGTGCGGATAAAGTCACTTCATAAGAAAAAAACAGCAACAAAACAATTGGTTTGGATCACAAAGGGTTTTTTTTAAATAATTTTAATTTCTGAATTTGTTTGTAGCCTTTGAATACACAAATGCAGCATCCGTGACTATTTCAATAAATGTAATATGTAACTGCTATGTGTTCTTTGTCTTTAAGCTTTACTTTCAGACATGTGATTTCCAATGTCACCCTTCTAATCAGAGGGAGGCAATTCAACATCATGGCATTTGTGAACTGAAGGAGTGGTTTAAAGAGAGCAACTAGAAGCAATCTTCATTCTCCAAGTTGAGGAGTGTCTGAGTGCATGGTTACAACTTAATAAGATGTATTCAGGCAAGAAAATCCTGAAACATGATTGCACACAGTTGCTTAAGATTGTAATTAAGGATTCGCCTTTCCTTTGTTCTCCTTCCCCCAATTCCTAATTCATCGTTTACAAGTTAATCAAAATAAGACTCTTTGCACTGATCCTTAGAGGACAAGGTTCAAGGACAGATTATCTTTCTTTTCATAATGAAATATCACAAACACCTCTGCTTTATCTTCTTTCAAATTCATTCAGAGATGTTACCATGAAAATTTATCTTTTACTACTTAATTCAGTAGCTATGACTTCAATGATGAAAATAGAACAGTTAAAAACAGAGAAAAAAAACTTTTTTGCAAATAGGATGATATAAAAAAAGAATCTACAAGGGGTCATGAGCTTCATAAACTTCAACTAAGATCCTCAAACTTTTTCTTTGCTCTTCAGGTTCAAAATAGGGACTAAATAGTCAGTTAAATAATTATAAAGGAAGGACTCTTTCTTATTAATTTTGATTCTGATCCAGATATTACTAATGGAGAAATGGAATAGTCAATTATCACCCAATTAAAAAGCTTTCATGTGTAGACTTTCACAGAGTATTTCATGATGTTCCTTCTAGCTTAACAGACCTCTCTCAAGGATGTGCTTTATATTCCAAAAATCTAGTCCCTCAAGCAAAACCTTTCATTAATGCATGTGTCAGTGAAAACATTGGAACTTATTTTTACTCTGTTGGAAATAGGATAGATATTTTTGTCTTATTATTTTTCTAAATGCTTATGTTGTCATATCAAAATAAAATGTATGAAACCCTTTGACTTTCATGGGAGCAAAACAGTGACTCCAAGCAAAATGTGTGACTAAGCAGACCAATTTAATTTCATTGCACAGGCAGAATAAAATATAAAGAAGTAATTATTCTTAGTCACTTTTGGCAATCTACCATGTTTAGTAACATAAGCAAATGTATATTTTTTTAATACAATTTGTTCTTGACTATCTTGATTGTGGGTTCTTGCCAATGAGTCAGTCCATTCCAATGCGTTGACTGGATCATTTTGGCAGGAATTCATACCTACAGCGCTGTTGTATTTCTAATATGTTTTGTAGTGCATTTACTCATCCTGAGAGGCATGGGTGTACCACTTCCAGAGGAAAGTCTATGGTTTGTACAGACAAACCTTGGACCATGCTAGATTCTCTCTTAGGTAGGTGCTGTGGAGGCATAGCTGCAGGCCTCAGAGTGCATTGGTTCTGGCACCTTTCCCATATTTTGACTTCTGAAACTGTCAAGGATGCCTCTTCACAGTACAAGTTACATTGGTTTTCTGTATAGTGGATCCATAGGTACATTTAGGACCACAAAACCTGAAACCACATTTCCTGAAACATGCTATTAAATGCTTCTTAGACAATGAGAGCTTTGGTGGGCACTGCTGTTGGAGGATTTTGACCTGAAGCACAAAATGAAAATGTTTAATGGTTGTATTCAGTCCCCTGAGCCTCTGGCTGTCTCTCGATATTAACATTTCTGTCTGTACACTCACACACATTCTGAAAAACAGCAATGTCAGGTAACTGCTACCTGGGTCCTGGTAATTCACTGTGTAGGAAGAAACAACTTCCATTATGCGCTCAGAAATAGCTTGTAGAGTTCCTTCAATATGAACATGCATTACGCTCAGAGGCAAAATGCTAACTTTTCCTTTTCTTAAAAATTTATGTGGATATTAGTCTTTCATAAAGCTAGCAGGAGAGCTTTCACTTTAGTATCTCTTTTAAAGAAAAAGGCTTCTCAACACCATTAGCACATGGTTTCCCTATACAGGTACTAGTGCCTCTGTATGTTACTCTTAGCTAAGGGCTTCAGCTGTCCAGAAAAAATACTTACAAGGGGCTACAATTCCGATGTGAATGTCTTACCTTCTGTATCACAGGGAAAGTCACTGTCTATTGCAGTGGTTACGCTAGCTCTGATTCCAGTCTAGAACTGAGCATTGTTTTTCTTCAGTCTTCTTTTTTTCTCATTTCTACAAATAGCAGAAGGCAAAAAAAAAAGCCTATTGAAATTGAAGACACTCACAGACTTTAACAAGATGCTCAACAGAGGGGTGTCTCTGCCCTTCTGTGTCCTCACCGTTATGGTTTGATTCCCTATTTAAACTTTGAGATTTTTGAGACAATTACATTTTTGTGTATATTCCAAGAGTTTTTTCCACCCAGTGTAGAACCACAGTAATTATGGGGACCTGCCTAACAACAACTTCAACAACCTGTTCTTTAGAATGTATTTTGCAGAATATCCTCTAAAGATATGTCAGCCAAAATGACATAATAATATGAACTAAGTTATAAGAGTGGTGATTCAGTTTGAGGAATTTATGAGGTCTCTTCATGTATCCACAACCACCCATTCTGCTTAGGAAGTGTTACCTTATCAATTCAACATTACCATCATGGCTCCATCTGTCCCTCTTTGGTTCCTCTCTATCTTCCCTTGAGTTTCCACAATCTTTTGAGGACATATTTTGTCCACTTAAACGGGCAAATCTGAGTAACTGATATATTTGCAAGAGTGGTATTCTTCAAAAGTAAATCTAGTTAATCTAAGGCAATGTAACTGTAAAAGTAATAAGAAGTTACAGTTGCCTGAGGTAATAAAAGTGAATGCAGTTAAAAATTGAGTTTATGTTGTCAGGAAGAACAGAGAAAAGTGACAGAGGGAGTTGTAGGAAAGGAACTTGTAAAGTTAAGAAACTGTAAATTGAAAATGGGCTTGTTTAATCATAAGGAAGCTGCAAAATTAAAAGATTCTTCCATTGAGGGTAGTTTATTAGTCACACACCAGTAAGAACAGCACAAGAATAAATCAGTTGAAAAACAACAATACAGAAAGAATTTTGAAAATGTCACAGGACGATGGTGGCAAATGGAAGGTAGGCTGTCAGAAGACTGAAAAGAGAAATGGAGAATTACATATGGCCACACAGGAATGGGCTATTTGTACAAGCAAGGATAGATGGCTTAAAAAATCCTTAAGACCAGAATGGAGGCTGTGTGGCCAGGCTCCAGATGCTATTCATCATATTATAAGTGGATGTACCAAGCTGGCCAGCACTGAGATATAATACAGAGTGACAAAGCTGGCAGTGTGGTGCAGTGAGTGCTCTGCAAGAAGTATGGATTACCGATAGAGGAATAAAAAAATAATCAGCAGCAGCCAAAAAACAATGCTGATAATAAAAGTATTAAAATTATTTTACAACATGAGAATTTAAAAAAAGGGGGCCTAGGAATAAGAGATAGGAAATGAGATATTATAAGAGGATTAAAAAGGATGCAGAATCATTAAAAAACTCTTTTTTTCTGTTTCATTCAAGAATGTTGTGTAAACAAAAAATGATCAAAAATGCAGTCAGGGAAGGAGCAGAGGAGAATCCAGTTTCTGAGAAGAGCGTGCAAAATGCTGACTACTTGTATATCCTTGGACCTGCACTAACATTGCAACGGTGCTAAGTTAAACAGTAACACTCTATCAGATGTCACATAGCTGCTTTTATGAGCATCTCTTGATGAACACAATCATTCAGATTGTGTTCAAAAAAGCATGTGGGCCTTAGATTGATGCTTCATGCCAGCAAGATCCTGCTGGTGGGGAAGAAGCATCACCGTCATAATCAGCAATCCTCTTTTTTGATGTATGCTGAAAAAAAAAAAAAAGTTAGATGCATTTCTGCTGAATATTAAGATAAATTCTGCCAGGCATTCATACTGTGGCACAACTGATGTAATTTTTTCAGAGGAATTGTGATAGAGAATGAGGACATTTGTCTGATCCAATGAAAAGCTGTACATAGGAAGTCCAATTGACTTCAGTGAGTTTTGCATGCTTCAGGGAGATTGCCACTCTGTAGCATCCACCCAAAAATCTGCAGCTACGTTACTTGTGAAAAATGGCAATATATACACAATTAAACCAGTAATTGCCCATACGTACCAGGATGTCTATCTTCAGGTCAGACTCTATACTCTGCATTAACTATACAAAATTAATATGGATAACTCCTCCACTGACCTCTAAACCCAAACGAGATTTCATTGTTCCAGTGTAATTTGTCAAGACAAGCTTGAACACTTGCACAAATAAAATTGGCTATTACAGCTGCAATTTTAGAAGTCTTTTCTGAATAAATGGCCCAAATTATGTATACTTCTGCATCATAACTGGTATTCAACATGCTCATAACCTTCCCTGTGTGAAAACTTTAGTTAAGTAAGCAACTTTCTTATTATTATTTGTAGGTTTTTCCCCTGACCACAGCAAAAATTAGAAAAGCGCTCTCTCTTTCAGAAAAACCCTCCCAAAACTGAAGACAAAGGCAAGGCAAAAAATCCCCAACAATCCCAAAACACATTTTCAAAATGTACAATCCGAGTATTATAAACACAAGAAACACTACAAGCAAGGAGCCTGCTGGTGACCCTTCCTTCTCCCCTTCAAGCAATCCAACTTTTCAAGTCTGGATGTTGAATGAAATGCTAATCTCCTCTACCTGAATATTTATGGAGAAAGAATTCTACACCAACATGTAAGCAGTTGTATAGGAAGCAGATGGAAATGTCTTCTAAGTGAGTTAGAGAAAAAAATGTCACTATCTTCATCATCCTGAACTGCCCAGTCTCAAAATTACTTGGTGTGAGTGCTGAAGGAGACATAATTTCATATGTCAATTTCCCGCCCAGCTAAATGTATCCATCAAATTTTTTATTCCTTAGGAATGACAACTTAGACATTACTTTTATAGTTAAAATATTAAAAACCTCATAAATCCCTTAATCCTATCCAGCTTCTACCTCTTCTTGGGGTAGAGTCTGCATTCATTAAAATCAGTGGGAAAACATTGTTTAGTCAATGAGAAAAAAATAAGTTTTATGAAAAACCTAAGTTATTGTTGGTTTGAAAACTAGCTCAGAACATGGAGCACAGCATTTTGTCCCACTCCTACAGAAGGTGATCTTTGCAACTCCCAAATGGTGGAAATGAAGATGCAAGTCCCAAAGCATTACACCAATCATTATGCTGCAAGAATAAAACCAGTGCTTGGGCAGTCCTTATTTCCTTCTACTTCTACCCATGGCTGTATGTATAAGGGAAAAAAAAGGGCTGAGGGCAGATGAAAGAAAATAGCAGTTCTGTGGAACTTGCTTCTTCTCACACTTAGCAGGTTAATAATGCCCTAGCACCAGAAGTAATTCATTCAATCTCCTTCACTCCCTTATTGTATTTCCTCCAATCTGGCCTTTGGAGACATCGGCGCTGGTCACCGGAATGCTGTGTCTAATCATTCAGCAACACTGACCTTGGTGTTACCAGCCCTGCAAGCCTTGGTTTTTCAAAAGTACTGCTTTTGTTTTTCTCTGGCTCACTGAAGATTGTCATATATATTTCTGTTGGGAACATTCTGGGACAAGGGTTTTTCAGGTCAATCATGGGACACAGAGCACAGGCACCCTGATCTCGGTGTGAAGTACTACCATACAGATATATAATAATAATTTACTACACACGTGAATATAACACACACATGAGTCACCTACTTTAAGACATCCCATGTCATGAAGCTTGTGTTTATCCATACATATTCACCTTGCTTTGAACTTAATGATTGTGGTCTGATCAAAACAAAAGTCAGTAAAACTGGAGGCTCCATAGGATTTCTCCTTGAGGATTCTAGCAATGTCTTTTGTGTCTACAGATGTATACTTATATCAAGCTTTATTGCTAATATATGTAATTGAATAACTCTACTACTCTTCCTCTGAGTAGCTTTTATTTAATTTACTGTGATTATCTTCAAAATAGGGGAAGGCTGATAAGAATGACTTTATGTATGGGATGCAATATACGTCCTCTGTCTCAAGGCCAACAAAAGAATAGGTGCCTTTTGAGCAGCAGATGCCTGCAGGAGGATAATATACCCACCAGTTACTCAGCTGCTTCATCTGTCATTTTTATGAAGGCATGTCATGGTTGGACAGAGCAAAATTGCCTGTGAAAAGCTATGTGAGGAAAAAGGGGGGAGAGAGAAACAGGTAACTGCCTCTTCCTAAGTGCTGGATGAAATTAATGTTTATGGGGGAGGGGGGGGAGAGCACACAGGAAAACAAACATAAGAAATAACTTTGTAAAATATATCTTCATACAATATCAGTCATCTCAGTAGTGCTAAAATGCTGCAGTTGCTTCACTGCTATTACTAGTTACTTTAAAAGATAAATTGATGTGGAAATTAGAAAGTAACAGATGTGAAGCAATCTTAAGGATAAATTCCTTCACACTTCTTATTAACTGTGGTTAAGATTTTAGTTGTCAAAAACCCTTTAGTTCAGACAATAAAAGCAAAGAAAGGAAAATTTAACTTTTCTTCAGTGTTGTAAGCCCACTGAACTCTGTAATTTGCTGAAGGTTTGTTTTCTGACACTTTCACCAGAAAAGGGGACAGTGGGGGAGGGAGTGGAGAAGTATTTCTCCAAAAGCATTCTGACCCACAAAAAGACCCAACTGTATGTGTTGGGAAACATGTCCAAACACTTCTCTATTTAAGTCTTTCTTCTCTTTCAGCAAAGTGTCAGTAGTTCTTTGAATAGCTATTGGCCTTGGCCAAGACCCTAGTGAAAGGCAACAGATGTTGCTAAGATTGTACCCAGGCTATCCTCTATCCTGTTTCAATTCTGAAAGAGAAAAAGAGAGAAAGGAAGAAGAAAACTTGCTTTAAATCACTGGACCATTTTGTACTTCAGCAAATCTGTTTGCACATGCTCGACTGGCCTCACAGAAAAGGCTGAGCCTTTTGCATTCAGCCTGAGGTCAGTCCTAATGCTCTGTTCAGTGGTCCACACTCCTTTCACATGGAGCAGCTGCCTCTGATTGCTAGAACAAATTGAGGTGATTCAGGCCACCAGCAGGGCCACAGTACAAGTGCTTTTCACCAGAAAGGGAGGGAAAGCCTTAGAACAGGACCAACTGGGGCTGCCCACAATAAACCGTAGGATTAATTTGATACAGTCAATATTAAGACATGCTCTTGCTGAAAAGTGGGCCATAGTGACATAAACTACAAGACAGTTGGACTGAAAGAAGAGGGAAGAAGGTGGTGTTTGAACATTTATTAAGTTACACCTAATTATTTAATTGGGAGACATTTAAAATGGTAACACTGACAGTTCAGGCTTGGGAACGTCTTGCTGTTTAATATGTTAATGGCAGAATATTCTTGATATAAGTGGGATTCGAGATCAGTTGCACCATCATCCCCCTCACAATATTGTTTGACACATTGACTGCAAATTCCCCAAATTATTTCTGTGATCAGTTTACAGAGAATAATCAACAGCACCATTTCCTACCATATTTGTCAACCTGTTTCAGTGACTGGAAGTGGCTACATAGCTGTTACCCAAAAAAAAAAAGGAAAAAAAAAGGGAAAAAATAAAGATTTGGTATTTACCTCTTTCTAAATTCTTTCCCATCTATGAAAAGAGATAAGAGCACAGAGCAGGCACTAGAAGGAAAAAATGAAGTCAAAACCCTCCCCCTTTCCCTGACGCAGCCAAGCTCAGGCATTACTTGCTTCAGTCCCAGCTATCAGATCACAGCATTTTCTGCTGTGTGAAGGATCAGGCCAACAGCTTTTTGAGTCTGAGGCCGAACAAAACAATACAGTACTGCATTAAGGCACGATACCAAGCACTTACCACTTCAAAAGGAAGCATGCTTTGATGCCTCTGAAAGGAAAGCAAAATCTCTACAGATAGATAGGTAATTTTACCAGACTGGTCAAAAAATGAGTGCTAATGTTAATTCATAAAACTGTGGATTTAAGATGAGGGGAAATTAGGAATTACAGCATTTAGTCTGGCTCTGCATTTAGATGGAATGGCTGGGTATAACACATGGCCTTTGAAGTCGAGTTATCCAAGAGGTAGCTTAGTAAGCTAAAGAAGAAAGGAGAAAGATCTTTCTATTTACTTAATTAGCAGGTATGGAAGCAGAATTTAAGGGAAAATGTATGCAAAAACCTGCCTGTTAACTCAGAAAAGTTGAGATGTAGAAAAGTGTCCAAATAGTGTACTATAATCCGGGATACATGACTTCACAAAAACAAAAACAAAAATAAAAATATCTTTTAACTCCTTGAATTATGGACACTAAACTGAGGTACATCTCAGTCTTCCCTTATTAGCATTTCATCCTATACTTGCCACTGTTTTCACATAGAAAAATAGAAAAAAATAAAAGATGCATGTTCAAAGAAAAGTTTTAAAAGAAGACCGGGAGGAGTTGCATTTTCAACAGAAAATTCGCTTTTTTATTCTCCTTAAAAACAATAAGTAAGTAAATATACATATCATGAAAACTTCATACCACTTCTTAAAACTTTATTTTCTTTAAGGCATTGCATATAATAAGTGTATGAGCTTTGAACAGCTGCATCTGAAAACTCATTCCCAATTGTAATATGTGGTTTTCAGCGAGACAAGGGTTGGAATTGTGTGTTTCAGTGCCACTGACAACAAAGCCAGCTGAGACATTCCTCTTCTCCTTCCTTCCTACCCCCAGGGCTGGCACTCACTCTCTTGTTTATCTGGGGTGACATCCCATGTGTGAGTGTGTATTGTGAAATAGATCAGTTCAATGATTCAAGTTAAATCAAACAATAAAAAAAGAGAAGTTTTCAATTAATTTTGTTTAACATGTATTGCTTTCCTGATCAACTTCACAGCATGAGTACATATGTAACTATACAGAACAAAGAGTAAGGATGAGAGGGCAGAAGCAAACAAATTAAACTTATGCTTTCGGTTTCCTTCAAAAACTTTCCTTCCCCTTCTTTGGGAAGCTTAATGTGAAAGGTATTTGGGCATATCTTCTGTTTTACTATCTGGATTTGATCTCATTCTGCTAGTTGGGTGCTTGCTCTTCTGGTCTTCTCTTTTGGTCTTTTTCCAAGCCTCTGCCAAGTCATAGTTTCCTGAGGTACAGATATACAATGAGAAAGGGGAAGGAATTGAACCTTACTAGGGTCTTCAGTGGCAAGTTCTGGAGATGGAAATGGAGCCTTCTGGGATTAATCTGACAAGAAAGATCAGAGTCACTTCAGCATGCTTCTGCCTACACTTGCCAGATTTATACAGCATGTAAGCAGGAATGTATGACTGACAGTGTCAAACACTGCTGAGGAGAACAGTAGAAAGGGTATGGGCATTTGCCAGTTGTCAGTCTGATGTGATACAGGCTTTAATAAGATAGGCACCAGGGTATAGAAATGGACTGAATTCATGTTTGATAGAAGAAAATTTTTATTTGGGCTTCTACACAGTTTCTTCTTATGCATAAAAGAAAATAAAATAATAGTAAGTGTGCAACAGCTTGTGCCTGCCCTTTTTGGATAGCACATCCTATTTTAAAAAATAATATCAGTTCCCATACATTCATTTTGAGAGTACAGGGCTCTATATTTGGGTGTGGACATTGTTTCTGTGATATAAAAAAAAATAATTATATATATGTGTGCGTATGTATATGTTTCTGCAGAATGTAGCCTAAACTCCAAATACTCAAGGCCTCAGAATTTAAGCAGATAAGCTACTAGAGAAAAGAAATTTTAAAAACCTCCTCATTAGAGAGAATTCATGGATGGTTATTGCTATACCATGTTTTAATAAAGGTACCATCCATATCATATTACTTGTGCTGCAGGCACTTTCAATACTAAAAGGAACAGGCTAGAACCCTACAGATCTAAGTCTGAGCTGCTGTATGTGTATGCCTCCTAATTGGTAGCACTGACCAAAGGTCTATAAGAATCTCTGATGAGTACAACATGAAAAGGAAAAAAAACTACAAAGCCTATTGTTACAGAGATTTTTCATTCTTAAAGTGTTAGTACAACTTGGGATAGTTAACAAAATACATAAAAGAAGCAGGCAATATAACTGATTTAGAATTTCAAGAGCCTTTTGAAAGATTTCTTCTTTTGAGGATATTAAGCAATGAGAGGGGATGATGCACAGTCATGTCATGGATTAAAAACTAATTAGGAGACAGAACACAGAGTAGGAATGTATTCCAGCTCACAACTCAGAAGTGAGTGATTGTTTTTACACAGCAGTGCCAGAGCAAGCCTTATTTGCACAAAACTGCATTCACTGCTCTCCAGTATCCTTACAAATTAAAGAAAAACTAAATCAAAACACTATTTCAAATTTTCCTCCTTTCTTTTTTCACTAAAACTGATATAGAGTGATCTCCAACATCCAAAGGGTACCATGAATTTTAGTTTTGTTCTTGACTAGTTACCTGGAAGAAAGAAGTAATAAGGAAATTTCAAAATTAGCATAGTGTTTCTTTGTCTACCTGAAGCAAGCTGATGAAACCTGAAGAGGAGTGTTCAGCTCTGAAGTGGCTTCTTCCTCTGCGGAGAACTACACCAGTGGTAGTTGGCACACAGGATGATCACCTGAATAATTTCTTGTTTACCTTAGGTACCTACATTCGGCATGTTGGCAATTCCAGGATTGTCAAGAAGACTAGGCACCAATTCAGAGACTTAGGCCACTATGGATCCACAGGAACACTTCAGGGCAAATTATGCCCATTTTATCCCTTTCCAGTCCTTCATGGGGCTCCCTTCAGCAATGATTATTTGCTAACCAGGACCTCTGGCACCCATTAGCATATGGCCATGCTGAAGGGATGGGTGATCCTTGTAACACCACGCTGGCTGCAGAGGATACCTAAGTGAGAACTCATTATCTCAGTTTAGTTCACAAACCTCACTCTGGTCCTTGAGGCCACAAACTGCAGGTAGTCTCCTAATGAAGTTAGGAGCCTTAGGTAAGGAACTTCTCTACAAAGTAAAAAGCTTTTTACTGCAGAGGGATCTGCTATCCTCCTTCTTTTTAAAACTGAACAGAACCTGATAGGAGATGCAGTGAATATAGACTAAAAATGCTAACAAATTAGGAATGTAATCAAGGATTTACTGTTCACTTCAGGCATGTTTTCTCTAAGAAGGGACTTCACTTATTCCCGCTTGTGCAGTATCATTTTAGTCTTCGGTCTGTATCTTTAAGGTCTGTCAAAAATTATCCAAAGGAAAGACAAACCAAAAGATTATGAAGGGTTTTGATCTTGATTTAGTTTTAAACCCAGAATAAAGAAATTATTTATGAGTGAGGGGATTAGCATATACAGAATGTTACGCTGCACTATAATCCCCTGATAGAGAAATAAAACATCAGAGAAGTCGAATCAGAACATGGATGCAAAATAGTTGACTGAAAGTGAGATCATGGATAACAAAGGTCATGAAGGTTTTAGGTGATGAAAAGGAGCCAAGGGTTGGAGTTTGCTTGCACACAGCATTTTTCTTTGAGAAACCCTTGCACGATTGTAAGAGTTAGGGCATCCCACTGGTTCACTCAATTGCTTCCTTGTACAACTGCCAAAAAACTTTTCTTCACCCACATCTACTTGGAGAACTTTGCTTTTTTTGCACACAATACATAAAGTACTATATTTTTGTACACAGAGACATATTGAAGTGCTTCATGATTCAGGGTTGGCTCTCTGGTTGCAACCAAAAAAATATCAAAAGTGGAGGCAGACTATGTGATATGAAGTGCCTGTGGAGAGGGCTCCAGGACTTCGAAGCATCTGACACTGGCCACTTTCTCAGACAGTGATTCTGCTCAGGATAGGCTTTGGATCTGAATCAATATCACAATTCCTGTGTAATAATAGCATTCTGTGGTCACATAACCAGTCAGAATTTTGCAGGAACACTTCTAAGTATATAGTGTGAACATAGCGTCCCATCTTTACCATTCTAGAACAATTCAGTGATGTGCTCTTTCACATAAGTTTTACCCGAGAAGGAAGGCTGTATCTATTACTGAACAGCTTTAAATGATGTATTGTGAAAGTGGGAAATAGCTAAAGGAGTTGCATGATATTATGGTAAAAATAAGTCTTCTTTTATGTAATGCCCTGCTTTCTCAAAGCACTTTATAAGCATGAACTAATTAATACTTAATAGAGTAAACTTTAACATTATTACAGTATTTTTCATTTAGGAATTACCCTTAACTATTTTACTTGAACAGACAAGAAAATACAATGCTAATAATTTCTTATAAAACCCTTTTAATGTCTTCACCTTCCTTTTTGATGGAATTAAATCACCAGGATCTTGAAATAAAAGCATTTCCCTGTTGTTGAATTTAAATAGAGTTCTTACTTGGCAGCCAAAATGGTACCCTCAGCAGTTCTAAAATCTGACAGTCGTGTTAATTTTAATTTTTTCATTATCCTTCTTCTTTTTCATTTATCATATATTGAGATTTGCCTAATCCATACTTACGGTTCCATATGTATGGTTTTACATCTATGTGTATATGTACATGTGTGTATACATATATATGAATAGTTCCTTCACTACTTCATCAGACAAAGCTCTCACTGAAGTCAAAAAGAGTTTAATTTGCCATACAGTGAAGATTTAGGATGCAGATTTCTCCCCAAGACAAAGTGTTCCATAAAATAATATTCCTCAACTCCTCCAGGCTGCATAGGCTTGAAAATATATCACTGAGTTGAGTATCACAAAAAAAAAGCCCCAAGAACAAGCTCCCTTCCAGTCCAGAAGTTTTCATTAATACACTAATTTACATTTAGTGTATTTTCACTTCCCTCAATACCTTATGAAGTACCTTATGGTACTTTGTTTGGTGTGGTTCAGGTTAAAAAAAAAAAAAAAAAAAGAAGGAGCAAGTAACAAAATGCCACAATAAGCTGTAGGATAATGTGAGACTAAGTCATGTCAAGAGAACACACTTCTTAAAATACTTGAACTTTGCTGTTTTCAACTGAGAGTAAAACACTGTTCTCAGTTTGACTAGACTTAAAGTATAATTTGGATACTTTTCTATTAGGAAGCAATTACAAAGGTGATATAATTACTTACCAGCTTAGAAGCCTCCAAACCACTTTGTCCTCTTACCTAGGATATACAAAAGTGTTTGAATGTTGTTTCAAATGACAAATTTATAAAGAAATTCCACTTTAAGAGGCAAGTCCCAAAAAAACCTCTACAGTACAAGATATATGAAATATTATGTTAATTAATTAATATATCAGCTACTCTGATGTAAAAAAAAAAATTGATAAAATTTGTCACTTTAGAGTTTTGCCACTGTAGAGTAGCTGAGGGTTATACAGGTTAACTGACCTTATCATCAGACACAGTGACAACACTCATAGAGTAACTGCAGAAGAAATCTGCTACAGATTCCTATCCAAATATATTCAGCCTTAGCAGTTCAATTATTTTGTCCAACAGCAGTCCTTAAATTTTGGAAAAAAATAAAAAAAGAGGAACAGGAATAATTCATAGTTTAATTATGCTACAATCTGTTAAAAGTCTTAAAATATAAAGCATAAGCCATGAAAACTTGCATATCCAATTAAATACATTTAGAGTTTGGGGTTTCTTTTCCTGAAACTGAATTCTGAATTTAGCTTTGGTCACCCAAGTAATATTTATGAACATCCTGAAATCTTTATATAGAGAGAGTTTAAGAAGATTTATTTGTATGAAATGGAGGCAGATAAAATATTTTCACAGTTTTTTAACTTCAGTTGTTATTTTCAATTGATTAAAAAAATCCCCTTTGAAGAACCTAAACAGCATTTTTCTAGTTGTTTTATGTTCAGTAAATACAGAAGTCTTAACACAGAAATGGACCCAAAGAGCATACAAACTAAATTAATTCTTAAGAAATATCCTGGCTACAGAGAGCCACTTTGTCCCAATTATAATCTGTAATTAGAGAGATTAATAGCAAAGGGCATTCCACTGCTGCTTGCTACAAGGCCCTTCAAAAAAATAAATTTTTTAAAAGTGCATTTATTCTCAAATGAAAAGAAGAATGATCCAAAAAAAACCTGGTGTCTCGTGAGGTTACTGCTTTCTTAGAGGCATGAAGGAATTAAACTGGATATCAAATGCTTTCTGTACTTCCAAAAATCACAGTCATCTATCAGACACTGAAATGTATAAAAAACAATTAAAGCACTCATCTATTTTACTGTAATGTGGAATGAAGAAACCATAGTAAAAATCCATAATACTACCTTTAAGAGATAAAAGAATATTTTAATGCGGTATACAAACAGCCAAAAGAAATCTGTGTTTGTAAGAAGAAAAATATTGATTACAAAAAAGAAAATAAAGAAAAGGGGATCTGAAGGAATGATTCTCTATTTATTATGTAGAAATAAAGTCCTTTAATATCTACTGTGAATTTTTAATTCCCTGGATATAAAGTAATAATCATTGTAAACAATGAATATGTAGACCTCTCAACCTTATGGCTGGCTGCAATGAGCATTACAGCTGAAAATGTGTGCTACAACCCTGATTTCTAAAACTAATTGTAACTATGTGGAACACTGGACTGATTTGTTAAACCTGAACATAACTCTATCCCTAGCAAAGCTGTTCATATTTAGATGAGCTCATTGACAGTAAGAATGTCAATACTGTAAGATTCACAGGTTCGTGAAGATGTAGATGGTACTTCATTTCTTAAAAATACCTTGTTCATTCTACCTTTAGTTCTTCCAGTAGATTCTATATGTCTGGGGAATATATTGAGAACATTGCTACCAAAGTCTGGAATGTAAATACACACTGAAAATTAGGAGTCTAAGAATATGAAAAATTCAGTTAATTGCTTGGTTTATCACCAGTATTTCTGAGATGTAACCAGAAAATAAAACGTAAAGTCACTTTTTAAGTCAATTTACTTAGTTTAGAAGAAAAAAAATGCATCAAACTGCTCTGCTGGGATGTTACAAGTTAAATCAATAACCCTACACTTTAGAATTAGTGTAGATGCTAAATCAACACAAGGCCTATTAAAATGAGTGTAAAAGGGTTAAATCACAATTCATTATATATATCTAAATGCATTCACTAGTCTGCACATATAGCTTCTCAAATGAATGAGTGGTATGCAATTTGTATGCTGAAACAACTCTGCAAATAATGCAAGTCCTCTGAAATCATACTATTTTTAATTGCAGGGCATCTAAATTTAGACATTGAATGTTTCAAATTTCTTTTTATATTTTGGAACATTAGCTTCTCTTTCCTGTCTAGAGAAACCCTCTACTTCACTCTGGGTAGTATTTCGTATAACCGATGAACAATCTCTCAAAAACATAAAATGTTCTTCTGGGCAGAGATCCCAGGTAAGGAATCACAGGAACTGAAGGATCCAATGACTAATAGAACTGTGTTTCAAGTAATCCATGGGGTCAGTTGTCTGTGGCACAGCACCGAAGATTGATATGAATAAAATGTATTCTCCACTCAGCTCTCATTTGCTTGAGCCTGAGAATCAGGATTTCAGCTCCATAAATTTATTGAATCTCCTCTTCAAAAAGAATTACATAAGCTGCATTTAACCTGGCCTTGGTTTTCTTTAGAGATTGCTCAATAACTGATTTGCCCTCCACTTTTGGTTTGACCTCTATTTCATGTTGATTTGGGGACATTCTGCTGACAAATTCGTAGCAACACTTTCTTTGCAGCAGCTTGCCCTGTAGCTGAACTCAGTGGAGAGACAGAACAAGGTATAGGGGTGATATTCTTGCTCTTTTAAAGTGTGTGTAAACAGCTTTGAAATAGATTTAAAACCCTTGCCACAATTTCTTGGACACCTTAACCAGGACCACGCTTGCTTATGTGAGATATAAATGGCAACAAAAAGAAGTGTCAAAAAAGCGGAACATCCCATCTCCCCCCCAAAAACGTGTCAAGAAAATCTCCCCAAGAAATATTAGCTTGGGTAGAATATTACTTACCTTAGTTTCCACTATACCCTCAAAGGAGATTCCTGGAGCAAGAGACGTTGCATCATTGGGCACAACGTGGGTGTATTGGGTTTGCATGGCCAGGTTTTGGTGGTGGGGGGCTACAGTGTGGCATCTGTGAGAAGCTGCAAGAGGCTTCCTCCATGTCCAGCAGAGGCAATGCCAGCTGCCTTCAAGATGGGTGTGCCACTGGCCAAGGCTGGGACAATTAGAAATGGTGGTAATGGCTCCGTGATAACAGATTTAAGAATAAGAAAAGAATAAAAAAGTTATTGCGCAGATCTAACTGTGGCCAGAGAAGAGTGGAGCAAGAACAGGTGAAAGGAACAACTGTGTAGACACCAAGGTCAGTGTAGAAGGAAGGGCAGGAGCTGAGATTCGCCTGCAGCTTGTGTGACAGCCCATGGTGAAGCAGCTGAGCCCCTGCATCCCATGGAGGGCCGTGGGGATGCAGAGATCTACCTGTAGTCCCTGAAGGAGACCCATACTGGAGCAGTGGAAGCCTGAGAGGAGGCTGTGAATCCGTGGGAGGCCCATGTTAGAGAAGGCTCCTGGCAGGGACCTGCAAACCCGTGGAAGGAGAGAAGAGCCCACACTGGAGCAATTTTCCTGGTAGTAATTTTGACCCTCTGGAGGACCCATGCTGGATAAGGTTGTGCCTGAAGGACTGCATCCCGTGGAAGAGTGGCTTACATCGCAACAGTTCGGGAAGAACTCTTGCCCATGGGATAAACTCATGTTGGAATTCACAGGAAACTATATCCCATGGGAGGGACCCCACACTGGAGCAGTGGAAAGATTCCTCTCACTGAGCAGAGGCAGAAACTACGTGTCGTGAACTGACTATAATTCCCATTCCCTGTCTCCCTCCACTGTGGCAGTGGTCCAGCCCTTTTCATTTAAGGTGAGTGACACCCAGTGGGTGAACTTCTCTGCTCAGGACTCCACTCTTGAGGAGGAACCTGAGGGAGATGCAGAGGTTTGATATCCACGCCCACGGGATGCCACTCACACCTCATCTCCACCCTGTTTCCAGACCTCTCTCCCTTCCTTGGTTCATGATTGGTTTCTCTGGTTCATGTTTTATAATAAGTTCATGTACTATGCAATTAGTTTCTAGAAAGATCTTAAGGGTTTCGTTTTGGATTTGATGTTCCAAGTTTGTTCCTCCTCTCTTGTCCCCTGAGTAGTCAGTGTTAACCCTTGTCATTCCCTGGTTGGTTATCTCCTCTGTTCCTTCCCTTGTTTGTCTGCCCTTAAAAACCTCTGTTCCACCCTTGACGGGGGCTGTCTTGTCGGCTCCCGCCCGCGCCGCGTTTCCTCTGTCCCTTGAGGGACAAGAAATAAAGGTTGGGTTTATTGCCACAAGCAGTCTGACTCTCTCCTACTCGCCTCTGCCGTCGCTTCGTAGCATCTACTGACTTCGCTTGCTGTAAGAAGCCGTTTGCCACACAGCTCCCTGCGGAGCTTCCACCCAGCCCCAGTGGATCCGGGAACTCAAAGCCCCAGAGCCCACTGTCAGCTCTGCGGGCATAGGATCACACTGCCACTGGCCAGGCTCGGGCAAGGAATCGGTCAGCGCGGCACTCCACTGCTGGGAGAAGACAGAGAGCTGGGAAGGAAGGAGGGGCGGGGGAAAGGTGGTTTCAAGGTCTTATTTTACTTCTCATTATCTTGCTCTGATTTTGTTAGTAATAAATTCAATTAATATCTCTAATTTGAGTCTGTTTTGCCCATGGTATTTGGTGAGTGATGTCTCCTAGTTCTTATCTCAGTCTCTGAACCCTCTGTTAAATTTCCTCTCCCCTCTCCACTTACAGATGGTAATGATAGAGAAGGTTTGGTGGGTGCCTGGCATTCAGTCAGAGTGAACCCCCTGCAGCAGGGAAAGCCCAACTGTGTTTCAATAGTTGTTTCTGAAGTTTATGATGTTCCTCTGGTTTGTTATGCTTTTAGGCCAGTCTGGCTGTTATGTAGGTCTCGGTTTTTTTGAAAGTTTTACCAAAGAAAAGTTTTAGGAAATAATATCTATAGAAGCCTGAGCAACTTTCTCCACATCATCAAAATCAAATCAGTTTTACTGTGTGGGTATAGGAGTGAGATATTGGTGCAATCCTTTATTCCAGAGAAAGAATTTCAACCTAGAAAATGTCCTTCATCTAAAGTTTGTATTTTAGCACGTTTATTTAAAATGAAGAGTATACCTGAGGGTTTGTGTTCTCTGGGCTGTCAAACATGTTGTTGCATTTCTCCCTTAAAAACATTTTCTATTGAATGTGTGATTAACCCTAGAGACTTCATGCAGTGTCTCTCTAAGTCATCTAAATATTAAAAGGATGACTACCCTTTTTTCCACAAGTGTTCCTTTTGAGATACAGTGGCTATAGTCTTGTCAAAGGGGACCCTCTTTAAGAGTGATCTTTAGTTATTTAACAAAATACTTGAAAATCAGTACTGATTTAAAAACCAAAAAAAGTCGTGTTTAATATCAATTATGAATATTAACATGATTTCATTCAGTAATTTCTCCCACATAAAATTTTCTAGAATTCAATTAGGTGTACTTGAAGAACACAACTTTCTCAACAGAACTTGCCTTATGTAGGACCATGTGAACTATTTTGCCACAAAGAATTGCTTTTCACAAGCTTGCTCTGAGCTGCAGAATCATTTATAGACTTCAGAAAATAAAAAGATGCTTTCCACTTGTGTGAAACTTTCTACCTGAGGCTCAGAAACTGCTTGCTGACACTTTTATTTCACAATCTTTGCAATACAGAATAGTACCATTATAATCTTACAGACAGGGAAATTTAGGAAAAAAAAATCTCAGATGACTTATATGCTAGAAATCCCTAGCAGATATCTACACTGGACAATGGAGTAGATTATTAATATACGTATAAGCTAGGTGGCCATGCAAGTAGATTTCCATGTAGTTATTACCAAAACTTACAGGTTTTTTACGCTTGTCAGGATGATGCCATGATGATTTTTTGCCCTTTCTTTTTTGCCCTTTTGCCCTGTTATACCTTTTTACAACTTCTGTATTCTTTAGTGGTTTTTGCGTACATTCTTGGACTTGTTTGTCAAGCTAAGAGACTAAACATTTTAGAAGCTTCATAGTTAGGGATCAGTGTGCCCCAGACCCCAAGGTCCTCTCCAGAACACATTTTGTAAACTAAGATAGAACCATCTAGGGGAAGGTTCCTTGGGGAGGGGGGCTCACTCGAGCCTCTCATTGGGGAATTTATGATAGATATGCTAATTAGTAAGACCTATAATGTTATACCACGTCTTTCGGGGGAGAGCTTGGGGCGGTGTATTGAGGTGCATTCGACCTGGACGTAGTGCACCTGAGGATCCTTAAAATAAATACAAAGGTAAAATTCCTTTTTCCCTTCTAACCGCATTTGACTCTTGATTTTAAGACCAGGAAAAGGCATCAGGGAAAATTTAGACATATTTTTGAGCATACAAAAAATACTTGTCTGATACATCCTGGGCCCAGTGTTACAGCTAATATTACACAATATTTCTCTCTTCATCTTCCCAGACAGAGACATAGCAGCCAGGGCAGGGTCCCAGGAGGGCCAGTGGGCATCTACTGGGAGTTCCCACTTATTTTAGATCCAAGAAATGGCTAGCTAGTGCATTGATCACTCAGTTGCTATATGTTGTCAAACAACAGTAGCCTTGTTGTTTAGAGCATGTTGTGGTCAAGTTGTGCTGAACCTTAGTAAGAAACCAGAGGAGGAAAAGATATTTCAGGCTGCATTTTCACTCATTGTGTTCAGAAGATTGCATGCTGAGCCATAGTGGATCAGAGCGGGCTAACACATGTGGTGTAATCCAGACAATTTATTTAGTTGCGTGGGTTAAAATGTAAATTTGGACATTATTTTGAAACACGTGTCTTAGATCGATGGATTAACAGATTGTGAAATGTTTTCTTTATTTTGCCTCAAGAAAGAAAAATACTGCAGTGAAGGCACGCCAAAGGAGGGAAGTTAGTGCTAACAAGATTTCAAACACATTGATGTCTATTCAGGAAAATTCCAGTGAAGTCAATAACATTATCCAGCTTTCATACAATCTAATTGAGTCCAGTGTTATTCTTGAATTTCTCTGGTATCACCCCAAACAAAAGAAAGCTGAAAATATTCAGCAGTGTTTTTAAGAGAAATATACTACAATGTATTTTCCCTACTACAGAAAGGACTAATTCACATGCAATGCACCAACACGCCATATTTCACATTCCCACTCAGAAATATACACATGTACTCACTCTCACAAGAGTATACAGTAGCTGCAGTCAGATTTATGTCTCTGTGGAGCAATTTGAAAGAGTGTGATCCAGAAACTAAGCTGAACATTAAGCCTGGAGGAGCTGTTAAGAAACAAGGCTCTGCTGATTAAAACATGAACTTTATTTTAGTTTATTTAATTCATTTTGCATTCGGCTGTTTTATGTTAATTAACTCTTATGCAATTTTTATTAAATTTACTTTAGGCCCTAAATGAATATTTCAAGTTGCTATTGATAATTGTTTATTGACTATGGAGCCCACATTGCATGTACTGCCACACTTAATTCCCAACACAGTTACGAAAAAGAAGAGTTTCTCAATGGTCAAAGACGAGGATAGAAACTGAGGAGGTATAAATATAAATGGAAATCGGCAGTGTACTCTCTGCGTAGGCTGGAAAGATACAACTACTTTAGGTGGGGATGATGACTGATTTTTGGAAGTGTAGGAAGTCATAACCTTTCAATGCTTGGAAAAAGATACCTTGGAAGACCTAGCTAGAGTATGCTCAAGCCAATAGTAGGCCCCCAAAATGAAATAACTTCAAAGACTCTGCATTGTAGTGTAGTGGAGGATAGGGAGAGTTACCTGGAGGAAAAACCAAAACTTGTATTTCAGTCTCCTCATTTGTATTTGGTCATGGTTGCCTGCATGTTTGAAGTGCTTCAAATTTTATAATGCCTTACGAAACAGATTCAGTTCTGGTATAAGCAGATACAGTTTGACTGGCAGTTGTACTACAACACTGGGTAATCTTTTAAGTAATAAGCACTATCAGTAATGACATTATTAAAAAGCATTACTATCTTAGCTTTGCAGTGCAAGGCAGAGTGGAAAGATGATCTTGTTGTTACAGGACAGAAGTTTTGAGTTCGATATCCAATATCCAGGTTTATATACACTTGCTTAGCAAGCCAGGGGTAGTGTCTTCACATTTCAGTAAATCCCCTTTCTGCAAAACTACATAAATTGTTGAGATTAATTTTTTTTCTGTTTTTATGTTTAGCACCACCACAACGGGACAATTAAAAGGTATTCTGAGACATTAGCAGAGGTTTTTTGTTTGCCCTGCTGATATTCTCTGAGATAGTCTAAGCAGTTTAAGCAGTGTTATCTGTGACTGTGCTTGCTTTCCCTCAAGTTATTTTTTAATATTTTGAAAAATGTCAAGCTGTAAACAATGGACAATAAAATTAATTTATCCACAGGCCAGGAACCTTAAGAAAGTGATGTGCATTAGAGCCTTTCACATCTGGAAATTTCTGCAAGGTAGTTCAGCTCTTCAGTTTCTTCTTTCTTAAAGCCACTTAGAGATAGTAACATCCATTCTAACGGTTTTTGCTGATTGGTATGCCTGATGAACAGGAAATGGGCTGAAATCAGCAGTTTGTTTGTAGGCCAAGCACTGCAAGTAGAAATATGTCCAGGCAGTCAGCTTCTCTAAAAAGAATCAGGTGAAATGGTCCTCTCCAGGGGCAGAAGGACTTGCAGCCCCAGCAAATGGCTGCTTTACTCACAGGAAGTAGGTCTAATCGGGATGTTTGTAGAAAGATGTGAGCCATTGAGTTAAATGACTGAGGATGTGTAATGGCTTTTATCCTGTTGCTTCAGTCTTTTTGCTAAAAATAAGAGATGGTGTTCTTTTCTCCCTGCAGAAAATGGTACTGTCCTGTCCACTGACCCTATGATAACAGTTGATAACAGTTACTGAGTTCATAAATGTGAGAGGTGTTCTGAAGTTATAGATGGATACAGCCATGAAAATGCAGGAAGATGAAAAGGAAAATAACATAAATGTGTTTTTATGGCCTTCTCTAAAGAGAAGGGGCAATATTCCATCTTGGAGTTGGTGCTTCAACATCCACATGCATAACAGTTCTTTTGACTAATTTAGAAAATGGCAGTAATGTTACAAAGACAATGGGGATTCTTTTGTTATTTGTTTTCTGACCACTCTTCAGGAACACACCTGGGAAAAAAATTTTTAGAAAATTCTGCGATACTTCCTCCCTTCTTCCTTATGTCTTCCTTTATAGGGGCTTGCTGAAATCAAGCCAACAGTTTTGCTTCCCACAGAAAAATATGAAAAGAATAGTAGCTACAGGAAGAAACCTCTTCAAGGACCTTCAGCAGAGCAATTACATTATGGCAGAAAACAGATGGCAGATCTGAGTACTGGTAAAAAGATATACAAGAAGTTAAGCTCATACATAGTGTGATTTTTTTCACTCAGCTACGGGCTTCTCTCCTGTGTTTCTGGTACACTGGCTGAAAATGGATGACTGATGACAGGGATAGCCTGAGTTCCATTCCCTCATTAGTGTTGCTAACTGCAAGAGGGAAAAATGCTGGTTTGTGCTAAAATCATGTTAATCATTAAAAATTTGTAAATTTTTTTATATGATCTCAAGCTTCTAAACTGAGAAATACGACACATGCAATTTGTTAAAGTATCACACTCAGTGAAAAATAGTGCTAAATTCCTACTTGACATTATTATCTGATAAGGCTTTCCTCGTCTGACTATGCTGCACAAAGGCAAAAGATAAACATCATGTGCTTTAGATGCTTGCATCTTTCTCTGAAAGGAAGGGCCTTTGCCATTCTACAGTAGGGCTTTAAATGTTTATTTTATGTGTGAGTGTAAATCCCCCCTGGAAAAAGCACAGGGGATGATGGAAGATTATAGGGTGCGATTTACTCACATCCATATCCTGAGAGACAAAATGCCTTGAAATGGTCCCCCATGTAATCTGACGTAAATTATCATGGAATTAATAAAAGTAATGAAGAATATGTACTGTTTCATATGTAGAGACAGTTAGTTCCCATATTTGAGAATCGACTGGCAAAAAAATCGTGTTTTGATTGCACTGTTATTTCCGACAAATCATGCGCAGGTTTTTTGTTTTGGTTTTGTTTGTTTGTTTGTTTTTAATGATGTGCACTTTTGCCCCACCCAGTGGCGTTTACCTAAATTGCCAGCTCGGCTTGTTTTTTAGCGGCATTTTCTCCCCTCTGCCCCAGTCTGCAGGGTGGATCTGCCACTGAAAACTGAACAAAAGCAGCATCTGTCCCCTGTTGCTACCCTGAGTATATTAGGCTATCATTATCTGCAATGACACTACCATCTGTAATGTGCTCTGGGGCAAACACAGGCACTGCCAGTAGCTTCAGCACCACAGGCAGATGCTTCATCATGCAAGAAGATACATGAAGCCAAAATATGCTGTACATGAATTCAAGTACTTGAGAAGAGAGAGAGGAGGAGAGAGAAGCCAGGAAATAAATGCTCTTCGTGTGTCTCATCAACAAAGACAGAAACAAGGAAGCATAGGCTAGGTCAGGTACATTACTCAATCTAAAGAAATAACAGGTATAAAAAAGAGGCTCATTTTATTGCACTAGGAAATCTGAGAGTCTATAACTTTTTATGGACTTTTATGTCTTCCCTCTTTTCACAAAGAACTTACAGAAAATTGGTTTCAAATTTAAGTAATAAATAGAAGTTTGGGGTTTTTTTCCTCAAAATTCCTGCCTTCACTCATCTGTAACAGGAAACAAAACACACACAGATTGAGATAGAAAATAAATACACAGAAAGGACTTTTTTTTTTTTCTTGTATATTTGTGATTTTCTTCTCTCTAAATCTCAGAACTTTTATGTAGAACTCCATCTTCCTGTCTCTGAACCAATGACTCTGTCATTAAGTTCTCAAGGAAACAACTCTCTCCCTGGACCTCGTTGGCACATGCGAAGGCACAAGTGCAAAACAGAGAAAAATAAATCTTTTCAGAAGCCACAAACATTCTAGCCAATACTCTTTTATACTGTCTTTTTAGGTTGGAATGCAAAACCATGTATTTGAACCAATCTCCTGATTTGTCTACCTGCAAGACAAACATTCAAAGAACACAGCTCTCTTTTGGTTATAACCTAGATGTTTAGTGAATACGTGCATTGTATGTCTGTTATAACACTTGCTAGGTCTCTTGGCCAAGACTTTGCCTTTAGCATCATCTATCTTGTATTCATACAACAAAAGAGACCCACTATCAATAAAAAAAGCACTTTCCTTCCAGAATGAAACGCTTCTACAAAAGCTACTCCAGTACTCTGTAAAGATGTTAACAACATCAATTTCCAGAAGTCCCCTAATACATGAGGAGCATGAGATCTGCATTTTGGTATCATTTTGTTCCTCCCTCTCTGTCTCCCTTCCCCCAAGTGTGCTCTCAGGAATTTACTCTGGACATTCCAGAAATGGACTGCATTGCTGCAGGCAAAAATCCATCTCCTGAAATATGCAAAGTGCACACGCTCTTACATGACTGTACACAGCACATATATAAATCAGCAATGTTTTCCTCACTATTTCATCTGCTCCATTAAAAAAAAAAAAAATTGTCATTAAATCCTGCACTATTTTCACAGAAGTAGAGAAAAATATTTTTCTATTAATATGTTGAATTACACAACCAGCTTTAATCACAGTTAGGTATGGAAGAGAGGACTGTGATAATTCAGCATTGGACAGAAAAAAAACCTGAAGGATTCTGGCTTCCTAATCCACAAATTGTTGTACATCACCCTCCAGTAACTCTTTTATTGAAGCACAAGGACACTGTCTCGTTGCAGGAGGGAAGGTATGAAACGTTGCCTTTGTATGAGGTGGTCCAGTGCTGCCTCTATCAAGATTAAGTAGGTCATTTTTAAGAGCCCAAGCACACACCATATTTTGCAGTAGGAGTTTTAACAGACAAGCAGCCATCCAGGCAGCAGCAGTGATCACATTGTATATGAGACAATATTTTTCTCAGAGACTCTGCTTCCAAATGAGAACAAAGTGTCTTTAACATGTCTAGAGGGAAAATGGTGCTTTCACTATGTTTTCTCCCATGATAAAGGTTCTGAAGGCACTGTTTACACATCACCACAAGAAATCTATTTTCTGGGCATTTTTACAGGCTTGTTATAGTATTCCATACATTGTTGTTTCTTTTCTAAAAAGACCCTACGTAAAAATACAGTCCCAAAGAGTTAAACCAATTGAAGCTATTCTAAACTTGCCACATTTGTCTAGGGGAAGTTTCAGGGGGTTTGTCAATATTAATTAGAAATGGCAAATGATTGTGCACAATGCAGCAGATTATCAGGGCTACTTGTTAAATTATAAAAGGCTGGCTAAGCTTCAGAGTGAAGCTAGTGTCCAAATTAGCAAATCTGATAGTTTATAGTTTATGCTCACAAAAATAATTGCTTTTTCCTCCTTTCTTTTGCAGATTGTGTTCTTTGTCTGAGAAAAAAAAAAACAAGCTTACAGATGTCTAGCCAATTTCTGTGAATTAAACCTGTGTTCACAACAATAAAACCAAGTAAAATGCCATGCCCTTTCATCAGCCCTGTCTGTTTTTAACATTTCTTGTTTTTTATGTTAAACCCATAATACACATTTTGCTGGAGTATAGCATTTTTTCCCCTCAGAAGGTAATTTATTGTGAATTCTGAAAACACATTGAACTAAAAAAAACCAAAACTCTATGTCTAAGAGATGATATGCAAGGATGGAAAGAGAGGGAGGAGTAGTCCACCACACACCTTTTCTATTAGGACTGTCTTACATGAAAGACAGCTCCTCCTGCTCCAGCACTGAAGCAGAAGCCATGTCTTCCTCTCCCAATGTGGCCTGAAGAAAACTAACTTGGCGCTGGACAGAGTTGAAACTTGGGCTTTTGCGTCATCCCCCATCATCCTTGGATGACTTGCAGCGTTGTTTGCACTTGACTTGTGGGACAATTCTGATTTCACTCCCAGGGTAATGGGCTGATTTTCTTTCCTGTAGAGCTAACTCTGGAGACAATACAAAGTCTTTAGGAAAGTTAATCAAAAGAAAGATAGGGATCAAATTCTCCAATTATAAGTCTCAAATGTTAATCCATGGCACGCCAGCCATTTAATAACACTGCTGGTGGTCACTGGAAAGTCATAAAACAGTTCTTCTTTTAATCTTCAAGCATCAGCTTATGTTCAAACACAGTTAAGAAAACACTGGGTAGAAAGTAATCTATATTTGCAAATAAACCAAAATAGATGTCAGGGAAATCTATCACAAATGTATTATCTGAAGCTTGACTAGAAGTAGTTCTTAAGGTGCTGTAAGCAGTTATGACTATCCAAAATTCTGGATTCATTAATTTATTTTTGTTGCTTATGAAACAAAGGTTTTCCTAGTTGCATAATTGCATGTAACTTCAAGCTCAATAGATAGTGCATTATTAAAAAAAAAAGAAATGAAAGAATTTCCAAGTCCAATACTCTGAAAAGACAAGTGAACCAATGACACTCTGATTCTGGAAAAAAAAAAATTGTCAAGGATAAAATGGGAAGAGGAGCTAAAGTCCAATTTCCCTGTATCAAGACCAGCCTCTTTACTGATTATCTGAGTTGCACTGACACCTGAGGGGCACAATAAGACAGCTCAAAAATGTACCAACCATACATCTCTCTTTGCAGTCACGTAGTCATCTTCCCTCTATCACGTGATCAACAATCAGATGGTTTGCTGAGGTCAAATGATTCCCAGTACATGTCAAGGGGGTCAGAGAAAGGTATGGTGAAGACCTGTTTTTAATTCTCTCCCTCTTTTCCTCCTCCCCTCCCTCCCTCCCTCCTTCCTGCCTTCTTTTCTCCTACTCTCTCTCATAGAGTGTGCTGTCAAAACAGCATGTCTGCACTAATATATTCCATCTAGAAATAATCTCTTACAAAGTACCTTATTAAAGAGTAAACCCGTATAATGATTAATTTCATTAAGCAACATTCTTCCCTGAAGGCTCCTGTTTGTAATGAAATCTTCAGACAATCACCACCTAGGGAAGCAATATGTCTGCTAAGAGCATTGCAAAATAATTATCAAACGACAAAATATGACATACCACCCTTTTTAGATGATTGAGTAATGATACTCTAAAGAACACCACCCCACCTCCTCACCCTCCTTTTTTTTTTCATCTAAATTCAAGCTGTTTACACTGCATAGTGCAAAATGACCCCTAACTTAACTAAAACTTTACAATACCAAACCTCTCTCACTACAGCCCACTGACAACATGCACAACAAACACGGTGAACTAGAGAATCCTTAATTTTAAAATATTGCCACACACTGTATATCCCAGAACTGAGTATGTTCAGTGGGGATATTTATTTACTGTATCTCTATATGTTACAGTAATTTAATGAAAACTTGAATTTTTTGTTTAAAGATTTTACCAAATATAGGAAATATGAAAGCTGCCCAACATACACAAAAAAATGGGATTTTCTTAAAGCCAAAATTTAGAGACCTGATTAAAGCTCTTTGTGGAATCTGTAATAAGGAGCTTGTTTATACATATTTATTGAATGAAAACATCTTGATGCCAAGACTCTAGAAAGACTTGTTTCAAATTAGAATAAGCTTCATTTTGGAGGAAGAGACTAAGTTTACAGTGGACAACGTGTTTTTTCTATTCTCTACACAGACAGCTATCTTGTATTGACAATGAGCTATACTGAAGAGGCCTTGTTCTGAAGGAATAAAGAATATCTGCATTGTGCACACATTCTTGTGCTGAATATTTACATTTGCCTACAAGAGTTTAGACTCCAGTAAATAAGGATTATGCGGTGGATTTGCCCTTACAAAGGTTTGCTTACTGTGTGAAAAAGCTAGCTTCCTCTATTGCTCCCTTTATTGCTGATTTTCTTTTCAGTCCTCAAGAATTCGGAGATAAAACATGTTTTGAACCCTTTTTCGATAAAGTTGCCTCGTGCACAATTCACCCTCTATGTCAACCTCTGCATTTTGCTAGTTTGCTCTAATTTATTTAAATGTAAGCGTCTTTCAGCACAGCTTTGTTCTGTCCTATATTAAAATGATTGCGAAGATATTAAATTTTCAGGATAGTGCATTAGCTCAGACTACAGAATGGGCATTCTAGTAGAAAAAGGCTGATTATTCAGCAATGCAACTCATACTTTTAGTGTTCTGCACAGAACAGATGATGTCATCCCAATTGCCCTGCTCTTGCAACTATCTGAGCTAGGAGTTGAAGAAAGGAAGAAGCAGGAGGAAAGTGTGTCTATCGTGATATTTTTTTTTCCAATTATCTTGTTTCATGTTTTAAATAAAATTATCAGCTTCAGGAAAGTACTGGTTTTCATTATTTTTTCATGGTTTTGAGAAAACAGGATTCTTTTTTCTTAGTAGATAGCGGTTTTTTAGCATTTAAAATGTTGCAAAGTGTTTGCAATTTACTGTCTATTATATGCAACGTAATTTATTCAGTAATTAAAATGCAGTAATTGCCATTATGAGTTCAATATTTGCTCACAATTCCTGCATGTTGATATCAGAGACAATTTGAAATTACACTTTCCTTACCACGGGAAGGTATGGCCTCATTCATATCCCATGCAGAGCACTGCATTAACCATCACTGACACTCTCATTAACTCCTGGATCTTTAGAGCTATATTTGGTATGCTGTGTAGGATCATCTTTCATGCGTACTCTCACCATTCTGTGTAGATACATTCATCTTTTACCTTTCATTTCCCCTTTTTCATCATCTCCAAATGATGGGGCTAAATGGAAGCCATTTCAATGAAGAATACAGTTATCACTCCTTAGCACTGCCTCAAGTACCTGAGACTTTCACGTGATTTCTGCAATCCTTGGGTGGATACAGAACGGATCTGTTTCCAGGTTCACACTCCTGCCATTACAGCAGAGACAGTACTTAATTGCTAAGGAAATTTATTTCCTCACTTTTAGCATATAGCAGAGTATTCCAATCAAATGGTTATCACTAAACTAAAAGTCTTTCCTAATCTGTTTCAGGCACTATTTTCTGCTTTGAAATCTGTCTTGCATGTGTCCTGCCCAGGGATTCAGAGGTCTGTCAGTTGTTGGTGATGACCCCACTCTAGCCCAGGCCAGACCCCTGGGGTGGGAAGACCCTGGAATAGGCTGGACTCGCAGAACCTGCAGAAGCCTCAGGTTCTCTAGCATAGTGAGGCTGCGGGCTTGCTTGGGCTTCTGATCAAAACTGCAGTGCAGCAACATGGGGAAGGAGAAGAGGTGACCTTACAAGCAGGTCTTTTTCCTAACTTTCTAAGGAAACAGGTAGTTAAAACAACTTTTGTTAAAACTGTGTGTACTGAGTTTGCATGGCAAGGTTTTGGTAATGGCATTGGGGTGCTACTACAGTGGTGGCTTCCATGGGAAATATGATAGAAGCTTTCCTCATGACAGATAATTCCCTCAGAGCCAATGCCAGCTGGATCCACCACTGGCCAAAGCCAAGCCCATCAGTGACGATGGTAGTGCCTGTGGGATAACATAGTTAAGAGGGGAGGAAAAAAAGCCACTTCAACAATTTCATTCAGAAGGAGGAGTGAGAATATTTGAGAGAAAGACACGAAGGCCAGTGAGGGAGGAGGTGCAGTATCTTGAAAGTAAAGTATATTGCAGTCATCCGAACCGAGCATGGAAGGAGAAAGCCAGCTCCCCAAATGTGAGTCCTGCTGCAAACAGCAGCACTCCATACCCCAAACTCACTGTGTCTGTGCTCTCCCTGCTCACTCACCCTCCTCTCTGCTCCATTAAATTCAATTTCAGCCTATTAAGCTCAAGAGTCAAGAAAAAGAACTTTAAAGAAAGTTACTTAATATTAATTTGATCTCCGAAGTATTCCAGTAAAGGAAAAAAAAATCGATGTTGTTAAGATGTGCAATACTTTACATAATAGGGCTGCAGGAATAATGAAAAAAAGTTCAATATCTTATTCTGAAAACCTGTAAAATCTATTAAATTAACCACTTGGTAAATATATTCATAGCTCTTCCAACCAAGCCCACAAAATAATGTATTGAAGATATTTTAAAATACTGTATACAAAATGTGAGAAAATATATTACATTTATAATTTGATGAATAATATAATGAGACATCAACAAAAGCTATTGTTCTTCTTGCACATTGAGAGTTATGGTGTATGAATGGGTTATTACTAATTAGATTTCATGGTTAAATGATTACATGGTTAATGTAGAGTTTATCTCCTTTGCATACTACTAAGTGCAACTTCACATCTTGTTTTTCAAGGTATTTAAAAAGGAGAGTAGTTATTTAATTTTCTTTGAACTTGATGAACTGACATCAAAATAATAAAAAAAATCTTTTAGCAAACTCTATTTAGAGAAGATAAATTTGGCCCATCAAAATTATTAAATTTTATTCTTCCTGCTGCAAATTCTTAAAATTAAAACTTGCTCATATGAAAGCTCATATAATTATAAGAGATATGATTAAAGTAGGATCAGGATTGGTTGGATCCTTTGAACTTGATATTAATGTGTCTAGACTACTCTTCTCCGTGTTGGATGCTGGGTTTTTTGATAAATTTAGCACCTAGCAAGTGCATTCATGATACAAATGTATGAGAAATTCAATAGCCAAATGATCCACTAAAGCATCCTCACTACTTTCCATCAGGTTATACCAGAAGAAAATTAGACTTGTCAAGTATAGTGTAATTAATCTTGGATTCAATGTGGTCAAGGGCAGAAATCACTGAATGTGATCCAAAGAATTTTGTGGTGGTGTTTTTCTCATCAACACCTTTCCCAGACCATCAGAGGTTTCAGAATATCACTTAAAACTAGGGAATAATTCTGACTCTTTGAATGATGTATGTAGTCAGACAGTATAGAGTGGGGAAGACAGAATTGTTTCAGCATACTTGAATGAAGTATTCATGGAGTCATAGAATCATTTAGATTGGAAAAGGCTTCTAAGATCGAGTCCAGTCATGATGGACTCAATTAAGTGGACTAAGGCCTTTTTCTGTGTTACAAATCAGCAGGAAAACAATCCTTGTGATCATTCTTGAAAGAGAAAGCAAAATTTTTTCCAATACTCTAGTTTTCCACACTACCTACCCATATCATGGAGTAGTTGAGACTGAAATCCCAGCCTGCTGGTTAGTTATTTGGCTGGTATTGTACTCTGTAGCACTGGATCTTTGTAATGCCAAGGTCACAAATAAAGCTGCCTGAGAATCAGGTTGTTTTCTATGTAAAATATTTGAGTTACAAAATCACTTAATTTTTCAATAATAGTTTCAACTTTTAGCAAATAGAAATATTTTCCCCCTGGGAGATGAAAACTCAGTACATTAAAAAAATAGTCACGTTACATGTTGGCCAAAAGTGCATCAAGGGGAAAAATCTTTGCTAATGAACCAAACCTATTGAGAGTAGTGTCATGAGACTTCTGAATGGCCATGGGGCATTATTATCAGCAGATGTGAATAAAATGTTTCAGCTGAGTATTTTTGACATTCAGGTGTTTTGGTTTTGTTGAACAGATGCAATTTTCTACAGAGGGCAGACACATCTTTCTAGTTTTTATTTTAGTCAAAATCTATTAAATATGCTTTAAGAAAATATTTTCATGAGGTATTTGTGTATATGCATCTCTTTCTTCTACCCTGTAGCCTACTAAAAAACCAAGAATTATTTCATTACCGTTGGATTTGTTTTGCTTCCTTGCTCTCAGAGACAGCATGCTTGAGAGAGAGCATCTTTTCAAATAGAATATGCACTTTGATATTAACAAAAATAGTAAAAAAATAGAATAAAAACAAAAATGTAATTGCTTTTGCTGCATGACTGACTGTGTCCACAATACAATTAAGCAGAAGGGAAAAATTATTGCATCTTTGGCAGTAATTCAGGGTGTAGCACACCACTAGTCCTCAGAGAACTTAATTTTCTGCCAAAACTAAAGAAAGTATATTAAAAAAATATCTGATCACCAGAAAAGGTGATTCAAGCAATTGTTTCTAGGTTTTCAGGCCAGAGCTGCTTAACATCTTTGTCAACAACAGAAATTGTGGGATAGAGTGCACCCTCAGCAAGTTTGCCAACGACACCAAACTGTGTGGTGCAGTTGACATGCTGGAGGTAAGGGATGTCATCCAAAGGGACCTTGACAGGCTTGAGAAATGGTATCTAAGAAATTCATGAGGTTCAACAAGGCCAAGTGCAAGGTCCTACATGTGGGTTAGGGCAATCTCAGGTACAAATACAGACTGGGAGGAGAATGTCTTGAGAGCAACCCTGAGGAGAAGGACTTGAGGGTGCTGTCTGATAAGAAGCTCAGCACAACCCAGCAATTCTTGCAGCCCAGAAAGCCAATTGTGTCCTGGGCTTCATCCAAAGCAGCGTGGGCAGCAGGTCAAGGGAGGGGATTCTGCCCCTCTTCTCTGCTCTCATGAGACTCCACATGGAGCACTGCATCCAGCTCTGGGGTCTCCAGCACAGGAAGGACATGGACCTGTTGGAGCCAGTCCAGATAAGGACTATGAAACTGATCAGAGGGCTGGAGCACATTTTCCATGAAGATAGGCTGAGACAGCTGGGCTTACTGAGTGGGGAAGAAACTGCTCCAGGGCTGCCTTATTGTCTCTTTCCAATACCTAAAAGGACCCTGCAAGAAAACTGAGAGGAGTTTTTACAAGGGCACGTAGTGATAGGACATGGGGGAATGGCTTCAAACGGAAAGAGGGCAGATTTAGCTTAGATATTAGGAAAAAAACTCAGTACTGTGAGTGTGGTGTGGCACTGGAACAAGTTGCCCAGAGAAGTTGTGGAGGCCCCATCCCTGGAAGTGTTCAAGGCCAGGTTGGATAGGGTTTTGAGCAACCTGGTGTAGTGGAAGGTGTCCCTATCCATAGTGGGGATTGGAATTTGAACTGGATGATTTTTAAGGTCCCTTCCCACCCAAACCACTCTATGATTCTGTGAAAATTCAGAAAGAAAATTAAGCTGCACATCGTAAACCAGTGTCAGACCACAAACATTGGTTTAACTAAAGCCATCCCTGCCTTGAATTGAAGGGCTTTACTTACAGAAAACAGTTCTGCCTTCAACAGAGTTTTTCCTACTAAACAATCATTCTATCATGCCACAAAACATTATTTCTTTAGTGTTTTGGAAGAACAGCTTTGAGAGATCTAAATATTTAAGAGAAAAGAATGGTATAGGGTTTATAAAATGGGGAAACTCATCTGTATGATAAAAGCATATCTATATTTTCATATCTTTATATATATACAGGTATGTTTACACATATACTTACCTAAATATATGTATGTATGTATGTATGTATGCATGCATGTATGTATGCATGTATGTGTGTGTATATATATATATATACACACATATAAGGACATTTGGCTCATGCCAATCTACTGTTGCTCTTTAGGTGGCAACAGTTTTACTCACCTATGAATGCAGTATTACTTAGGTGCACTCTATAGTGGTTTTACTCACAATTTAAAGGTTTTCTAACACATTTTTGAGGCACAAAACAGCATCAGATAATGGTGATATTTTAATGGATTAATGCTGACATTTTAATTTCAGTTTCCTTTTTTTGACTTGAAATTATGTGATCTGTTTCAGTAGCACATGGTTAAGGTCTGTGCTCTCTGTAAAAGAAGTAATTTTCCTTTTAGTTTTGTTTGCTTTAGATTTGTAGACATTTATAAACAGGGTGATATGTCACTTTAACAAATCTGTTTAATAGTAGTAGCAATAGTAGTAGTAGTAGTAGTAGAGGAAGGAGAAGTAATAATAATCATAATGATAGTAATTGTAAAGTCTTGCAAAATCTGCCTCCTCCAGGTGGCAGAGGCAAAATCATAGTGGCATTTCTGTATGCTCAGAACAATAAGATTTTTGTGAGTGTTCTGATACTTCTCTTTTCATATCTTATCCTCTTATCGTATCTTATTTTGTTATAAAAAGATCAATTTTAAAGCCATTTGCAGTTACAAGTGAGGAAAACCATGCACTTCTGCAGGTAAAGCCCCAGCTTGGCAAATATAAGTGCAGTGGAAAAAGTCTGAGACACTGAGTAGAGCAAATATGTAATTACTGCTTGGTTGAAAAACCTTATTTATTTATGGTTAATGCAGGCTTTTGAAAGCAAGTGCTTTGTGTGTTCATTTATTTATCTATCTAATTCACAGTTACTTATAGCAGTCTGGCAGCAGACACTTGAACAATTGATAAAGGCATTATAAATGGCTCACCTGTTCTGTCCTGTATTTCTTTTGATAAAGGAGAAAATACTAATCCAACCTCAAAAATGTGCCTGTCTTCTATGTTTCCTGACAATGCATGCATCCTTCCAGTAACTGTGTCAGGCTCCAAGCCTCTTCTTAATAAGAAAATTACTCATAGCACACTTTATTCTTAAACTATAGTAATAACAACTAGTATTAAGTCATTTTTTTTTCAGTTCTCTCCAGTGATTCTGTTGGAGACAAGTTTTGAAAGTATTTTTGCAGTCTGCTGTCTGAGGATCCTCTTTACCATAGCAAGAGAAGAAAGAATGCTGCAGGATCTTAATCACTCCTCTTAAATACAATGTGAGAGAAATAGAACAAGAATAGAAAATGTATCCAGCTATCTTTTCTCTGTTCTTTTTTTTCTAATTTGTGCTTGTTATCCAAAGAAAAAAGTGCCTAAGCTTTCATTGTACCTAAAAAATTCCCAAACAAGTAGTTCTTTATAAAACTTAGTCTCAGTTGCAAGAGAATTCTGATGCAGTTGCCAAATAAGAGAACTTCATTATTAAAATTTTGGCTTTTTTAAACCAATTGTATTGATAAGAGATTTAGATGATAATCAATACATTTTATGTTGAGAATTTATACAAAGACATAAGTGATTTCTCTCAAAATTTCCAACAAAAATTTAAGTCAATCACGTCTATGTGGTCCAATACCCTGATGAATCACAAAAGAGAAAAAAGTGACTAAACACAAAAAATTATGGATCATGATAGCAGCTCCATAGTTAGACAAGTTGGGTTAGGAATTAAGCAAATAAGCTCAAGACATGCTAATTCATAATTTCATGTGGATGCCTGGATATAGGAATGAACTTCTATACACATATGTACTTGGGGTCAAACTGAGATGAAAATTTTTGTAATTGAGCAAGGAATAAAAATAGGTATAGATAAGGAATAGACAGGATAGAAATAGATGGGATGAATAAGGAACACAACTTCTTGTAATAAATAACACTGAAATATTACCATGAAATAATTTTTTTATCCTTGCATCTTTTTTCCCCTCCTTGTCAAATAAAATATACATGGAAATAGAGTTATGATATCTACTTAAAAGAATAGCCACTGAAAATAACAATGATTTTACATATACTGGTGGGAGGTGACTTGATGAATGAATGTTTTCCTTGTAAAAAGTATAAACTAATACCACAGAACCAGCTTAACAAATATATGTTTTTAACATCAAATTGACTACCTTCTTAAAAAAGAAAAGGAAAAAAAAGGAAATTAAAAAAAAAAAGTTAAAAATGTTTAAATCTTTCTTTTTAATTTGGTTATGGTTTTGTTTGTATTTTAAATAATTTTAAGTCTACTAGCATCTGCATTGTAATCCTAAATAGCAGGAATTCCCCACTGAAGGCATATGGAAACATGAGAAAGCTGAAAGGAGCTTCACAATTTTCAAAACTGAGATGATTTTTATTATTTCAACATCTACCACAGGTCTCATCCCTAAGGCACTTACATGGTAAATCATCATTAGACAGAGAAAGAAATAAGCCAACACACACCAGCAGAATGTATTGGCAATTTCCACACTGGGACTGTGATTTTCTGCAGGATGGAGACAAGATAGAAAAGGCTTACAAAGACATTTGTACCAACAAAGCACACTGGTATTTCACAGCCCAAACATTCTCAGTATGCACACACACTGACCCTCAGTGAAACCAGCAGCTCAGTGAGATTTAGATCCAAATTTTATCTAAGTCTACTACCTTTTGATCAAGAGTTTTGGTGTGGATCAGTCACTAACACTGCTTAAAACAAGCCTGTGCTTTGAAAGGTTTTTCTAGTAACCAGACATAGGGGAATTCAGTGGTTTTTTTAATTTTTTTTTTTTTTTTTTAAGCTCTGGATGCATGCATGTTGGTATCCATTCTGATTTTGCAAAAAGGACCAGATTTTACAATCTGAAAATGAACACAAATCTATTTGCATAACATCTGCACTGCTTGGAGGGCTGGAACACTACAGCAATTAGATCCATGCTCTATTCACTTGCAATTCAGACTACTGCTATAGTTGAGCTAATTTAATGTTTAGTTAAAGGAGAAGACGTATTTTTATTTTCCCTTAATGGTTAATTCTGTATCAGAAACCATCGCGTAAACTATTTTACTTTTAAGCAGGTAGCTCTAAAAATATTTTCCATACATACTTTTAAAGTGAAAGAAATGTTGAAGCATACTAATTTAATCTGTTTAATATGTGTTTGTTTTCATCTATAGCGTGTGTTTTAATTTGACTGATTTTACACAGATGTCATTCTACAGCCTATAATCTGTATGCATACGATATAAGCATAACCTTTAATGAACAAGATTCACATGCAAAAGTTGCTAATATAATGCTAACATAGCAGCACCTGCCAACACCTCTACAATTAGAAGACTGTGTCAGCATTTCAATTATAAAGCAACTTCTAATTTAGAGGATCATAACTTGACAGTAAAAATTCTTTCTCTGTTGCAAGTTGACATGCAAGGTCTCAGTTCAAAGCATTTTTATTAATACAAGTTTAAATTGGTTTAGGTATTATGAAGTTATAGAAGACTACAGTCAAAAATGAAGACACTCTGTGGATGTTTTCTCATCACCACTGTAGCTCAAATGCTTTGAAAGGGAAATCCGTAAACGTTACGGTTGTTTATGTGTATCTAGGATCAGTGACCGATTTTATTTTCTCTATTAATTTAGCAGTAAGATCTAAGCTTTAAAACTCCAAAGTGTTATGTTTCTTTCTGTTGTTTTGGGGATGCACATTTATCATTAACATAAAGTATAATACATTAATTGCTTAAAATATTTATTTCTGAATGCATCAATTCACTGCTAAAGCAGACCATGGCAGTACATGTGTGAACCTATGGACTAGAGGTCTCTCCATAATGACATATCATTTGCTAATAGCATTTCCATGAATTACAAATTTCCCAAGTGTGTATTGACACAATTGTTCCAGCTGAGAAATTACCATGTACTGTGTCAATAAGCTACTTATCAGAGTTGCCTATTGCTTTGCACTGACACAGTAGCTACTAACTACTGCTCAGATATAGCACTATCTATTGTGGAAAGGAAATAATTTTCAGTTTGAGACAGGGTTAGGATCCAGTGAGGGAGATAAATGACAAGGATTTCATTCTATTCTTAGATGGGTGGCTGTAAGAGGCAAAAATGTCAATAACAACTAGATCATTTTTGTGACCTTGCTGAGAATATTCCCCTCCACCTTATTTCTAGCCCTTTCATGCTGTTTTCAAAGCCCTAAAGGACTGAAAAGCATTGTGAGGAGCTCCTAGAGTCTGACAGTTACATGGAATAGTGTGCAAAGGTTCTCATTGCAATCTTTTGTTGCCTGATAGAAAAGTGCATCTGAGCTTGACAGGGAAAGTAAAGAGAATTACCTCTGAGGAAGGTCAGAATACTGTGGGCAACCTAAGGTGCTGGAGGAAGGGCAGCATGCAAGCCACAGCAGCAGGAGAATCTTCTCAGTAGAAGGCGGCAGCCAGCTCATGGGGCCTGAGCTTCATACAGAGCAGCTTTTCATCTGTGGCACAGTACTACACAAATATATAGCAGCTGCTCCGTGGCAGAGGATGGGCCAAGAGAGCCCACATCTCCCTGAAAACGCCTGTGCAGTCAAAAAGACAGTTCCTGAAAATGTTTTCCAAGCAATGTGTTAAATCTGTGCACTTCACAACCATGTCAGCCCTCTTGTGGGCAAGGCAGCTCTTTCCTTGCTGAGAGACACTGCTCTCACCGGTGGAAGCCTTTGTGTCATGCTTCCAGCAGCGCTGAAGGGCTGCAAGCAGGGGCAGTAGCTCGCACTGCTGTGCCAGCAGCAGGTCCCAAGGATTTATAGGTCTCCAAATATATTATGGTGTCTTTTACTAGTCCCTTTTAAGTTCAAAAACAATATCTGTAAATATAGTTTGTTACTGAGCAATATAATAAGTGGTTTGTAAACGCATTTGAAATTAATTTTAATAAAGCTATCACAAGTAAGGGAAAGCTGGGGGAAAAAGTTATCAAACAAAAGCAAAGAGGATGTACATGAATAAGATGGGCTTCTTTTATAATCCTTCACCACCACGTACTGCTATCACATCTGAACTGCATTTGGCTGAAATTATGACACCCATACTAATACATTAATCACACATACTCCTGTATCACTCTTCAGTGCTCATTATCTTACTTTTTTTTTAACTGGAGGCTTTTAATGGTAACTGTTTTCTCTATTATTTCTCATAGTGTTTTAAATCTGCCGGAAGTCTAGATATTGCAGGTGCCCCTCACTGTAATTTAGTGATTTGGTAAAGTCACAATATTTTCTACCATCTTTTAGAGGTCATAAGTGCACACAATAGTTCAGAAGTGTAGGCTGTGATTTGTATTATTTATACACAATTCAGCCAGCACTATACCGCACACCATTTCTTCTATTAGGTTGTTGTTTCCATTTAGAAGTATTTGTAGCAACAATTAAAAAAAAAAAAAAAAAAAGGCCTGGTCCTCCTATTATATTAAAGAACAAGATTTTACTTCAGTCTTTCCAGAAACATACAGTTCTTACCTTTTTAATTAATCTTCTTGACTCAACATAATGGCATGCTAATGGTCAGAAGACATGCTTGAAATAAGTTTGAACTATTATAAAATTGTGCAAAGGTGTCCTAATCAAGACCCTTTTTAATGCACATAATGAAAACCTAAAACATACTATTATTCATTAACTTATGTTTTGGGTCCCTCATTTGCACTTGAAAATTTTTCTACCTTTTGGGTCCCTCATTTGCACTTGAAAATTTTTCTACCTTTCTTGCAGATTATGACATTCAAGCCTATCAGCCAGTGATAGCTTATCAGTACTTCATAGAGATTTTCTATTCTGGAAGTTTGGACCTGTATTTTCTACAAACATTAAAATAAATACTAGTTATCTGTATAATACATCAGAAAACAACTTTGTAGCACCCTCTAGTGACACATTACCAAATCAGAATGTTCTGGAAAATGAAGTGACCAGGGAGACAACCTTATTCCTAAGAAAACCACTTTTGACATTACCATGATGGTAGAAGGTGTTCACTTTCACCATTCCAATTTCATAAGGTAAATTACAAAGAACTTACCTCTCCAAGGCACTTATAAACAAAAATGCATTTTCTTGACCTTAAATCATTCCAGTAAAGGAACTGGATTTATTTTGTGTTTGAAACCACTCTGGTAATATGAAATCAATTTTTTTTTATATCTGTTAAGGAGCTAAATTGACACCTGCAGAATTCCTAAATCCCTTTTATTCCTTGTGACTTAGATCTGTCATTGTTCAGTGCTTCCTGTGTCAGTGTGTTCCTACAGCATGAAGATGTGACAGCAAACACCTGACAGCTGAAAGATCTGCTTCACTGCATGGAAGTATTTGAGCATGACTTTTGGAGTTTAGTATAATTTGGCTCCTAAGCACTTAAAATCAGCTAGAGATCAACTCATATCCAAAGCTTATAAATATTTTTTTCTTCCTTTAAAATCACCATAGCCCAGGTGTTAATACAAAACCATGCATGTGTATGAAAATTAGGCTATATCACAGATTTATATACAATATTGTGGTAATCCAGTTTAGGAAACAGTACACTTCTTAATAAAGGACAAAGACTTTTAGCAAGGTATAGGTGGATTTTGGTGGGTTTGTTATTGCATTAATGTCTATGTTGCTATAAATGGAAATTATGCATGTGGCAGACTCATCTGTTTAAAATGATAGCTCTTGATTTACCATATTGTGCAATTCAAAGTTTGTCTTATGGGGTTTTGCATTTTTTTTTCTCCCCAAGAAAACAGCATATACTTCCAATAAATTAATAAGGAGCATAATTTTTTTTAATGTGATTTTTTTGCCTTCAGAACTAAACTGCTTAGAAACACTGACATAGAACTTCTTGTTCCGTTAAGTGATGCTTTGCCATGTGGGATATGACACTTCTTTCTTTCCTATATCTGGATATATAATTCCCAAAGAGGTATAATGGTATAATTTAAGTATAGGATCTAGCAGAAATCTTAAGGAGTTGTTTTGAGTTGTTTTGAGTTGTTTTGCTACATTTAGAAGTCTGCCATTTTAGCTTGTAGGGAAAGTTAGTAACGCAGTTTTCTCAGAAAAAGAAACATTACTACCTTGTTTCATTGTCTCTGCTCTCTCCTCTAAAATAAGTGTAGCCATACTGTTATATACACAGATAAAAATGACAATATAGAATAAGGACAACCAATTTTGTGTTGCTACACACTGTGTAGGTACACACCTAAGATCCTCCTGTCTTCTTTCATCTATTAGTAAGTACTGAATAAGATCATCTGTCCTTTCCCTTTCTCAATTTGATAACAAAATAATTTTAAGAAAGACTTTCTTTCTAAAGGTTCCTTGAAATCAGCATTTCTTGCATGACATTTACATACATCCCATATATTATTTACATAATCAATTATCAGGTAGAACAATGAAGTATAGGCATTAGAAAAAACGTTTTATTCATTATCTCCTGCACCCTCACATACAGTTTGAAACCATCTGCAGTATTTATTGCTGGTATGTGCTTTCAAAGTATCCAGACATAAATTATATATACAGAAAATTATTATCCCTTCTTTAAACATAAACAGCTATGGTCTGAAACATACAGTTGTGCAGCAAATTTGCAGAAAAAAAATTATAAAAAGAACATTTCATAGAATAGCTAAACATTTTATAGTACTATATACTATTGTACCTAGTATATAGTTAACTGTAACTTTCTTGAGGAAAGATGTTTAAAAATAAAAAGGCATCAAAGTATTATTTTTAATATATTTATCAAGAGATTTAAAAATAATGGTATGCAGTATATACACATGTAGCAGCAGCGGAGGAGATATCTCTTCAAGAAAAAGAACTACTATTTTTTCCAAGAGATTATATTTTCTCTTTGAAGACCTAGAAATAAAGTAAAAGGCCCACTTAAATCTCTGCCATTTCAGGTTTTGCTGCAAGTACTACACATTGACAGTGCTAGAGACTGGTTTCTGTACCCAAACTTGAACTTAAGAACACTTATCATGCAAAATAAAGTGGTTGCTATAAAAACTATGTTATGGAAATAACAGTAAAAAGTGTATGAATATCAACTGTAAGTGTCTAATATAAGTCTCTGTTTCCTTTATGGCCCAGTATGAGTGGTGCCTTTCATGACCATACCAGATCACTACACATCTCTGCTTATTTTATAGCTGATTCAGACTAGAATTCTTTGCTTTTCCTATTCTACACTTCTCTCTCGAGTAAGTTCACCTAATTCCAAAAGATGTGTATTCCTGACGTAGAATAAGCCACTACAGAATCAGTCACATCATATGGGTAGGAATGAAAGAGTGCATTAATCTTTAAAATTCTTTAATATACTGACAGACATAATACCTTACCTATTCTGTAGAATCACTATTTTATCACCGCCTGTTTGTGTCAAAAAAATTGTTTTTCACTTCTGATATTTCACCTCAAAAAGCTTCTTTGCATCCACTTGCAGCTAAAACCAGATGTAGAAAGAAAGGCAGCCTATTCTATCTTTGTCATTAATTTCTTCCTCCATTAAAAGTATAGTTTTTCTAGATGTTTCAATAAATTTATTGAGATGTTGGATGTTGTTTTTGTTTAATTTACCTAAAGAGCTCTGAACAATTTTACAGGCACACATAGATTTAAATTTCGTTTTAAATGCCTCATCAGCAAAGAGTTCAGGGAATGTCAATTCATTCCATCTCAGAATTTTGCAAAGATCAGATCTCCTCAAAGATCATGTGAAAGATCATATAAGTTCCTTTGCTCACATTTAAGAATGCAAGAGAAAGTGTACCATTTTGCATTAATTCAATGCTAATTCATTATCCCAGATTCATTGACTCTTTCATTGCAATGCAAATGTCATGTCAAGACTATATTTTTTGCTGCTTTGAAAAGGATAAATTCAAATTTTATTTTCACAGAGGAGAATATTGAGAGAAAAATATATGCTTCACGTTAAAACTGTATGTGGGTTTTTAGTAGCCAGAGGTACGATTTAATAAATTTTAAAGAAGAAGTACAACATATTTCATTCCATTTCACTTCATTTCCACCTTTGAAGAACTTACAGAAATCAATATACAAAAAAATAAAGTGATAATGTCTGACCAATTTTTTCTTTCTGCCTAATAATTCAGTGAGTATTTTGTTGTTACTTAGTGTTGTTTCATTCCCAAGCACACAGACAGTTTTCTAAATTTCTTTGGAGTTTGGCTTTCTAAAGAAAGTTTTACATCATGGTTGATATTCTCCATTCAATAAAGTACTACTTTTACACACTGATCTGAAATTCTTAGTACTCACATACTGTGCCACACTTTCAGGAAATGCAAAGATGCTGTATTCTGTGTTGTGTTACAAGTCATACAGGTGTTGTCATTTTCTTCAGCATGAATTTGTTGTTTGGGACATGATCTGACATATGAAAATGTTTTCAGTTGTCTGTAGTAGAAAGGAGGACACTGGGAACCACCGACCTGTCACCCTTACCTCTGTCACTGGAAAAATCATGGAACAGAAGAAGCTGTGCTACGGCCCATGAGGGACAGGGAGGTGATTCAAGACATCCAGCATGGCTTCACCAAAGGCACGTTCTGCCTGACCAATCTAGTGGCCTTCTACAATGGAATGACTACATCAGTGGATAGGGAAAGGGCTACAGATGTCGTCTACCCAAGGTCTGTAAGACCTTTCCCATAGTCACAGTCTCTCCAAATTGGAGAGAGATAAATTTGATAGGTGAATAAGGATTTGGTAGCACAGCAGCATCCAGAAGGTAGTGGTTGATGGCTCAATGTCCCAATGAATACTGGTGACAAATGATGTCCCTCAGGAGTCTGTACGAGGACCGGTGCTATTTAATTAATGCTATTCAATAATCAGTGACATAGAAAAAGCAACTGAGTGCATCCCCTACTACTTTGCAAATGACACCACTCTGAGCAGTGCGATTGACACACCTGAGGGATGGGATGCCATCCAGAGAGACCTGGACAAGCTCAAGAAGGGAACCCATGGGAATCTTATAAGGTTTAACCAAGTGCAAGGTCCTGCACAAAGGTTGCATCAACCTCCAATACCAACACAGGCTGGGGGATGAACACATTGAGACCAGCCCTGCCAAGAAGGACTTGAGGGTGCTGGGAACCTGGCAATGTGATCTTGCAGCCCAGAAAGCCAGTTGTGTCCTGGGCTGCAGCAAAAGCAGTGTGGCCAGCAGGGTGAGGGAGGGGATTCTCCCTCTCTATTCTGCTCTCATTAGACCCCACCTGGAGTGCAGTGTCCAGCTCCGGGATCCTCAGTGTAGGAAGGACACAGACCTGTTTTTGTTTCTAACTTAGATTTTTCTCCCCGCTTTGCATAGTGGTCAGTCAAACATTTGTAATGATCTTTGGGAGTCTATAATTATTTATTTCAGTGACTAATTTTTTTTTCATTTTATTTTCCCTATTCATAAGCTTAATATATATTCTTGATATAGTGAGTTTTGTGCCACTTTTCTTTTACTCTCATATCACAGATTAGGTGAATGGTAGAAGTTGTCAATAGTAGCACATAATGTAATACCACTTCTGATAAAGTTCTTTCCCATTTCAAGCTTTGTAGCATCTCCCTCCTCCCGTATAAAACCACTGGGTTTATTTCTAAAGATAAAAAATCCACACTGTTTTAAAAAGGAGTAGAAGTACAAAGATTTCTTTTCTGCTTTTATTTTTGCATAAAATTTGTGACAATATCATACCCAACCACTTGCTGAACCCTGTTGGATATTCTATAACCAAACATGAATGTATAGACATCTAAAGCATTTTTAAAAATAGATAGTATGCTTGTTTGTATGAAGGTTTTACTGAATTCACAGAGGCGTTATTCTTGGCATAAATGCACTTAATTTACCCTTGTGTATCTAACTCTGGCATGAATTCAGACATAAGGAAAGCACTGTTTAATGCATTCCCGACGAATATCATAATAGTTTTTGCCATAACCATACAGAAAATGTTGCTTATCACCTGCCTTGTTGTGTAAACCCTTCAGGTCCCCGGTATATCATGTTTTGTAATTTACATACTATAGTTACAGTACATGTCTTAGAAAAAGCAAAATATATCATGGGCATATGTTCCTTTACCATTCCTTAGTGGTTACACTTCCAAGAGCAAAAGCCATGCTGAGCAAAAGCAATGAATTTCAGAGAACAGTAAAACAAAGTATGGAAAAATGGATTTAGACCACCAAAAAAATCCTGAAATGCTCCATGACTGGGTTCTGTACCGATCAGAAAAGAACACAGGCCTTCATCACTGATATGGGTGACACACCAACAGACAGGTATAGGTGACATTGTAGTGGGTGTCTCCCATAGGCCACCTGATCAGCAAGAACAAGTGGATGAGGTCTTCCAGCAAGTTTGCTTATGTTACAAAATTGGGAAGAATGGTTGATAAACCAGAGGGTTGTGCTGCCCTCAAGGGACACTTCACCAGGCTGGAGAAATGAGCTGACAGGGAAATTTTCAAGGGAAAATGCAAATTTCTGCAGCTGAGGAGGAGCACCTCTATGCACCAGTATATATGCTGGGAATTACCCAGCTGGAAAGCAGTTTTGCAGAAGAGGACCTGGGTGTCCTGATGGACACCAAGCTGAACAGGAGCTGGTACCATACCTTTAAAGTAAAGAAGGCAAAGGGTATCGTGGGCTGCTTTAGGAGACATGTTGCCAGTAGATCGAGAAAGGTGATTCTTCACCTCTGGCTAGTATTGGTGCGGCCACATCCAGAGCGTTCCACAGTTTTGGGCTCCTCAGTACATGACAGCCTTGGACATACTGGAGTCCAGCAAAAGGCCACGAAGGTGATGAGGGGACTGGAGCATCTCTCTTATGGGAAAAGACTGAGAGAACTGAGACTGTTCAGCCTGGAGATGAGAAGGCTCAGGGGTTCTCATTGAAGGGGGTTCTCATTATGTATATAAACATCTGAAGGAAAGGTATAAGGAAGACAGGATCTTTTCAGTGTGCTCTGTGACAGGACCAGAGGTAACGGGTGCACACTGAAACACAGCAGGTTACCTCTGAACATTAGCAAACACTTTTACACTGTAAGGGTGACCAAGGCCTGGCACAGATTGCCCAGGGAAGTTGTGAAGTATCCATCCCCGGAGACATTTAAAATCCAGATGGGCATGGTCCAGGGCAACCAGCTCTGGGTGAACCCGTTTTAGCAGGGGGATTGGATCAAATGAACTCCAACTTGACCATTCTGTAGTTCTCTGATTGTATGATCACTGAAGACAGGCACAAATCCTTCAGTGAACCAATGCCCCTATAAAAATATGTATCAGTCTATTGTTAGTGTGAGTGATCAGAATTCAAACTACTACATCTTGTTAATGGCACACAAAAAAATAATACTGGACAGGTTGTAGTATTTGATAAGCCTGCCATTTATCTAGAATATAGTATATTACTTCAAGGTGATAATAAGACAAAAATAAAGTGTGTAAAATATATACTTACCCATCCTATGTAAAATACACAATTCCTTATCTTCCCCTACCTGTTGATGAATAATAGAGTTTTAGAAATAGCTTTTAGAATTCTTTGATTTGAAGTAAAAACTGATGATAATATAAACTTTGCATTTAGAGGTACGAAATGTTTAAATTACTGAAAAAAACCTTTTATGTTAGAAGATATGAGTGCAATATTTTCTAGATTTTTTAACGCTAACAATACCTTACTAACTTTTATGCTTTTTTTGTTTCATCCATGGTCTCATTTATGGACCAGTAACTCAGCACTCAAGGGTTTTTTCAAACTTGCATGAAAAATCCCAGAAACCTTAAATTCTTTTTCTTGTATTGGTTCTTTTTCAAAGTTCCATATTATGCTAGTTTAGAAATATACATACTCAGGATTTTCTCATTAGTTATTTTTGTTGTCATCATCTCTGGTAACCTAGAAATTGAATTAAAGTCTGCAGAGAGTTTTGCTTCACCTTTCTTAGTTCACTGTGTGTTTTGGCTGACTTGTATTTTTATCTGCATCAAAGGGAGAGAAAAAGAAGAAACATGTTCTTACTGCCTGTATATAACTCGTGCATGAGGAAAGGAAATACTTGAATAACAAGCATTCACAGCATCCTATTCTTCCACTGAATTGTTACTGATGCCTCCCCAAAGACTCTTCAGTATGGTCTGATTTAAAATGTACTTTGAAGCAGCTTCAAGCTTGTCTTGAACTAATTATCAAGTAACAACACACTACCATACTTGACAAGTTGCACCAATTCTAAGTAAACTAAGTCTCACTCTCCTGTTTTGTTTTGCATTTTGATGCTAAAACTAATCCTGACCTTAAGGTCAGGAATAAATCTCATGTCCGACAGCTTGCTGAAGCAGCTTCTGGAAAGACACCCAGTCATTTATCATCTTCATAACTGATAATATCTCCTGTGAAACAATATCAATTAAAGGCAAGGAAATAAAATAGTGCCGTGAGAAAGCCTTTTAGCATTTCAGCTTAATTAAGAAATGTGGAGGAAAAGGGAAATACTAAAGCAAAGTCTGAACCATTTGCCTGTACTTACAGAAAGGTGAATTACAGCCTTTTAAAATGCAAAGAACTGTTTAGCACTGATGAGAGTCAGATTAGCATTCCTATTGGTTTTAGTGGGGCTGCTGCATGAAGTAAGGTTTCACTCAGGAAGAATGAGGGTTTGTAGCAACACACACCCAGTAAGGGCTGCAAACAAGTATGACTTGTGCCTCACTCTGCTGTATGATCACATGCCTCATAGATCCTCCTTTTGGATAAATCCTGCAGGATTTATCTTTTGGTGTTTGTAAGGAATATACTTCTTATTTTTCTTCCTGAAGTTGCTTTCTCTTCTGTTTCCCTTAAAGAAGCCCGTTTTTTCATGAAGTTATTCACTTCACTTATTATTTGACTGACATAAGGTTTATTCACAGACTTTGAGGTCTGGGAGTTCAGGTATCAGATTCTAGGGCACTAGAAATAATTACAGGCCAATTCAAAGTTGTACTCCAGTCAAACATATGAAACCATGTGTTTCATAGGTACTTCAGCAGTTTTATCATATCTGTAAAATACTAAAACTGACTTTCATGCAGTTCAAGCACTCAAATGCACTTTAATCTTTACTTTTTTGTCACAGTATATAATATACAAAAGTGTAAGGTGTATCTTAACAATCTGTATCTCAAACCTTATTCTTTATGAGGAGGTTACTAGATTTCTGCCAATTTATTATTTTTTAAATGAATGTAATATAACATAAAAGGAGTATAAATCTTTTCGAAGTTCCTAGCATGCTTAAGATGCTGAGTCAGACCATATTGATCTAGGGCTGACAGAACTGGGTGAAGAGATGGTCCCGACTACTTTTAACACAGGACGATATTAGAAATTTTAAACAACATAGATGAAAAGTCACCCTTTCTAGGCTTGTGCTTCCATTGCTACAGAAGAAACATTACCAGAAAGTAGACAGAGTGTTTCTTTAGCTATTTGCTTTAATAAAAGGTACCTGCGAGATTGCATTTCCCTAATTCTCACAGCTGGCATTAAAATGGATTTAGCTAGCTAGCTGGAGATTTAAAAGTAGCCTTTCAAGTTCACCTTTAAGAAGCTATATTAGCTTTGCCTACAAGCCTGTTTAGTAATGCAGCATACAGCATACCTGGCTTTAGACAGGACTAGAGATCAAATCTAACCTCATAAATCTCCCAGTTCATGACTACAGGAAGCTGTCAAAAACTAGATGTTGTTTCATTCTCCAGGGGCTGGTGTACTGCTCTGGATCTCTCTTAAGTGCCCTCTAGCAGTTGATCACCAAAATGTGTAATAGCCTTGGGAAGGGCTACACTACCCTTTTGACCCCAGAGGTAATATTTTGATAGGGCTTGACCTTAATAAGACTGCCAGCATAAAAGCCTAACGTAAGAGCAAAGGAAAACCTTTTCTGAATAGCAAATAGCTGCAGAAAACATTTTCTGCACACTCCATAAATTATTACATTTACCTCTGGCAAGTACATTTAGAGAAAATCGTGTTCCGAATCACATTTTGGAACATTCAGATTCAACACCAGTTTCTAACTCAAAAAGACTAGCTTTCAAACAAATGCTGGGCAAAATTCTATCACTTTCATTCAATTTAATCTTTATTTGACCAACAAATCCTACTGAATAATAATGTCTGGATCTCTCCCCCTTTCTCATTTAGTCTTTTACATTTATTCTACTGTTTAACTAATTTCATTCCAATTTAGGTCAAAGGATAAGGATTTCAGATGTCTTAGGATGACAGTGTTGGGGGGGAATCCAGAGGGGAGGAGGCAGGAAGGGGGGTTGCATCCTAATGAAAGAGAAAACCCCTTGCCAGCTTTTCTGACAATAGATTCTGAATCAGTATTTGTAATCCTTGACCATTTTTAACCTCACTTGACCACTACAAATAAAATTTGACAAATCGCTTTCTTCTTCTATTCCCTCTACAGCCATGTGTCACAGGTGATATATTCTCTCCTTTGAGCTTTACCACTAATACGGTTCCCCGCTGTACCTTGTGGGAAAGTGGTGTCATTTGGGCCACTGGATCCATAATGAGCTTAATTTCTGCAGGATGCCAGAGAAGTTAAATGGTTTACATAGTGTGAAGAAACAATTAGGCTACCTAGAAGCTACCCGATGAATAGCAAAATAATAGGCAAGAGGAGGACAGAAGCTTCAGAATGAGGTAGTTTGGCTGTCCAGACAAGCAATGTGGAGTGGCTATAGTGATAATGAAGGGCACATTGACCCATAATTTGACTGTAGCAAAACTTTCAACAATGACACTGCCATGCTGCTTCTTCCATGCTGTAGTGTAAAAGCATTTGCATGTTTATAAGTATGTATTACTTCATACAGATTTACTTCATTTTGTTCTGTAAACTAAATGCAGATTTCACTCTAGATGGAAAAGTTCAGGGAAATTTCTCAGACTTTGCAACCTGTGGGGAACACAGCTTAAGAGTCTCTGTCCTTGAAAACAACTAAGCCACTTTCTGCAATTTCTATTGCTGATTTAAGAATAATAGTTCCTTCTTTCACTAAAAGCTATGATGCAAAAACCACAAAGATGAGCTCCCATTACTTTGACAACTGCTGAGAGTGTTCTTATGAGTGAGTTCCATATAAACTTATATAACTGGTAGAAGTGGAATCTAGATTTTGAAGAATTTCTACTTGTTAAAAGCTCCAAAATTATTTCAGGAGGCTGAATATATTTTCTCCTCACTGAAAAAACAACACAGTGTGGAAATTGTTTATGGATTACATTAAAGCTCGTAAATTAATTCTGCTAATTTTTCGTGTCAAAGAATATTCAGACCATGTCATGCATATTTACATGTGACCCTTTAGATAAGAATTGTGTTTGTTCTGCTTATTGCTCATGAAAATTATAAGCAAAAGAATGGTGAAATGTCTGCATAATCCTTTTTGTGACTGAAGTGTAAATCTCGCTTTTCAGAGTTTTTATTGATTCCAGTTCCATAATATGTGAGTGTTTCCCAGGCTAATTAGATTAGCATAGTAAGCCCCTAATGGAATCTTTAGCTCTGCTCGCTCAGTCATTTTGTGAAACTAATTGGGGAAGGTTTGTTTGTTTATGTTTTCAGGGAAAATGGTAGCCATTATTTTGAATGTCATTCTAATTATGGTGGAAAAATTTTGTCAGGATATATAGAGGTGTGGGCAGACTGAATTATTCTAGTCTTCCCTGAAAATTCATTGTACACCAAGATCTTTCTGCATCTACTATTCAATTGCCATAAATATATCTCCCCTGTACTGTGAACTGAATGAATTTCAACAATGAAGATAGGATGATTCCTAATAAAGTCTCAGAAAGAGGAAGAAAAGTTAGAGGTCTTTTGGAACCTAATTTCTAGCATAGAATCAGGCTTTGTTTGCCTATAGCAACCTACACCTGTGAGAACAGAGTCTTGAGGCAATAAGAAAACAATGTACAGCTTCCCCTTTCTAATAATAGTGACTGCATTCTAGAACATGGATCATGGTGCAGAGATCCTCATCAGGCACAAAGAATATTTTGGTAAACATTAGAGCTATGAAAGAGGTTACTAACCAAATTGTTCAATAAGAAACAAAAGTAACAAAACCTAGTTTCACACCTGTTTGTACACCTGCAGTCCCAGTGCCTCATTGTGAAATGTTCATCTGAGGAGAAATAGTTCTGAAAGGCTCATTACGGACAGAAATCTGTCTACTACCAAGTGGAAGATATGAGGCTGAGTGCTTCCTACTTTTTTTCTCATTAGGTATCCTAATTTCATTTTCTTATGCATACTTAAAAAATATTTTTTTGCCCATAATGATCTACCTGCTGCATTTTCAAACCTGGTTGAAAATAATGAAAGGGCTTACAAGTAGTTCTGGAGAAAACTGGTTGACAGATAAGGGAAAAGACAAATTGGAATGGACAAAATTCATACAAATAGATAACATAATTGCATAACACTTATTTTCATAGGAAATCACACACACACACAAAAAAATCTATTCCTATTCAAAGCTAATGCTATCTCATCATCCAAGCTTGGCAACAAAGCAACTGCTGAAGCTCTGCATCTCTGATGAAAAGGAGCCGCCACTTCCAGTAGAAGTATGTGACACTGCTTTGGAGAGTTCAAGTAAAACTGTGTGTGAGACACCTGCTCTTCCCAGAAGAATTTTGCCTGAAACACATTGGCAATTTGGTACAGATAATGGCAGCTAAAATCACTGATATATAAGACATAATCCATTACAAAAAAAAAAAAAAGATTTTAAAGTGCTATGAATACTGTTCAAATGTAGGTGGATAGATGGATAGCAAACGGAATAGCTTGCTGTTTCTCTAAAACCAGTCAGGTTTTAGAGAACAGGTGCTTATACCTATACAGCACATTTGAAGGTGTCTGAGAAGATGGGTGTTGTTATTTGATTTTACAGTTTAGAGAACTAAAACACTGAGAAATTAAATGGCCTAGGTGGTGACCATCTGAAGAGGAACTGTGGAAGAACCTGTGTGTCCTCCTGGAAGGACTGCGTGTTCAGCAACATGGGGTGACTAAATTCTGCAGTATCATCTGATTATTTAGATTAGTCTGGGACAAAAAGTCTGCCCATTACCCTAGTAATCCTGTCTGGATGGACTAAATAAGAAGGACCAAAGATAGCCTCTTCACTGTGGGAAAGATCAGAGGCAGCATCTGTGGGAGTTTTGACCACATCATAACCATAGGGAAAAAACATCCAAAATCATCGGCTTCTGCCACACACCTGACCTCCAGAGCCCCATGGAGATGCCTCTGTCAGGTCTGTGAATAACCTGATAAGACAAATAGTAGCCAGTGATACAGGAGAGAAGTAACAAAGCCTATTCCCTGGGATCAGGGATGTGTCTTTGCATATGCTCCGGTACGTGTACGCCTGCATGTCTAGAGGTCAGTGTGTAAAATCTCATAGATGGATCTGAAAGCAACAAACATTGTGTAAGCCATCCCTTGCCCCAATCAGGGATTCTGCCATGTTCCCATTGCCCTTACCTGTTGCTGTTGTGAATGATATTCATTTTATCTGTCACTTCCCAGTTATGCATTTAGATCTTCTGAAGAATTCCTTCCTCAGATAGCATCTACAGAGCTACAGGACTGACTCTGGAGACTGAGCCTTTGTGTGGTGTAAAGAGCTGAGATACTGTGGCTCATGCAAGTGCTGAGAAAAGTCAACAGGCAACGGGCATCCCGAGGGCCAAAGACTGAGGAAAATTTTTATGGCTAGAAAATCACTGACTCAATGACATATGAGCCCAGAAGCAAATATCAACTTCAGGTTTATAACTGACAGTGGGAGAGTTGTTTATAAATATGTTTATATGCTTCCATGTATGTCTGTGCCAGTTTTTGCTTGTTCAAGAATACATCTACAGGAACCCTTAGAATTCAAAATGGCTTTTGCTATCTGAAATGTTTGGCATAAAGAACTTCAGTGGCCCCACATCTCTTGATGCCACCTCATAGTGATAAGAAACTTAAGACCTCCAAGAGGGATTTCTCCTTGTCATTACCTCTACAAGAGAGGCTGCTGCTCTGGGTTGTTTGGGGTTGTTGTTGCTGTTGTTTGCTTTTGCTTTGTTTGTTTTATAGAAATAGGACAAATTACAAACATTACCACTCCCTACAAATCTTCTTTCACTTCAAAGTATATGAGGTCTTTTTTATCAGATCAGACCCATATAACAGTTAACCATAAGAAGTTATTTTGAAATAATCTGAGTATTTTAATGAACTGACAGTATTGAGACACCTTCTCAGTTATCTCCTTTGTATGCATATTTTTAATAAAATTTTGAGATGATAAATTATGATTAGTAAATTCTTCAGGTAATGACCAACCTTGAAGATTTCTCACTAGACCTGTCTGTGGAAGACTTTACTACAAATGGAGTTCTCTGAATCAAAAAAGTCTATTGCAAAAGCTGCAGAAAAAGCTTCATTAAACAAAAAACCCAAAATATATTATGAAGGGTCTCAGCAGCCTAGAATCAAAAATGGTTCCTTTATCTCTCCTGAGATGTTGATACCAATCAGGCAAATGATTATGTGATAATATATATATCAACAAGCAAGGGGACATAGAGAAGAACTGAGATGATCAAAGAATGCAAATGTTTCTGTGCACAGCTAAAGAGAATTCTGCAAGCTTTCTCATGCTTGCAAAAAGGCAAAATACAATCTCGAGACACACAGAATAAAATTACAAGTGTAGTCATGGTGGCGTATTATGAAGATATACTACCTGTAAAGTGAGGTGAGACTGGGAGGTACCTAATGGCTTTAGCAGTCTTACAGAGTACCTAAATAATTACCCTTGGAAGGAGTTTATTTTCACAGAGCAAGGAGAGGTTGCATAGAGGTGTCTGAGGGTGATAGAAAAACTTGCAGTAAGTGGAGAGGAAAGGATGTAATTACACATTCATCCACTGTATAATTTCAGTGTGTGTCAGCATCTTCGATGTTATGTGCAGTTCTGGTGCCTTCATCTCAAAAAAATGTAGCAGAATAGGAAAAAGCTTAGAGACAGCAACGAGAAAAACAAAAGGTATGGAACAGCTCCTGAACCAGCAAAGACTGAATAGACCAAGTGTTCTTGGATAGGCAAAGAAATGACTGAGGGGTTGTATGATGGAGCTGTATAAATATTGTGACTGGCACCGAGTCAGAAAAGAGGAAATAATTTTTCTTTGTGTCTTAGAAAAAGAATTTAAAGCCATAATGAAACTAAAAAGTGCTATTTCTGAAACAAATTAAAATAATCACACAATATACAAGTAGAAGTTTCACAACTAGCCACAGGATCGTGTAGGTGCTAAAAATTTGACAAACAAAGAAAACTTGATCCTTTGGATCACAAAGGCCAAGAGCTACAGACTGCTGGGTAATTAAACAGGAAAATTATTTTTCTTTCTATGCTTGTCTTTCCCTTTTGCTCTTCTGTGGACAACTGGTGCCGGTGAAAGCTGGAAACAGAGGTCTGCATTTTGTTCACTGGCTCCATGCAGCCACTCTTACACTCTTGATTGGTTTGCACCCTTGCCTTCAGGTGATGAGACCTCTGAATTTCCTGCATCTAAAAAATGCATCAGACTGGGTAAAAATGCAGTCATAAATTACTTACCTTAGATCTAGTCTCCCCAGAAATGTAAGTCCAATAATATTGGAAAATGCAGTTATGTTTACTCATTTCTGACTTGACAATAAAATGATAATGCATCCTCCATAAAGTTCAGTGAAATGCCAACAGCAAAAAGATCATTTTAAAGGTATATAGAGCCAAATTTTGCTTCACTTTGTGGTCAGCATGATGCAGCAGGATGCAGCATAGCAGAAAAACCTTTTTTTTTTTTTCTGTTAGTACTTCACACACCACTAAATACGTATTTATCAAAGGTTTTGTTTCCTAACCTCATGTTTTCTCTGCCAAGGATAAAGCATGCAGATGAAAAATATGTCATGGAAATTACAAATGGGTGTATAGGCTATGGGGAAATGATGTATGTAATGAATTAAATCTGCAGATTAGATAGAGAATACTAATGAGTTTAAACAATATCAGATCAGGGTACTCAGATTCACCAGAACCATTGAGCCAGAGCAGGTTATGTTCTCTCATTCTTTCTCTCTCTCTTTCTTCTTCCACTGCAGCCTGAACAGATTAATTGCTGGTTCAGTGCAAGGTTAATAATCACTACCAACTGCCAGATTCACTTAAGAGTTTACAGAAGAGATATTAACAACACACTGATATTGCAAAGCTTGGGTCTTCTGAGAAGTTGTCTCTGCCTGGAAAAGAGGGAACTGAGACTTAGAGGGTATTTCATGAAGACAGACCCACATCTACCTCAGCAAGCTAGCTAGTTTACAAAAAAAAAACTCCAAAACCTAAAAATTATGCCCCTTCCTTGTTCTTATGTAACTGAGCGCAGAAATAGGTTTAGAGAGAAAGGGGACTGGAAGGGTGACATACAGATTTCATTCTTTATTCTGAAATATTTTAGTGAAATTATTAATATCCTGAAATATTTTCAGGAAGGTATTAATATTGAGTGGCTAATTTTGTGGAGGTACATGAATTAGAAAAGTCGCAGGATTTAAGTCACAGAAGTGTGTGTGTGAGGGATTCAAATGAGGGGCAGAAGGGTAAGGGCTATTATGGACTGTTGAACTGCAAGAGAGGATACATCCTAAAGAGTAGCACAGCAATAAATCATGCATAAGATGCACTTTTTAATAGCAAAAAAAAAAAAAAAAAAATACTTGTTTAGGAAGTAATATAGCGCATCCTTTAAAATAATTAATTTAGAATCTGAAAATTCCGAGGATAACATCCTGCAGTGATTAAGACAGACCTGTGCTTCTTCCAGACACATATCAGGGAGTCTGAAACAACTCTCTGAGGGGAAAAACAAACAAACACATAAACCTTATTGTCTTCCTGGTGATGCACTCCTGTTTACAGTAACAACTGCTGGGGTGATGAAGGCTCGTACACCTTTGAATATGATCACCTTGCTTGTCCAAGTGCAGTTTATTCAAGAACAAAGAAGTCAACAGTCTTTAGCCCACATTCTAGATTCACGTACCCACTTCCTTGACTTTCAGTGAGGGGGTGGCCCTTGCACTGGGTCAGTTGGGCCAAAAGTCATGTTAGTTTCTGCTGTGCCATCACTCAGTGTTGCCTGCCTCAGGCATTAGTCGTCATGGCTCCAGCACCTGTCTCTGCTCGTCTGTCCCATCTTCAGGAGGTTACCCTGTTTCTAGGAGCCTATCTCCAGTCAGGAGCTTCTTCTCTCTGAAACCATTTCTGCTTCTTGGGAGCAATTCAGTTGGACACCAGCTCTTCAGACCCCTGAAAACCCCAGTCTTCCCACTTTAGTAGCTTATGTGCAGAAGGGTAACACATGATGAGCCTGCAAATTGGTGATTCTGTCTTGTGCCTCTGTATGCTATGGAGGACTCAAGATGTGCCACTTTTTATTTTTAAATCTGGCTATTATCAAAATTTACCACCAGCCTGTCCCGGTCACAGAAGTAGCAGGCTTTTTTCAGGGAATTCAAAAGTTCACTTTTGTATGTTGACGCCCAGCACACATGCATTCAATTAGTAGCCATCTGTTAGGACTCATAATTTAATTTAGGTTTTTTTTCGGCCTCTGAAAGCAAGTAGGACTACTTACATGAGGGAGACCAGAAAATACACATTATGTCCTACAGTAACGCTCCATGATTTTGCACTACCACTGAAGACAGGCCCTTTGCAGAAAAGGCTCAAAAACCTTTCTCTTATACTTTTATATATTCACATTATACCTAGATAACTTAAATCCTTCCTAAACCCATGCTCTTAGAGTTTCTTTAAAGTGAGAAACTTTACCAGTCTAAAAGCAGCCAGGTTTAGGCAGCTATAAGCTGAATAAAGCCCTTACTCTCACTCCAGCATAAAAGGGAAGTGTGCTGCAGAAAAGTCATCTCTTTTAAATGACTTTAAAGGTACTCCTCAGCAGTGTCTCAAGAGGCTTTATACATTCTCATTTCTCCCATACGTAGGACTATACCTAAAGGCAGCATTTAAGCCTGAATCAGGCTTCAACTTGGAATTTAGTAAAATGTGCCTTCTTGATACATCTTTGACTGTCTTCCTCGCAGAGTGACAAATATAGGTCTTTGTTCTTCTGCCTCATCACTGAGACTTTCACCAAATGAAAGCCATCATTGAGTGACCAATGAGTCACTGTCTCAGACAGCATCATAGACTTTTTGTGCTTCAATTCCTCCTAACATTAGATGCAATGATGTGGAAAATAACTACAAAAAAAAAAATAAAAAAAAGGTGACATTTTTCTTAAATTACTTTCTTAAGTTTCTTTTAAAGCAGAATCTGGCTCAGAGAACTAGATCTTAACATTTTGCCTTTCCATGTTATGCTCTTCAGTTCCCAATTTTTCAGCAAGGGATTTCTTTTCTTCCTAGCAATTTAAAACACAGTAAATGTGGAGATCAAATCATGCCATGCCCAGCTTCGTAACTGTCTAATGAAGTCTGATTCCAGAGAAATTATTGATTTTTTTGTTGCTATATTAATATATGAATCTGAGAAAACAAATCAAAAAACCTAGAATTTTTCAAATTGATCTTGTTTGACCATCTCTCCAGATAAGCAGACAACATACATATATATAGCTATACTTATTTGTTATTCAGTGGCATATTTTTATCATAAACTATCATAGGCCACTATCCACAAGCAGTTAAAATACTTTCTAATAATCATGTTGTCAAACAGGGTTTCTTTCTGAGTTTCTAGCAGAATTTGCTTCCCTAGATACAGTAGCTCTGAAACCTATACCTCATGAGAGTTCAGATTTCATGAATGCAAGGCCATCAGAGTTGCTCCCATACATACCATACCTCATTTTCCTGTGGGAAATACAGTCAGCCTTGACTTCTCTAATACAAACCAGAAGAAAATAGCAGATCTAGCTTTGACATGTCACATGGGAAAAGACTACTTTTCTGAAAGAACCTGCCTTTCTGACTCTGCTGTGTGACACATTGCTTGATTTCTATCCCTCTTTGAGTATAAAAGGGGGCATTTTGGAATTGTTCCAACAGACACCTTTTTAAGGCTGAAAGTCCACTGTATCTACATGAATAAGCAGTACTCATCTGTGGGGTTGGACAAACAATACAAGCTTCCTTTGTTGCTTAATATTGACATTGGATATTTTTCAATATCTAATGTCAATATTAAGCAACAAAGGAAGTGTGTTCAGAGTTTAACAGAAGGTCAGCACAAAATAGTGAATTATCTCACAAAGAGTTAAATGTCCTACTGAGGAATCTAATTTAGGATTGAAATTGCCCTGGATCTCTACGCAGTCTATAGACACCAGTAAATACCTTCACCCCCCCTGAGATTTTAATCAACGTCTGCACAAGGTGATTCATCATTTAATTGATCATATAGCATGCTTATTGTGGCTATGTGTCTTACTGAAGCATCTCAGGAGCATAGAATTAAATCATAATTACAAAAAATCAAGTCCAAATTCCATTTCAGTAAGCACTTCACACCTATACTGCTTTGGGGTCTTTGAGAAATTGTACGACTGGGATTTTTCTTTAGGAAATCCTCCCTCAAGTTTTTTCATATGCTACTAAATCTTGTCTTTATATTATTTTGCATTTCTTTACAAATAAAATTAGTCTAAGAGCTAAATCTGCAATTGCTTGCTCGTACATGTATTCTGTGTATTCATGAGTTATAGACATCTATGAAAAAGATGCATTTGCAGTAAGACCTGAATGAAATGAATTTAAGCTTCTAGAATGCTTGTCAGTATAACACCACGGTTGTGTTCAATATACTTCCTTGGAAAGTAAATTTACAATTCCTCAGAAAACTTCAAAAGTGAAAAATATTAAAAACATATTTCCAATATATATTAAATACAGATGGTAAGAAGAAATACTTGTTACTCACTGTTTATTTTGTCATGAGTAATGTTTCATTTTGTCATATCTCAACCATTACTATTACGTAACTTTTATTTACTGTTTCTGCAGATTGTTACTGGCAGAAAGGCAAAGTTCCAAACCAGAGTTTTAACTTTTTCATCTTTCCCTTCTCTCTCCACATATTTGTAAAAATCGCAAGGGAGTTAAACACCATTTTCTTGTATTTCTCTCTCATTTCATATCTTTTTCACCCATTTCTGGTGTTTAATACCTTGCATTTGCTCCAGGGTGAGTAAATGATCTATGATACACTGACTTGCAAAGGCTTATTATACCCAGAGCACTTAGAGCTGTGTGAAGAAAAGGATACAATGTTCTAAAATCATAATCAACAAAAATATGACATCGTGTGGTTTTCTGAATGCTTTCCATGTAATTTGTAGATTAAGTTTTTTGTTTTATGAACAGATTATCAGTAGAGTTGAAAAGACATAGTTCAGTATAGATCTCTGTCTTCATATTTAAAATGATACATTAAGCATAAAACTAACAGAGGTTTTGTCCTGGAACCAATTATGTTTTGTTGTTTATATTACTTTATCTTCTTATTCCTAAATTCTTATTCTGTTGAGTAGTGACACTTTGAACAGAATTGTTACAAAAAGTCGTGAGAGCCTGCATTAACATAAAGAACATGAACATAAAGCAAAATACAATTTAGGCCTTGATCCTGCAAGCATTTATCCAGAAGATGAATTAAGCCGTGTACATAAGACTGACTTGGATGGCTGTTGACTTAACTATAATCTCTTTGATTGTCCAAGCAATTTGCAAATTTCAGCCCCTAACACTGAAAGCTGGGAATAGAATAGCCAGATGTAGCATCAACCCATAAAAAGATACACACCATTTATATATATATATATATATGTGTGTGTGTGTTTAAAATAGAGATTATTTAAAGTTTATCATGATGAAACCTGAGCATCATAGACTGTCATACAAGAATAATCAAACAGCTGTTTTCAAATCAGGTGGTGGTCTGGGTTTAGCAAATATCTCTTTTGTCTAATCACTGCCATTGATCACTCATCTGACTGAGTATTCAATAATGACTGAAGAGAGATTTCTTTGGCTTTGATCAAGAAAGTGGAAAAAAACAGCCAACCAAACCTCAGCTGGTCAGGAAAAATACTTATTTACCAACGATTGCAGTGAAAATAGTGTAAAAACTTTCTTTAGTCATATTCTCAACAAAAAACTGAGCTGCGGCTCTTGTTTTGAAGTAATTCTAATTGTCAGGTTCCAAAATATTGTAGCTGATATCTGTTAAAATGTGAGAAAACTTAGACTTTAAAATCCAAGTGTTTCTACACTGGACCTGTTTGGCGGTGCCCTATTTGTACAGCTATGTCATTGGTTCGAACAAACCTGAAGGAGTTTGGTAGAATAGGGACTTCTGAATGCAGTTCTCATACCCTCAAAAGTTTGCTTTACATCCTAATTCACTATGAGATTACTGTTTAAAATAAGATATTTTCTCATACTGCTTGGCTTTAGGTAGAAGCATTATATGCATCACTGGTATTTAATTCATATTTTTGAATATGGTCTTTACAGTTAGACAAAAATATGGCACTTCACATTACCAACAGTTTGAATTCTATCTAAAATGATCATAGAAAGATCTTTTACTTACTCTTTTGTTTGAAGTTTTATGTGTTTATATTTTCACTTAGTCCCTCCTTGTTAACCCACCATATTAATCATTCAGCACTTGTCAAGGAGGAAGCCTGGTCTGCCGCTTTTGAGGGTAATCTCCAGCCAAATTACCTTTCTTCATGTGTAATTACCAATGTGATCCCTTGAAGACAAATGGGACTGGCAGACTGTAGGTGGTGAGCAGCAGATGTGCTGCTACTACACATCTCCACAGAGTTAAGAGCACTCTGCATGTAGCTGTGATTGATGCTGGTACCGCCTTGGTAAATACTCTTCATAGGTAGACAGCTTCAACAAGTGTTCTTAAGAAACACAGACCCTGCTAGGTAGCACATGGACTCTTGAACAAGAAAAAAATATCAATATATCAAGGAACTTTCTACTGTAAATTTCAGGTTCTCATTAACCTTTTCAGTTCCAACATGACAGAAAAAGGACTGATGTAGCAATGAAAAGTCAATTCGGTCTGAAATTATTCTGTTGCTGAAACCTAATTTAAGAACTCTGGCTCTCACTTTATCAAAACCCCTTTATTTAAATTCATAGAATCATAGGATAGGTTGGGGTTGAAAGGACCTTAAAAGTCATCTAGTTCCAACCCCCCTGCCATGGGCAGGAACACCTTCTACTACACCAGCTTTTTTTTCTGGAGTTCCATCCAGCCTGGTCTTGAACATTTCCAGGGATGGTACATCCACAACTTATCTGGTCATCATATTTCAGTGTGTCACCACCCTCACGGTAAAGAATTCCTGTTTTATTAAAATCTAAACCTACTCTCTTTCAGTTTGAAGCCATTCCCCCTTGTACTACCACTACATGCTCTTGTCAAAAGTCCTTTTCCAGCCGTCTTGTAGGTCCCCTTTAGGAGACAGAAGACTGCTATAAGGTGTTCCCAAAGCTTTCTCTTCTCCAGACAGGACAATATCAACTCTCCCAGACTGTCTTCACAGGAGATGTGCTCCACTCCTCCAAGCATCTTCATGTCCCTCCTCTGGACTCACTTCAGCTGGTCCATGTTCTTCTTCTGTTGGGGGCCCCAGAGCTGGATGCAGTACTCCAGATGGAATCTCATGAGAGCAGAGCAGAGGGACAGAATCCCCTCCCTCAACCTGCTGTCCACCATTCTTTTGATGCCGCCTAGGAGACAATTGTCTTTCTGGGTTGTGTGTGCAAATTGCCAGCTCCTGCTGAGTTTCTCATCAACTATCACCTTCAAGTCCTTCTTCTCAGGGAGTCTGTCAATACATTTTCCTCCCAGCCTATACCTGTGCTTGGGATTTCCCCAAATAATGTGTTGGACCTTGAACTCGGCCTTGTTGAACTCCATGAGGTTCACACAGGCCCTCCTGCGTCATGATCCCTGTATATGGCATCCCTCCAGTCCTCCTCACAGCTTTGTGTTACCAGCAAACTTGCTGAGGATGCACTCAATCCCACTGTCCATGTCACCAACAAATATATTAAACTGTGCCAGTTCCAACATTAACCCAAGAGAAACACCATTTGTCACTGACCTCCACTTGGACTTGGACTGCAACTTGTGAGTTTGACCATCCACCCACAATTTTTTTACCCACCAAGTGGTCCATCTGTCACATCCATGTCTCTCCAGATTGGAGACAAAGATGTAATATGCTTAGAGGCATTTAAATTGGGGTCCCAATGAAGCTGGCTTACTGACTGGAGTGTCTGGAATTCCGTCTTCAGGCTCTGGGCTTGTCCCATTGCCACTGCCATCAAAGTGGTAGGATTGGGATGGATTGAGGTTCCTCTCCTCCAGCAACTAAAGTCCTCTTCAGCAGCTGGGCAAGCCCATTACTGAGGATGCTCTTCCCCTTCTCCCACAGACAGACCCCACCAGCCCCCAGAGGAGTAAGTTTCTCAAAGCGAGTCCCATGGTCTAAGTAGTCGAATCCCTGGCTGTGGCACCATACAGTACCACAACAGTTTGTTGATTTGACTGTATTTGTATACGCTGACCTTTCTTTCTACATCAATATAATTTGAAAAACATGTTTTGAACTGAAATGTGAGGGGGTGGTGGGAGGTGGGAGGTGTTTAGTGGGAGCAAGAGGGGAAAGGGGACAAGGCTAGATTTTCCATTAAACTTTGCACTAGTATGGTTTTATTATTTTAACCTAACTCTTTGCTTAATTATTCATCAAATAATGCAATACATATTTTAGTGTGTTTCAAGCAGATATCTAGATTTCAAAATCACATTGAACCTTATATTCTGAATAATTGTAAGTGCTTTCATCTGTGACACTTGAAAATGTGGATTTATTTAGAAGTTTCTGTTCAGAATTTATGTAGAACTAAGAACATCTAATAATAACCTGATGGTTGGTATATGAGCACTACTGTCCCAGTGACAAAACCACTGGATTTAGCTTGATAAAATAAAAAAAAAAAAAATAAGTTCAGCAATTCCTCTGTTGCCATCATCCACTCCTGAATGTGTTCCTACTGAGTTTGTTATTGCAAAGTGTGGCAGATGTTGCTATACTGATTGCAAATTTCTTATTTGTACCACGTAAAATGTGCAATTTCAGGTCAGTTACTCAGATCTCAACTGAGCCAGATTTCTAAGCATGTGCTTAACCTCAAACTGACTTAGAACAATAAAAATGAGACTGCCATAAATAGGAACTAGAGGCAACAAGGCACTTGCATGAAATGGAGCTTTGGAAGGAGCTAGAATTCTTCAGAAGTAGCACACTGTATTAGGGCTTCTTATGTGAGCCTGACTGGGTGGCACGATATCTCCTGTTATATATATATATATATAACATCTCCACAGGAAAACGATTCTGCCTATAAACATGTACAAGCAAGTGATTAACCAGATTAGAGAAGCAAAACCAAACAACAGCCCCTATTTCAATGCTTACTTCAAATATTGTTTGAAGTCTGTGGATGGAGCACGGTCATTATGGCTGGTAATAAATAATGGTCCAGTGATAACACACAGCTATAGAGTGTAAGGAAAAATGTATTGTACTTTGTTATATATGTAGTTTCATCCACATGAAGTTAGTGCATTGTATTTCTGATCTATGATACAGCTATGACAAACAACCTCAGCACTGTCTTCTGACAGGATATTTTATTTTTGCTGCTTTTGTTGGATTTTTAACTTATTTATTTATTACGGTTTTTTTTGGGGTTTTTTTTTTTGACAAACCTTTTTATCTGAAATCTGTTGCAGCAGTTATCATTTTGGGACTTTTCTAAAAGATGCCTAGAATGCAAACAGTGACTCCCATGTAATTGTAGTTTTCTAGCTCACTCTCTGTTAAATTTTTCAATTATACTTTTTCTTAGTGCTACATTAAAAATGAGGCTCTTTCTTAGGAGAAAATACTAAGTATTTGACATTTCTTTTCCCTTGGAATGAGGTTGCATAGTTGACTTACCAAGCAACAATTTTCAGTCTACAAATATTTTTCATTCAAAAACATGAAAACCTTTGTCACAGTTTAACAATACAGTGAAACATATTAAAAGAAAGTCCCTATATAAAATGCTCTGCAGTTTGGTGAACAGCAAACTCTCTTGCCATGATGAAATTCCTAATGCTTCTGTACAAGCATGACAAAGAAGCTGATCTTCCACCTCCTGGGCTGCCACAATCATGATAGGTGATTACACAGAAGTTGGCAGTATCTCCACAGCCTTTTAAAAATAACACACTTATTTTTAAATAAATATACTATGAACTTTCAGAATACACAATGAACTTTCAGAACCAGCTTTTAGCTTTTATGGCATATGCATGTGTATTTATATGTTCAGTGTAAGAAGAGTAAAGGATCTTTCCTTTACTACTCCCATAAAGGATTCTTTGTGTATTTCTTTACTGTATATTATCATATTTTATCCTATTTTCTCTATATTTTTTATGCTTAGACATGGAGGACTTAATAAACAACTACCAAATGGCAAAAAACAATAATGAATAGCATAGGGTAGGATACATGGAATTTAGAATAACCTTGTAAAAGAACCATGCTATGCATATTGAACATATATTGAACATTTAACATAAAAACATTAATTTCAAAAGGTACTGGAAATCTGCTGTAAATATTATCAACAAGTTAGTATATGGAGCCAGAGATTCAAATTTCATGGAAAAAACTCTTTTCAGGTAGCTCCTTTAAGTCATCATGTTCTTCTGTTTCTCTTCCCAGCTATAATAGATTTGTCTTCCATCATTCATCCAGGGCAAATGCATTATTAGAAGATTGTCTGAGGTTAATGCTTCTCTTATTTAAAGCCTTTTACTCTGTTTCATTCCCTACATTCCCTTCACAGCTCCATGAGTATGTGATAGTATCAGCCAATCATTCAAAATGCTAGAAGTGAATACTTTAATTTTTTATGAGATACAATATTTCATTTAAGATAATAAAATATTAAATTTTACATGTACTATGAAATCTTTTAACACTGTTGCATTCATAAACCTTATAGACTACAGGTATTCACTAAAAGCAACAAGCCTGGAATTGTTCTCTGATCCTAAGCCAAGTGGCATAGACTGGCATCATCCACAATATACAACACTCAGTACCAAATCTCCACTGAGCCCTATATAATGTCCTTCTATTCCAGTATTACCTTGTGTGCATCCTATTCAAAACACATAAAATAAGATAGTGGTTGTGTTGCATGGCTGCAGAATAATGTTTTCATAACACTGAACAGAGAGGGTGAGTTTTGTGTGATGAAGCATAACATCAGAGTGTCCGAGCAAGTAAAGTTTGCTGGGTGATGGAGGACCTTGGAGCAAGTGATCTTCTACAGTCCTTTAAAAGTCATGTATTTGTAGTGATTACTGCTGCATGATGCCCCCTGAAAAATCTCTGGACATTTTCTTCTATGGAACAAGTGTTGAGCCACAGTCTTTGCTCAGCAAGTTTATTTAAAATGGGCTGAGGGTGCTACTTTTCCCTGAAGTGAGCACAAAGGAGAACCTGGAAAAATTTCCCAGAAGGTCAAAACCCAAACTTTACTTTCAAGCTTTAAAAGATCAGGAATTGGGCAAAAGTTAAAACAACACTCAATCAAAATAAAGCTTTTCAGAGAGCATTAACTTATCCAACTCTACCCCTACATCCTTAAGTTACCCATATTTCAAGAGGAGGAAATTAGGAATAGAAAGGGGGATAAAGAGAGAAAATCAAGAAATAGCTACATCCTTGGATCCTAGCATGGTCTCAGCTGCCATAAAATCCATAGACAATAGGGATGTGACCATGTGCATCTCAGGGAAGTGGGTTTTATGTGCTCTGGCCTCCTGTGACCAGCCCCATACAGGTGGGGGCCTCCAGTCATCTGGCCACTCTGGGGCTTGCCTGGGGCAAAAAACCCTTGTAGATTGATTTCCAGAACTCTGGTGAGAGCCACAACGCTTACAATAATGTTTAGTAACACTGTAAAAATTTCAAGGTTTATCTAGAAAAAACCCAGATTCACACTTCTTTGTTCCACTGTCATTCTGGAAATGGAGCACTGGCTTTTCTCCTTAGTTTTGTGGAGTGACATTCTTGCACACATCAGATTCAAGCCAAACTATCTCAGAGCATGCAGGCGATAATCCTGTGGCAGTCTGTAACAGAAGTTCTCATACAGCTTCAGAAGTGTTTTACAGAGACATGGTGGAAAAGCTCAGAAGACATATAGCATCTTATAAATCCATTCTATTTCCTACCCATGAACTTCTACTACAATATTTTTCTTCTATTTTTTTTCCTTCCAAGTGCCTTCTGTGTCATATTCTCTGGTGTGTCCTTGGAAAAGCTCTGGGGCCAAGTACCACACTGAGAGCATCACTCTGAAAATCTGCAGACTTTAAAGGAAGGTTATCTAAAGAACTGTGAAAGAGTTTGTCTCTAGATGGGATTAAACTCCAAAAAAGTTAATCAAAGCCCAATTTATTACACTTATTTTAAGTGTGCCTTCAGCAGTAGTAGAAATCAAATTTCTTGTGGAACTATAACAAGGTTGGCAAGGATAACCTCCCATCAATAAATGAGTTGGACGTTGTAGGAAGTCTAATACAGTATATTAAATGTATGGAGCCCAAATAATAAATCTCTCTTTCTTCCTCTTGAATATTTTAGTGCAGCTTACTTGTAGACATAACTCCAAATAAAGACTGACAAAGAAACATTGGTGGCTATAACTTGTGTCTTAACGTGCAGTGGAGTCTCTACACCATGCATTCATTACACCATGCTCAAGGTCACCTTTTTCCTTGTATTCATGCTTTTTGTTTGTAATTATTCAGATCACAATGACCACCACGCATATGCAACTAGAATTACTGGGAATAGAACTTACATGCACATAAAAAGAAAGATGATGGCTAAAATGAGATTTTAGTCTGCAGGTACCCTGAGAATTCACAGGAGTATCTTTAGGCTGTTCCTTGCATATTTTAAGGGGTTGTGCATTCCTATTATTCCTACTTGCTTGTATATAAAGAATATAATTTCCATTGGAAGAGTGTATTATTTTTCCTGCAGCATACTGCTGGCTCTTCCTCTTCTGGTCTGCTCAATGGTGGGGGGCCCAGAGTGCTCTTCTGGAGGTACCACTTTTATACAGTGCAAGCCCCAGCTATCCAGAGGTGTCCATATCATTCCTACAACTTGGGATAGCATGCGTGCAAGCAGTTGCCACCTTTCCCACTGTTTGCTATGGTGGGAGTTTTTGTCCAAATAGGTTACCCAGATCTGCCTCACCAGGCCTGGCATTTGTTGTTGCCTCTGTGCTTTTCCCAGTCTGCACAGCAGAATCTTGCCCACTCTGCTAATTCCAAGCCTTTTCCCTCTGTGTAGGCCTGAAATTAATGCCTTCCTGTTCGCCATCTGTGCCTGTCATGGTAGTTTATCTTGTGGGTACAGGTTTTTTTGAGACATTTTAACTGCATGCTCTAAGTCCTGACATACACAGATTCTTCATAGAAAGACCTCTGTCTTTAAAATATGAGGAAAAAAGGTCATACCTTCATGAAATCATTGCATTTTGATGGTGCTAAATGTTCCTAAATCAATTTCCATGATTTCAAGTATTTATTTGGAAGATCACATAGGGTACTAATATCTCTACAGTTTTGTAAATTGAAACTCCAAAAGGAATGAAAAGTAGTTAAGCTGTCAAAACCCCCCAACAAACCCAGACCTCACCATCACATCCCTCCCCCAAAAGCATTGTATTCCAGAAAAGGAGCAAAAAAATCTTCAAAGACATGCATAAGATTCTCAAACTTCTATCCAAAATCAAGAGATACATCAATATTTCTATCAACTGAACCAATTAGACAATTTATAAAAAGAAACTTGAATAGAAAACCAATAAATGTTGCTCTGGGGGCAGCTAGGCTAAACAGAAGGTCATCCACAGCAAATACATAACAGATGATAGATGTCCATGTCAGAAATAAGAAAGTCCCATCAAAAAGTTCTTATGCAGTCTCCAGAGTTTATGGACAGTTGTAATAAAATCCATTATCCACATATTTCATTCTTCACCTTTCTTGTTTCCCTACACATCCTTTCCAGGTTTCCATAATTAGTGTCTCTCTTCCTTCTCAAAGACAAATCTCTAGCATTATTAGCTGTCAGATTTTCCTCTTTTGTTAAACTTATATCTAGCCATGAAAGTAGTAGTCTGTATCCACTGTTTCTAGTTCATACATGTGCATTTATTTATGACAAAGACCATTTAATAAAATGCAGAGAATTTTCTTCTTATATTTATTGTTTTATATATATTTATATATAACTGTTTTAATAAGTAATTGCTCAGTAATTATTTTTCTTCTGATTCAAACCTAGTATTTTTGTGAGTATTTTTAGTTCATTCTTATTCTATTTCTGGTGCTTTCTCTTTAAGGAGTTCCAAATGGATAGTATTAAGGAGCAGTTTATTTGTCTGGTATCTTCACCATTTTTTACTGCTTTTGGAGGAGCAGATGGTGATTAGATAATTCTATAGGGCTACAAATTGTAATTAAGTTGAACTGAGGTATAAATATCAGTGTTTAAAATTGTAGGTTTGAGCTGTCCTCCTTTCCTAAATGTTTCAACAGCCAGAGTTTTTACAGTACACAATGGGTTGTTGATCATTTAGTCTTCTTAATCCTAATCAATAAAGTAATTGAGCAATGGCCTTTGAAAATCGTTTTTCCAATGTTTATTTCATAATCAGAATAATAATCATCTGTTCATACAATTTTCAATTTTTATCTGTAACATTGCCCTTGTAAAAACTGAATTTATAGTCAGCTAGTATTGATAATGATTGTCCCATTTTAGTTTTTGCTCAGTATAGAACCTTTCCAGATTTTGATAAATTTGACCATTAGGTTTATTTGCTAATAATTTTAATATACTATGTCTTGGCTTTCCTATGTAGTTCCTCAGTTATCTTCAGATTAATTAAACATAGTTCCAAGATTCCTCTTTCTATTTAAATATATTTATTTGTATATTTATTCACTTATTATTTCAAAGTACATTTTGGGAAATTCTTGGAAAATACTAATCCTGACTTTAAAAATAAATATTTTGAAAGAACTCTATTCCATTTTGCCATCACTTGTAGTCACAAGCAAAAGACTTGAGAGACAAACAGCATTAAGTGGCACTTTTAGAGATAAAATAATTTCCATGTGTGTTATATTGACGATTGAGAAAGTGAGTTTTTGTGTGAGATCCCTTACCCACGGTGCCCTGCTGCAAAGCCTTATGTGTTTGAAATGTGATTCCATATAACTGGAATTGACACACTTCATCTGGCACTGCATGACACGGAGAAAAACAACAACCAAAACTTAAATCCTATAATGATTAAGGCAATAGTTGCACTTTACATTACACTCTTTAACTTCACTGGTACATGCCCCACTTATGCTCAATTTACCAATCATCCCCTTACGGCGTTCCCTTGTCTCTTTTCAGCTACTTATATTTGGGGCTTCCAGGTCTTCCCACAGATAAAAGGAGTCTTTTCCATTACCTTGATGTCTGAAATATCACTGCACTGAAAATTACTTCAAGGAAATTCAGTCCAGACTTTTCCTTTTATAAACAACTCTTTCAAAAGACTGGGAAGCTTTTGAAATTAAGAAAATAAATAAGTGAATGGAAACAAGATGCTCAACTTTTATTTTTATTTAACAGTAGAGCAAAATTAAAACAACTAAAGAACACAGACCACAAGTATAAAGGTCTGTGCACCTCACTTCAACCCTGCAGTTTGTCTGCTTAAACTAGAGTATCCCCATTCCTCACTGTCATAATCATAGAATCCGTCACTTCCCCTTGGCTATTTATACAGTCTATTGACCTTTCCTTTCCCAAATATGATCAGTAACTCTCCAGGCAATCTATCTCACCTGTTGACCACAAAATAACATAACATATTCTTGAAAAATAGACTGCTGCATTTTGGGACTGTAAAATTACAGTAAAATAAGCTTAAATTAAAAGTGGAAAGGATTTAGCTGAGCCTTGCAAATAAATTTCTACAGTAAAATCCTTTAAGCTTGGTGAGGGTTGCTAAGGAAAGCAGCAATGTGACACAAAAAACAGAAAAACAAAACACTAATAAGTGCACAATGAACTACAAAGCTGTGTTGGCAGAAAAATAGACAAGGGGGTTCATTTTTTCAAAATGCATAATGAATGAGCAGGATCATTCCCATTTTCAGATATAACATCAGAATCTTGGGCTTAATCTCCTGGCAAATTATTGAGGTTACAACAATCAAATCAAGTCAGCATTCCTGAAGATAAGCTAAAATGACAAATTAGTCTTTTTTTTCTTTCAGCATCTGTGATAGCATTAATCATGTAACTGTGGCTTATTTACGATTCTTTCTTTGATCTTCACAATGCATATCTACTGGGAGAGTTGAAAGCAATAAAGATAATTTTGATGTATTTTTGGAAGGTGTACTATTTTTATGTGAAAATGTAAAAAAAAAAAAAGCATAGAGATATAATGTATAATTAATACTGAAAAATACAGTCCTTGCTTCCTTCCCAGGTAGGGGATTAGTTTAGAATTATCATTCAGGAGCTCCTTAAGATTAGAGAGAAGTAATTCAACATTATAAATTCAGCAATATAAAAAAAAAAGAGAATAGAAATGTTGCTAGAAATTGCCATACAATGAAGGGAAAAAAAAAAAAGAAATAGAAGAATAAGAACATTTCATCATTTCCTTATTTAGTAATAAAAATACTGAAGTATAAAGCTAAAGTTCACAAAGCATTGCATTTCTACAACAAAAAATGGCTAAAATGATTCAGTGATTGAGTCTCAGTGATTCTGTAAAATGGCATAAGGGCATTGTTTAGTACAGCCAAACTGAAATTTCAGAATACTTTTTCCCAAGTCACAGAATACAACCTGGAATATTGAGTAGAAGGGATTTGCTTAATATCTACAATACAAAAGGGGAACCTACGACAAAATCATTGTTCTGCTTCAATGTCCCAAGCTGAGTACAGAAAGGAAATGTACACAGTTACAATCCCATCAATGATTCCCATTTTCCGTCTCTGTGGAAAATATTGTGAATTATTCATAAAAAAAGCTTCATCAGAAGGGGAAAAGATGGAAGATGTGTTATTTTTTACAACATTTCACTTATGTATTTTCAAAGGAGGAAATGTAATGATAGGCTTAAGTTTTTTCAATATTTATGTAGCCAAGCTTATAGTTACGATTGTGTGTGTATATTCTCAGAGACTCAGTTTACAAAGTAATGAGCACTGTGATCCAAAATAACTTAGTATATCTCAAAAGAATGCATGATTTACTAGCCCTAATGAATGCAGTACTTCAAGTCTTCTTCCATCTGGACATTTGTTATTCTGCAGTACATTTGAGAACAATTTGGGGTTTCACTTTGATAACATGATATTCCATATAATTTCTAAAGAGATTTTTCATTTTGAAGAACCCTTGATTAATGTCTTTGTTTGCCCAATTCCTTCTGCTGGCTCTTAATTATTTCTTGTATTAACAGTTTTAATGAATTTAGAGCCAAAGTCTATTAAAAATAAATCTTTAATTCCACAGTAAAAGTTGTTGGACTCAGGGTTTTTCTAATCCCTTTAGCTGCTCAATTCCCAGGATTCCTGGTTGACAGCAATTTTTTGGTCCAATTTCCTATGAGAAAATCCAAATTTCCCTCATTATGCCTAGCTAGGACCTTGAGTAAAGTGATAATAAAATATTTCACTGCTTATAGAACATTTCACACATTCAAAGCTTTAGGGAAATAGTAACTAATTAAATGAGTTGGACCTTCTTGTTGTTAACGCTGTTCAGAGAGCATGCTCATTTCTGTCATAATTGCACTTCTAGTGCTAATAAAAAAAATGACATTCAGTGCATCTTGACACAGATGCACTTGATATAGAAATGGTTGAGAAAGCCTTGAAGTTGACTGACTAAGGTAAAATTTAAGAAACTGATAGTATATCTCAAGGAGCTGTATCAAACAATCTTACATTAGTTGTGGCTACAGAGGATACAGGAGTCTTGTACAGGCATCTTAAATATGATGGCAACAAAGTCCCCTGGTTTCAGCTGGGATAGAGTTAATTTGTTGGTAGCTGTTACAGGGCTGTGTTTTGGATTCAGAATGAGAATGCTGTTCGTAACACATTGATGTTTTGGTTGTTTGCTAAGTTGTGTTTATCCTAAGTCAAGGGCTTATTTAACCCTTCTCATGCTCTGCCAGTGAAGCGGAACACAAAAGAAACTGGGAGGGAGCATAGGTGGTCCAGGTGACCCGAACTGACCAAAAGGATATTACCCACCAGAGAACCTCATGCCCAGCATATAAACTGGGGGGAGGTATCCAGAAGAGGGACCTATCTGGATTTCAGAAGGAGGGTCTGGCATTGGTCAGCATGTGGTGAGCGCTTGTAATGTGCCTAACTTGTTTTTTTATCTTTTTACTTGTTTTTACTGTCATTATTATTGATGCCATGATGATTTTTTGCCTTTTCTTTTAAACCCTTTTTGTGCCTTTTTGCAGCTTCTGTATTCCTTAGTGCTTTCTGCCTACATTCTTTGACTTGTTTGCTAAGCTAGGAGACATTTTAGAGGTTTCGTAGTTAGGGATCAGAATGCCTCAGACCCCAAGGTCCTCTCCAGAACACATTTTGTAAACTAAGATAGAACCATCCAGGGGAAGGTTCCTCGGGGAGGGGGGCTCATGTTAGCCTCTCATTGGGGAATTTATGATAGATATGCTAATTAGTAAAACCTACGTTATACCAGATCTTTGCGGGGGGACAAGGTTTTTTGCACTGTACACTGGACATTTGACCTGGACGTAGTGTACCTAAGGATCCTTAAAATAAATACCAAGGTAAAATCCCTTTTTCCCTTCTAACCGTGTTTGACTCTTGATTTTAAGGCCAGGAAAAGGCATCATTATAATCTACCATTATTACTGTACTTGTACTTTATTTTTGCTTATTAAACTGTTCTTACCTCAACCTACAAGTTTTACTGATCCTCCTGCCCATTCCACCAGACCTGGGGGGAAGCAGGGGGTTGAGTGAGCAGCTGTGTGGGGCTCAATTTCCAGCTGGGTTTAAACCACAACACGAAGACAGCAGCATAAAACAACCCAAGCATTTACTTAAAATTTTGAACGTAATTTTTTTTCCCCACCAAACATCTACCTTGGAACTATCCTTAGTCAAACAAACAATATGTTTTACGGACTTGTTAGTAATTAAAACTTTTTTTTCTTTTTTTTCCTTTTTTTTTTTTTTTAGTAGTTTTTTTTTGCCTTCACTCTTTCTATCCCTGAGCTCTGAAAGACTATGTCCTAAGTGTCTATTTCTTCTACTATTCTTTTTGGGATGCTGAGATTACATCTTCTCCAGCCTAATTCTGGGCTTGGCAGGAACAACTGAGCCACAAATATCCTGAGCTGATTCGATGATGGGGAAAATAAAGTAGCTGAGTAGCCACATTTAGCACAGTATCATGGGGCAAAGGAAAAAAAAGAAATTTTGCCTATTGTCTGTCTTTGGATACTTCAGAAAGCATAGAGCACAGCATGAAATCCAGGCAGATTTGCAATACATTGAATATATCAGAGTTTTAAAACAGAGACAGAAATCAGCAGTAAGAGCATTGAACCATAGAAAGAGACAACAAAACGTTTAGCTAACCATAAAGTTACAATAGAATGTAGAAAACATGTTCATCTTGGCATTCTTTTCTTGTAGACATTCTAATATCAGAACATATCTCTGATAGTACACTCTTTGCTTACTCTTCAGGCTGAGAGTCCAAACACAACTGACTGCAAAAAATAGTTGTGAATCAGGTATTAAGAATGCTGAAGGGATTGGTTCCACTCAATGTTTATTATCTGTTAGGCTTTTATCTATTGCACCTAGGTGTAATTAATCCCATTTCAAGTAAAAAGAACACTAAAGTCTTGACACATTAAAAAGCAGGTTGTCCTGTTTGGAGCTAAAATAAATCATTCAGTTTTAGGGGTAGAGCACATGTGGCTGTTAGTTCAGACTTCTGCCCAAATAAAGAGCCCAAGAACCAAGGCAATATTGTGGAACACAAAAGATACAAATAATTATTTTAAGAAAATTATAAAGAAATTATAAAAATTATATTTTCATTTGGGCTTCAAGTATCAAAAATTATTGTGATTCCAAGGGCCTTCATAAACCTGAGGGCTTTATGTGTAAGGATCTGGATGTGGGTTCCACACCAGAATGTGATACCATTATTACCATTACACATTTGGATTAATCTATATCAAACACTGGTAAAAGAAACCGAGTTGAACAAAGTAAAAGCTACTGTATTTCTTATGCTTTCACATAACAAAAGGAAAAGAAGAAGACAGATAACACATGAAAGAATATAATAGGACGTTAAAACACCAAAGTGAAGCTCATGAAATTGTTGCAAAGTATTTTGTATGCTTTTGTTGCTGTGCATAAAAAGACATAAATTGTTACATTGAATCACTGCTTTTTAAAATTACCAACAAATGCTCAGTGTGGAAAATGACAACCTTACTAACAGAGATGACAAATTTATAAGCGACTGTAAGAGTATTGTTGAGGTAAGCTCTGGAGAGCACAACTATAGGTATAATTATACTAACTACAACAGATCCACCTGTAAGTAGAAGGATTGAACAACTACATAAACATATTACTATTTTTTCCACCAAATTTTGCTTCTACACTAACAAACATAATTGTCTTTTAAATTTTCTAGCCACACTAATTTCAAGGTGATTTAAAAAAAAAAAGGCATTAAATTAAAAAAGTATAATAGCAGCTAAACTGCCTTTTAATGAAATTAAAGGCTCCTTGCTAAAATACAAATCTTAAATATCATTTCAAGACATCTAAATATAGATGAACTTGTCTTAGAAGAATGCGTCTTCCAAAGTTTCATGATGCATCCCATTTTATGATTTTATCCAAAAGTATTTTTACTGTGTTTTTAAGCTACTTTTCTTTGAGAATCAATATTTTGGTTATTAACCAGGGAGATGAGCCTGAAAATGAAAATGCAATTATAGAGACACAAGAAAAAATTATTTTCTTTCACACGGGATAGAAGTGTTCTGATTCTTTTGCTGGTTTAGACACATTATTCTCAGACTACTGAACTCTACTTAAAAATAGAAAAAACTACAGTGAAATTGAATTAAAATCATACAGCTGTTTCAGCAGGCATTGAAATACTAGCACAAAATTTCTACAGAAGTAAAAGCGTAGTTAAGAAAACCGAGCAAGAGATATTCATGTTTTATTTGCAGAATTGATACTAAATGTTAGAAAATTATAGTGAGTGATATTTTTAGGTCATTCAGAATTAAGGTCAGACATGACAGTATTGCAACCTAGTTCAAAAACCTATTTCATCTCAATAGTTAGCAGAACTTATTAACGATTATATCATTTTATCAAGATCCTACATACTGTTCAAACTCTTGGCAAGAAACAGTATTATTGGATATTGCTATCCTATTTCATCATTCATATTCAAATTGCTGACAAATCTGCATCTTAACATGAGCATTATTTATCATTTTTTTATTCTTTATGTGACTCATATGATCCTCATCTTCAAGCAGGAAAAATATTTAGAAATATGACCTTTCTTAAAAGCAGGTCAGCAGGTATAATTCATCCTTGCTTAAAAACTTCCAAAGAAAGGACATATCAGAAGGGTAGACTGTGAGTCAGAGGCACAGATCACATTTTCATTATTCAGAAACAACAAAATAGGATTTTAAAAGTGAGAATGTCTTACGTTGTAATGTAGGACTTCAGCAGCCACCAGCCTAATGAAAGCAGCCATCCGGCTTTCAGTGGTCCATCTGCACACTTGCCACCAGCCTTGCTAGACTCTCATACCAACCAGGCATTACGTGCCTGTCTGTTCTGTAATATTTCTCCTCTTTCTGATCTCTGTTTATCACACTTCCTAATATAAACGGCAAGTCCAGACTCACTGAGTGGAATCCAGCCGCAGAAAACTTCTTACTTTAACATGTGAAGCAGCTAACCTTGCATTAGAAGGTATTAGTCATTGCACATTCTGCTTTCAGAGGTGCAAGTCATAAAGGCCAAGCTGTCCTACCTTCTCTGCACACAGAGACTGGGCTTTGACAGCTCTTTCCAAGAGGTCCTCTTGAAACATTCCTCATCCTGGCCTCAGCCACATGTCCCCTGACTATCAAAAGGCTTCAGCATTTCCCTCCCTCCAACTCAAGGAAGGGTTTGCAGCCAACTGTGAGACCAAGACATCTGAGACACCCTATGTGTCCAGATGGCTCGCCAGTCAGGCAGCTGATGTACTCAGCACATGCTCCCCTCCCTTTCCAATTTCCTTTCCCCAATTCTGCTGCAAAATAAAGCAAGAACAAATAGTAAGAAAAAGAAAACAAACAAAACCCAGAATCCCCTAAAACTGAGACTTTATCTCATTTTTCCAAACCACCAACTCAGATTCAGAGCTGCTAAGATGTAGAAAATTACATAAAAAGTTAACTTAGCGTTAATTTAGCTGCTATCTTAGAGATACTCCCTCTTGACACAGTTTCTGCTCAGCACTAAGATCACCAGGAATGCCATCATACAAAAAAAATACAAAGGTAACAAGCTAATTTAGACACTTGGATATAATGAGATGTGGAATTAAGGTGACAATATAGAGAGTAACATGCTTTAGTTATGTTGGCAGTATCTAATATGCACTTTTATTATTTTCCTAACAGGACTATGACTATCATTTGAAGAAATGTATGCTTTAAGAAAAAATATACTTCAGAGTCATATATATCTAGTTAAAAAGTATATCCATAAAGGATTTCATTGAATTATTCACAGCTGTGGATAGCAAATATATTTCCAAATTCTAAAAAGAAATTGCATGCTATCATAATTAATTCTTGTTATTTTTTTATTAATAAGTAAACAGTACTAGATGATTTTCAAATACTGATAAAAATCAGCAATTTCACAGGATAAGTCCTAGTTCTTACATCAGTGTTGCAGAAATTGGTAATATATGAATAAAGGAAACATTATGGACATTCTCAGTGATACATATATAATACAATCTCCTCTAGGAATTCACCTACTGTGTCAAAGATGTTTCTGTTCACACTATGAATACCACTCGTGCCCCCTGGGTCTACATTAGTGTTTGATTTATTTATATTTTTCTGTCTCATTGAAATGTAGTGATTGAATCAGCCATTGAGACATTTAACAAAAAGCAAATCACTTTTTGACTTCTTTAAAAGAAGTGAGCAGTAAGGAAATTGCCAGTGAAAAAGAGCACTCACTAGAGGATCTATCTTGGTCATGCGATAATTCCAAGATAAAAACAATTCCAGCTTCAAAGATGTTAACAGCAAAGAGCTGTCTCATCAAACAATGCTAATCATCACATAAACTGAAAGCAGTCAAACAGCCTCTGGCATGTGAGATGATACACATACACAGTTGTAGGAACATTTGGAGTAGCAGCAATGCACTTTAGAGGCAATTATTTTGAAGTTAGGAGTGGATGGTATCATGCCTTGTCACAAACATCAGTGGCAGCAAGGCAAGATGTAGTTCAGAATCACTAATACAAGTTTTGAACGTCAGCTACATCCTTGTGACAAATACCAAGCTGAGTTGTTCAGGCTGTTATATAGTTGCATTCGAACAACAGCAATGTATCAGGAACAAAGTTTTCATACCAAGGTAAATGCTGAACAGTAGCTTTAGCAATATGACCAAAAAACTTCAACCAACCCACAAATGCCTCCCGAGTCACACTGTCCCTGTTCCTCAAGATCTGCTTCAGTTAAACATGTAGTGTCTATTTTTTTCTGTCCCAGGAATCACAGATATCAATAACAAATCTGTATAATGGATTTTAAAGTGAAAGAAAGGATGCTTAAAGAAAGAACCTGGTTACTGCCCCTCATTTATTTAACCTTTCTTAATTTTGAAGCAAAGCACCCCATTCATGAGACACAGCCCATGCTCAGCTGAATAAGCTGGTTTTGGTTTCCTCAGCTATAGTAAGGACAGGAGTAGCCATTACTGGTTAGATGAACGTTTCTCTCTTCACCTCTCTATCAATCTGCACCCCAAAGAAAAGGTAAAAACCTTGAGAATACTTTGCTGGTGTTTCACAGCAAAATTCCTGTCACTACTTCCTAAAAAATTGGGCTACAATGCCACAGAAGAAAGGTATTGTAAACTATGACAAAGGGAAAAGTGACATCTCTGACCAGGTTGTTGTGCAACTGCAGTCAGCACAGCACAGTGACTAAGAAAACCAGTCTCTTAACTAGGCTTTGCTGGCTCAACCAGAATACCACGATTATGTGTTCTCTGGGCCATAAGTGTGCATCCTAATGGCTTGCTAGATAAACAGAGCTTACTCATAACTAGCAAAAAAACCCCAAACCCAACAGGAAAAAATACCCCAATCTCTTTGTTTTATGCCATGCAAATGTGGTTAGACACTTGGCATCAACATAGACGGCTGCGACCCATAATTGCAGGGGAGATACTACAACCAGTTTTGTCAAGAATTAATATTTAGTGTTCAGCACAGGATGCTGCATCTGTGAAGGAGCACTAGTTCCTCATTTACCATCCCTTTCACACCAACTGTTTAGTCTTTATTTAGCTCAGAAAAAGCCTTAGGACTTGTGTCCCTGACTTGACACCTGTGCCACAGACTATCATACAGTAGGTTTTAACCTTTATAGGAAAAATGTATTTATACCAATTTCTAATTCCTTCAAAGACAAGATCACAATCTGCAATCAAAATGGATTGCATTAAGAAAATAGAAACTACCAAGGGTATTATCTTTCAATAACTAGAAATACATTAGATAGAACCACATTATTTTGGTGTGAAAATGTCAAAATGGCCTCAGGAAATCAATCAGGGTTTTCATTGTCAATGAAAGCAAATGACATTCAGGGATATGGGCAGACTGACACATTGCTTGCTTCAGATTCAGAAGATCACTTTGAAGTAGCTGCAGGTTAATTTCCAGGAGTACAGAACATCACCAGAAACTGTCTTTTCAGCTTTCTTGAAATCATGACTAATGAATGTGCTTCAGCAAGCCAAAGCCTGAGTGAGCCAAAGCTGAGGCATTCCAAGTAGCTGCCATCTCTGAAACAAATAAGTAACTTGAAAAACTATGAAAGGCTGAACATTTTGGTAATGTAGTAAGTAATGGTAAGTCTATGGTAATGTAGTTTGATTACTAAAACATATGTCTTGATTTTAAAAATATTATGCACTCTGGGCCTAACTTGTTACTGAACACTCTACCAGCCATGGATAAGATTTAGTATCTACAGCTGAACACAGAGTCCAAGTATGTGATTCATCAGACCAAATGCAGATTTTTTCAGCTAAACTAATAGTCTACACGATTTCTACAGTCAGTGGAGAGAAGTTAGCTCAGGCTTGTATTGATGTCTGAAATAGATCTTCTAAATCATACTCTAAAATCACTGTTTACTTTATTGAATATTAAAGTTACTTTCCAGGGAATTCCTGGGGTGCCGATTTCTACAAAGTAGACTTTTAACTTTAGTTGAGGTAAAATGCAACCTTTATTATAATTCCTGCTTTAAATTCCCCCTCTTTTAATTACAAAATCCATGGCGTTCTATGAAAACTTGGTTGTTTCCTTCCTGATGGCTAGAACTACATGAATAAAAGCTAAGCAAGAGAAAAAAAAATATGTAATCTTGGTGAAAAAAAAATAAGAAACCCAAGCTTGACAGCAGGATGTAATCACTTCTTTCCAATGTACATGAGGCAATGATGAGGAAAGTACTAAAAGTCAGAGGAAAATTAGCAGGCCAGATGGCTGGTGAAACAGTGACAAAATGACAGGAAAATGAAAAACCTAATAAAAATGAGCAAGTGACTATAGGAAGTGCATGCAAGGCATTAGAAATTAAATCATAAAGACCAAGAGAAAATAAAGAGTATTATTGGAGGATACAGGAGACAGAAAACAAGAAAACTTTGTATAGGGTAAGATCCAAGAGAGGTGACATGTAGCAACAGATGTTTCCCTGTGGCAAACTGATGAAGAGCCACATGAGTAGGGTGCAAAGCTACTAAATATATATCTTGCTCACATCACTGGTATGTGATTTTTAGGCTTGTTTTGTAAGACGGATCAAGAACTAGAGACAAAAAGAAAAAATAGTGTGAATTACTGTAAATAGTAACAGTGGTAGTAATAATTACAGTATTCCAGCCCCTGCAGTGACTTTCATTATAGACTACAAAGCACAATAGAAGCATTAATTAACCCTTATATGATGTCTTTGAGGTGGGGTTTTACATGCTGTTTTCAGATAAACAGACTGAGCATCTAAAACTTGACATAAACAAAATTATACCACAAATAATAAAAAAGACAGAAATAACTGCATTAAAAAACTATCTGATGACCAGTACCTAGTCTAACTAACAGAAATATTTGTAAAATGCTACAGAGTTTTTCCAAGTGGCTACAAAATCTGTTTGCAAGAGGATAATTTCCATTGTCACCAAAGTCAAAAAGGATTTTCACTTGCCTCTAGTGTAGTGGAATACAAAGATCCTGATGCATCTGACATACAATTTGGGCAACTGGGTTAAAGCTGTTGGAGTGTGAAATAGTGAAATGATACATTGCAAAGGGCATTTATTATGAATTTACCATTTTTTCACAACAGTAGTACTTCAGTCACATATTTTGTTCTTTATTGGATGAGATCTCATTATAAAACATGCTGAATGTGTACATTAAATGAATTTTAATAGAGGACTTAAACTGAATTCAGAATAGAATATGAATCTGAGACATGATTGTTCACCATATAGGAGGAGTTTGAAAGACCACACAAACACAAGCCCATCAAAACCCAACCCAAATCTTTCTTGCTAGTTATAGAACAATGCTATAGGGTGTAACTCCCTTTTCAATCTGTTACACAGCCTAAAAAATAATTCTGGTTCAACTGATGACTGGAATCTTTATTTGTTCTCACACCAAAATATTCTTACTTTAAATCTGTAGACCTGTGAAATCCACACAGACTCAATAATCTCTATCTTACAGAAAAATATCTCATTATTTAGTTGTAAACAGTTATGCATATCTGCAAAGACCAGAGAAACCATGTACTCAGTACATGAAAATATAGTGTATGAAAAGTAATGTGCCATCATCACCAGAAGTAGAGATTCTGCAGATAAGCAAATTGTCATTTGTAGGGTTGGTTTTTTGTTGTTGTATAGCTTTGAAATATGTGTAGCACAATAAATACAGCAGAAAAATGCCTATCTGTCCAGGTGAGGAAAACAGAAATGATTTTGTGGCAAGTACATAGGTGAACTCTAAGCTATGACATGTTTGATTCAAGATGGGGCTTGTGAAAAACTACCAGTAACAGCATATAGCAAGGAGGCATTCAGCTGTCACATTTCCAATCAGAAGGGCAAATTCAGCACTTCAGTGAAGAACACAAAATGATGGAGAGGAGGACAAATTCAGCACTTCAGTGAAGAACACAAAATGATGGAGAGGTCTTATTAACAGTCAAATTAGAACACATCAATGGTGCTTTAGGGTACTTTCCCAGCACAGTTCATTTAAATTGAGGAGAGGTTTTACAGGAAATGGCTCAAAACTAGACACTTGATTTAATTTTCTTAGGTTTTGTGGTTAATTTTGGGGGGTTTTCAGACCAGTCAAAGTATACACTTTTCTGGCATTTTGTCCAAAATTTCTCAATTATCCCCACTTTCTCTGCTTTCATTCCCTGTCTGGGTCTGCTTCAGAGCACATGACCTCAATATATTCTGATTGAATTTAAGGAATTAAATTCCCAATGCACCCCTGGTTGTCCTAAGAACATTCCCCCCATTGGAAACAGAACAAATTCCCAAGGAGGATCCGGGGACATTCAGTGCAGCTGTCAGGTCCTCTGCACCATCTGCTGTCTTCTAAATGTCACTCTCTTGACTACTGTCTGCTAGGTTTGCACTACTACTGTGGGCAAAGCAGGAACTAAACTTGCTTAATTCTATCTTTGATTCAGTGATATGACACCTGCAAGTACTTTGTTGAAAACACAGGTCTATAATTTAAACAAAATAAAATTATAAATGGAAGTCTTTTCAAAATAAAAGAAGCAGACAAAATGTCACTGCTTACAGCTATGACAAAGAACTCTTGTTAGCCCTCTGATTCTTAGGGAGGAAAAAATTGTATTTTGACTTAGAACATTTGTGTTTATTTTCCAGTTGAATAAGTATGCTAGTGAAATGGTCACCAATATGATTCTTATGTCATTTAGGCTCACAAAATAGAAATATCCTATTGCAAAGAGCAAGCTGGCCATAGTTCTTACACTTAGGCTTATAACACCTACAATCAACATTGCAAAGCCTTTCCCTGGGCCTTTCAATTTAGTTATACTATCTAAAACTTTTGGAATACCTTATCAAAGACAGGAAGTCCAACCACATCAAGGACGGAAGAAAATAGATTAAAATAAGATCCATTTGATGCACACTTACACAACAGAACAAATAGGAATATTAGTGGATGAAGATTCAGCGAATTTACTCCTCTTTCTCCTTGAGAAAGGGGAATTAGAGAGTTTTTCACATGTGTCTAATATCAGAATATATTTAATAAATATTGTTGTTGTTTACTCCATTTACTCTCTGCTCCATGGAGGTGTGGTTGATGTATGAATTGGCATTCTACCCCATTCCTTCTAAGTTCTATGTAGAATCAGTTTTGAAATGATGAAATAATAATAAAAAATATACATTCAGTAGCTTGAAATGTTTTGCAAATCTACATCAAGAGGTGTTTTCAGAATGAGGTGTCAGAAATAGAAAGAACTACAGGAGAAATGCTAGGATGAATAATCACCTAATGAGAAAGAAAACCTCACAAAAATTAAAGTGCATACTGGCTTTCAATGGCTGCAAATACCACACCCAACTGAAACCAAATAAACAATTTTAATGTACAATTGTGTCCTGGGGAAAATGCTTAATATAAGACATGATAAATAGATAGGACAATTTTATATGAATGAAAAATTTACCCAAGAAAGTTGCTCGCGTAAAAGAAAAGTGCTTTTGCAGATTATATGGCACCTTTGTGCAAAATACTTGAACAAATTGGAATCAAATGGATTTTTGAAAGCAAAAGAAAGAAAATGTGTTGGTCATGGTCAGCAAAAATAAGTGAGCAGGGCTGGAAAGAAGCCAGAGGAGACTGACAACTGGCAAGTGGTAAGAATAGGTATGACTTCCTGTGGAACATAGCATCAGGAACTTGGATGATCACAGCCCCCTCAGATCTTGGTAAATTTACATCTTCTAGAAAGTCAGCTGGATTTAACAGCATGGCAACATCCTGCACAGTTGGGGGCAACAAAAAGAAATTTGAAGCTGGTGTTCCTTTCCTGCTGGGTTTTTACATCTCCATTTGAGAGGCAGCAGGCAGCCCCAGCAGAGTACCTTTATGAGTGTACTTCTTTCATGTCAAAATAGGGAATAAACTGTTGGAGTAGTGCAGCAACAGAGAGGAAGCTTGAGGTTTTCTGAAGGAGGCTCACCAGCTGCACACATAAAAATGTTCTGCTGGGAAAACACAGAACTAATATTCCAAGGACATTTATGGGGAAACAGAAACAATATAATGAGCAAAGAATGGGCAAAACGAGTAGTTAATGAGTTGGTACTACCATAGACATTACGGGAGAGTTGAGACACTGCACGAAAAGCTGGGGAGAAGGGCATGCCATCAGGGACAAATCAAAAGCTTAATGGGCTATAGGAAGTTGAAAGTTTATTTCTAAAAGGGCATATTGGGCAATTATAGACCTGTCAATCAAGTGGGAAGGAAGAGACAAAAGCAACATGAAACATTATCCGAGAGCAAAAGATAACACACTTAGTTCTCTGTCATTAAAGCCAGAAATTTTTCATGTATTGAAAAATACTTGAATTGCTTTCTGTTTCATTGATTGCTTTCGTGTACTTGTTTAAGTTCACTCTTAATGAGATTTTTTTTCTATTTATTTTAAAATTTCCTAATAAAATCTGCCTATAGATTCAGGAGATGCATTACAAAAAAGACTTGTCCATCATATCCGAAGTAAGCAGGAATGAAAAATCTTTCCAAATTCAGCTCTATCTTCTCTTTATGGAATTTTCCTTCTTTCAAGTTCTAAAAAAAATATTTCCAATAAGATAGCATTTAAATGGTAAACAAGACAGTTTTCATCATCAGAAATTTATGTCATTTTATGAAACTCCATACTGGTAGGAGGCCTACTGTAAGGTGGTAGCTTCATCAAGATAGTTGCTTATTGCATTCAACTGAATTGAAGGAGAAAAAGAATTCACACCACTTTCTGAAAATAAATCTTTGCAATAAGGTTGATTAGACCTGCATTTTTTTCCTTTCTGTTTTCATGAAAACTTCAAACACAACAGAAAAATAGGAAGTTGTTTGAAGTTACATCTTCCAGTCTTGATACTTGTTACATCTTGAACATTCTCTCCTAGTATTTTTGAATATTTGTAAGTTACATCACTTCTTGTGTGAAATATGTACCAAAAAGAGGAAATCTTAAAGGCATGTGTGAGGACACAAGATTTGCAACTCACAGTAAGGAATGGACTTTAAAAAACTCTTCTGTAAGACATATTTTATGTCTAATATGTACGCTACACCTTAAAGAGTGCGTATAGACAGCAATTAAGTAATCAAGACCAGAAAAATGCAAGAAATGAAGTTGATGCAATAATCAATTCCGTATGCCCAGGAAGGAGGAGACAGGGATATGACTGAACATAGCATGCCAGAAATAGAAAACAGTATCTCTTTTCCTATGTCAGAGGGGGTATAGTCAATATGCCAACAGATGAGAAAGAATATATAGTAGTAGAACAAAACCAGTATTGAGACACAGAAACTGAATAGATAATATAAAGCAAAACCTGATGTTTAAATAATATAAATGAGATCCTTTCCTTGTCTTTTCCTGACTAATTTCACAAATTCTAAAATTAATATTTTAATTTATTTCTTCTCCATTTTTCTTACTGCTTCTGCTTTTTTAATAACAACTCCACAAGTAATAATAATTAATTTTATTTAATTTGAATTGGTAATGAGATTTTCATGATATTAAAAGCTAATAATTAATATCCAAAATTAAAATTTTTCTAGTGAGCTACAAAGAGAATTATTTGTTATATAAGAAATAGTCATTAAGGGAGAAATGTTGCTAGTCCAGTGTGGTGGGTTGACTCTGGCTAAACACCCAGTGCCCACCAAAGCCACTCTATCACTCCCTTCCTAAGCTGGACAGGGCAGAAAAAATATAATGAAAAGCTCATGAGTCAAGCTAAGGACAGAAAGAGATCATTCACCGATTACTGTCATGGACAAAGTAGGCTCCATGTGAGGAAGATTAATGTAATTTATTACCAATCAAGTCAGAATAGGATAATGAGAAAATATAAACAAATCTTAAAAAACCTTCCCCTTACTCCTCTCTTCTTCTGAGGCTTAACTTCATGCCCTAATTTTCCACCTCTTTCTCCCCAGGGGCATAGGTGAATGGGAAGTGGGGGTTGTGGTCAGTTCATAACACGTCTCTGTCACTGCTTTTTCCTCAGTGAGAGAACTCCTCACTCTCTTCCATGGGTCCAGCATGAGGTCCCTTCCACAGGAGACAGTCCTCCAAAACTTCTGCTTGAGTCCTCCTCACCAGCTGCCCCTCTTCATGAACTGTTCCAGCATAGGTCCCTGCCACAGGGTGCAGTCCTTCAGGAACAGATTGTGCCAGCGTGGGCTTCCCATGGGCTTCCCATGCCTCCTTCAGGCATCCATCTGCTCTGGTGTGGGGTCCTCCATGGGCTGTAGGCAGATTTCTGCTCCTCCATGGGCTGCGGGGACACAGGTCCTTCACCATGGTCTGCACCACAGTCTGCAGAGGAATCTCAGATCTGGTGCCTGGAGCATCTCCTCCCACTCCTTCTCCAGTGACCTGGGTGTCTGCAGGGCTGTTGCTCTCATTGGTTTCTCTGGCTACAATTGTGCAGTTTTCTTTCTTCCTACCCTTCTTATATATGTTATCCCAGAGCTGTTACCACCACCTTGGCCAGTGGTAGGTCCATCTTGGAGCCCACTGGCATGGGCTCTGTCATGAGGGAAGCTTCTGTGAGCTTCTCACAGAAGAATCCCTGTAGTCCCCCCACTACCAAAACCTTGTCACGCAGCCCCAATATATCTAATTATAACACATTTAATTTGTTTTTTGTCATTAAACCAATTTCTCCACAACTTCTTAATTTTCTTGCTGTCGTTACGAAACTATAATGCATTGCTTCATGCACAATGTCACTTGCATTTAGAACCACCAGAAATTACTAGACATGATACATTTTGATTTTTAAAAGAATGCAGCAACCCAATGTATTTTTGTCTCCCCCCAAAAAGCCCAGCCCCTTGGTTGAGCTATAATACTTACCAGATTCCTGTGTCTGTATGTTCCCATTCTAATGTAACAGGAAAAGCCTGAAACCTTGTGAAGCACTGAGCGCTCTTCACTAAGGTTGTGTGAATTGAGTAAGAAATTGAACCCATGAGTTCATCTTAAGTGTATATAACTGGAAAAAAACTATTAAAAATGCACAGTGGATGTTGCTACTTTCCAGCAGTCTGAATAGCACTTCATCGTGTGCTTATCTTCAAGGCTGTGGTTAATTCAAACTCAAGTGATAAGGATCTGAGCACATGTGGCCATATGCTTCCTGATCTGGTCTGCCGCTTCAACAGGACTTCTTCAGCTAGACACAACAATGTTTGCTTACTTCTAAAGACGAGACAAAACCAAAAATTACGTTTAAAGGAAAATACGAGCAGGCATTCTACCTATCAGCAGGTGTTTGGAAACAGCAGGACTTCCACATTTATTTTCTATAATTCCCATAATTACCACCCCTGTACTTGCTGTAACGATGTCACAGCAGGTGGCAATTTGTGCATCTTAGTGCAGTGATGCTCCTTATTAGAAGTACCATTTCAGGATAACATCCAAGGTACTTACCACAAGTCTGAACTTCACTGTATAAACAGTTTTTCTGGCTTACTTTCAGCACATAAGAATTATTTTAGTGAGAAATATCCACCTGATATAAATTCTAACAGCATTTGGACCCACATACCATTTCTTTTGCATTCCGATGTAAACCATCCTCAATTATGTTTAACAAAATCTCATTGCAGCTGGTTCTATCAATGTATTTTTTCTTCCTTTCAGAAATATACAGTTGAACTGAATTTAATGTTTCATGAAAGCTGCTGATGTGAAAGTATTTGAATCTAAAGATACCTAAAAAAAACCTTTCCCGCAGAACAGATCCTTTACTGCATAGAGAGATACTTTCAGCTCCCATGTTTTCCATACCTTTAAACTCTTCATGCTTCCTCAGGGATTTAAATATATACATACAGGGAGTTAACTTTAGACGACAGAAACGTCTCAAATTATTAATGAATCACTGTTAGTCTAAAGTGCATGCCATTTAATGAAATACTATTGACTGCTTTTGACTTTTTAATTGGGATATTTTAAAACAGTACTCTTCTTCAGTTATGATAAACCCTACTTAAGTGGTACTTTAGAGCTTCTCCAGGAAAGTCTATAGTAATAATAAATGAAAACAGTGAAATAATTTTTCACTTAATGCTGTTTTAAAATAAACAAATGAACTGTGAAAATAGACAAAATCTAATTTTTTTATTCTCCTTCTTATCATCATATGGAATATATAGTACTTCCTATTTCTCTTGCCTAGATTAAGAACTCTACATATGCATATTTTATCTGAACTATTAGTTTTTTTAGTCTTTAAATTTTGACAGAAATTCTGATAGAACATACTTTGTCAGGCCAATGGCAGACTTCTTCATCAGCTGGATGAAGTAAAGAGGTGTAATAATATATCTATTTTTCTTGGTTTAAGGGTGTGTATATTTTTACTTCTTCTTCTAGGAAACACTGAAGAAAGAAGAACAGAAATAAATGTGAGAAATTAGCATAGAACCATATTTACTAGCAATTAATTAAAACACACACAACTCATCAAATATGAAAATGTTCCAAATGCATAATGCTGTAGAAAATCAACACAACTACATTTTTCATATCTTTATAAAAACCCTTCTTCAGACAAAAAACCATAACTGGTATCAGTATCATATATTTTAAAATATGCATAATTCTTTTCTACTTTTCACTGGGGTTGTAAATTAATTAAAGAATATCACATGTTTAAAGATCTTTTATCACAGAGATCATATTCCTGAAAATCAGAAACTAGGATGAAGCCTAAATGATAAAATATATGTAGAAGTGACAAATTAATAACAAAAGCAGATGCTAATATACTTGGGCTGTTTTATTAATTCTCTACAGTTCACAATTATGTCAGTGTAAAAAAAAATCACATCTCAATCATTTTTAACACTTGCAGCAATATACAACATCATCCTTTCCTTTTTTGTTTTAAATATCTGTAGGCCATTTTTTAATCATATTAACTATTCAAGATTGTATTTTAAATCTGCTTATCCTTTCTGCGCTTATAAAGTAATTGCTGCATAATTTCATCTAAATGCCAATGTACATGTTGTTGGGATAGTCTAATATATCATGGTACCTCTCTAGGAAGTACTCAGGGCCATAAATTAATTTCCACTGCATTCTATAATTAGCAATTTTTGACAAGCTGAGTGTTTACAAACAGAGCTACACATTTTCACGCTGACATATTTCACAAAACCTTTGCAATTTTGCAGGTAATAGCAACATAATGCACAATGTAAGGGTGTTTCAAGAACACAAAGCATCTTGTAATCAGCAATTCCTTTGCAGTATTTGAAGCAGAGACCTGACTGTACCACCTATAAAACCTATGTGTTTTAATCAGGATAAATTCAAAACTAACAAATATAAGTGTACTAAAATAGTGTTACCAGCAACATGTAAGTGTTCTGTAATGCAGTGATAGCACAGCCAGACACCATGTGTAAACATTTTATGTAAACATGGGATCGATGTGAACACTAATGGGGCTAAGAAGGATTGGTGGAGCTCAAGGGAGAATACAACCAAGAATGTGCAGGATAAAGAACAAGACAAGCAGAAGGGACTGCCAATAGGCAGGACTTCCTGCCAAATACCCCAGAAGGACGAAGAGGAAAATCAAAAGCAATATAATCCCTGGTTGATGAGGAAAGGGGGAGCAAGAAGGCTAAAACACCAACAGTGATGATCAAGGATGGAGAAGACAGGAGGCTCCTCTCTGATTTGTCTCACCAAAGGGTTGTCCAAGCTGGTCACCCTGACCTTGACAGCTCAGTATCACCAAGGAGCATGACACTCATTGTGAACTACACAACATCACCTCCGGGACACAGTGTGCTCACTGCTAACTTCAGACACAGCTGTTAACTTATATGAGTTCATAGTGGTAATGGTTATTAACATGTAGGAGAAAACCATCAGCATACAGTGTGTTGGTAACAAATGAATGAAGCTATTAAAGTTTTGTTCTTGAAGTTTGAAAGCAGCTTGATTTATCAGTCTTCTAAACACTCCCGTCAGAGCAATCTCTAATCTCCTAACTGAAATACATGAATATATATTCAGTTGTAGCAATATATAAACATTTGTAATATACTATTGTTTGTGCTGTCACAAGAAGAAACATAAACTGTGTAAAAGATCAGACCCTCTAAAGCATAGATACAACTCTTCCATTGTAAAAAAAAAAATTTCTCTAGGGTTTATTCAAGTAAAAAAAAAGTTAACAAAGATTAGTAACTTTTTTATCCCTCATCACAGAAGTAAAATTTTTATTGAGGTTTTTAAGATAGCTTTTAAGTCCTTCTCATTCATACACAGAAATAATTAATGCTTTATATTATTGCTGATGAAGGAGAAACGCTCTTGCTATGAGTAACTTGAAGATATAAGGTTCCTGTTATACTGTGCCAATTTTGAGAATTAACCCATTATTATCAACTGCATAATCTTCAAATTTATCTCTGGTACCTCTCTCTATACTCATGCTTGTTCATGAATGCCTCAGTTTTATGACACTCAAATCAGGAAAAAAAGTGTGCGCCTTAAGTTTATTTCAAGAAGGAACAAAAAAAAGAGTTTTGTTTTACTACTTCTGTATATTCATCCCAATTAAATCTTTAGAATTTTTAAAGAATAGAATTAGAATTTTCCAAGTTATCTAATAACAAGTTGAATAATAAATTACAGGCATCCTTGTATGAACAAAAATAATGGAGACTATTCTTTCTGGCTTTGTACACAGCTAAATGCCTTGTAAATTTCAAAACTGAAAATTTACTTTTGCATGATGTTTTACAATCATTTACTGTTGCATTGGGAAAACAACAAGGCAAACTTCCAAGGGAATAATGCATTCACCCTTTCCTTTTTCATTTTTGAACAGCAATCCAGTGTGCTTTTCCAAAAAGATGGAGACTGATGAGAAAGCTCTATTGATCCACCTCCATCTCCTGCTCTGAGATAAATAATGCCTAAAGCAAACAGGCTTCAAAGAGACACATTGATTTGAAGACAATTTAAATGGGGAGAATATGTGTGTGGAGGGAAGAATTCCTCTACAACAACCAAATGCAGACTATCAAATTTAACACATTAAAAGATAAAGTAGAAATTATGCTAAATAATGGTTACCAGAGTCCTCAGCAGTCCTTTCACATCCTCGCAGTTTCATGGAGCTACATGTTGCCCAAAGGCAGTCCCTAGTATTCAGAGGAAAAAAGTAAATTTCTAGAGACTGAGCCAAGATTATGCAACTCACAAAATTGGACAGTATCTGTCTTTAACTTTGTCTTTGTCTTGTTAATGTATGAGTCACTCTGGAAAATTGCCAGAAAACTTAAAACAGTAAAAGTCAAACACATACCTGCAAAAGACTCATTGCACTATTGTCATGGGTTAGCATAGTTTGAGTTTTTGAGGAAGACTCCTTCAGCCTCGGAAGTGATTTTTTGCACAGAGGTGCTTACAGTTTCCTCTAGACCTGACCTAACCAATCAACTGGCTAGTTGGAATATTGACAACTTCTTTAAGCCACTTAAGAAGCTTGGTACGCCTCTGTGATACACATTTAAGAACGAACGGAGCCCGGCAATCGCTCTCTGACTTCCGGCTTTCGGACAGGTAACGAGGGGAGGCCCGGGGCACA
>VXAD01001539.1:669108-846694 GCA_013399195.1 Dicrurus megarhynchus
CTCGTGACCTGTGGTCCACCTTGGGGTCCATCTTGGCAGTAGCCTCTGGCTCCCCAGGGTGTACCTTGAAGGCCTTTCAAATAAATACCTATCTTTATTCCCTTGTTCTTGTCTAGTCTCTGTTTCTAGGTGGCCTCTTCAGGCATCATAAGCAGTTTTCATTAGAACACAGGAGAATCACAGGTCTAGATTTTGTTGACCTCTCTTGAGCAGCTCTCTCAAAGAACAATTTTTACAAGCCATGTAATGAACTACCAGTCAGTGTGAATAAATTTGAAAAGAGGATATAAGAACCTGTGAGATAGTCTGTCAGGTTGGAAACTAGTTCTTTTCCTGATGAATCTTCAGAGCCAGTGAGAAAATTGCTGTCAAGTTTGTCAGGGAGGCGTATCTGAAAAAGTCTTACAGAAATTATATAAATACATAGAATATAAATTATAAGTAATTGTATTTTTCTATAACTTGTTCCAGGAATTAATTTTCCCTATTGATTTAAAGTCTTTCTGCCATCAGTTAATATTTTGTTTCCATTTCTGATTATTGCCAGGTAAATTAAAAGTTCATTACATTTCTCAGACTTAATATTCAGTTGAAATTCTGTTTCTCTGATTTGAGTGTACATTGTTGGCAGGCAAATTTGTTTGACTCTCATTGCACACTGCTGTAAATGAGCATACAACATGTAAACCAAACAAAAGGCAAGCCTGTCACCTAATCCATGAATCATGAGGGAAAACATGGGGTAATCTCCATCTTCTCAAAGATACTAATTTTCATTGTGTGAGAAGTAAGAACACAGTAGAGTAAATGAGAACAAGGCTCATTCTATGTAGACAGAACTCATTTAATATACCTTTGGTATTTAAAGGAAACATGATTAACAAAAGAAGACTAAGGATGGTATTTATTTATTCATGCATTCTTTTTAAATCATGCAGTTCTGAAGTGCTGGAGGGCTTTTTCATGTTACTTTGAGAAGAATAGCAGCTGTGACTGGCTATTCTTTTAACTTTTTGTTATTTTTATTAGCTTTCATCCTTTGTGATTTCTGTACTCAGTAAAATAATGTCCTTGTCAGCACCTTTAGAAGACATTGATACAACAGAAAGAAATGCATTTCCTGTATTCACTGTGAATGAAGAAGTGCTAACTGGTTCAAGCTCAGTAACTGCTCTCTAACAAACCTGTCACTGCTAAAAACAAAGCAAACACATTCCAAATAATCCATTAATGATCACTTATGTACAAAGATAGGTTTAAACCAGAGAATTTGTAATTTATGGCCAGAGTTAACTAACTTTCAAGTTCCTGTCTATCACAGTGTCTACTCTCAAAAGTGCATGAGAATTCTTTATGATTGTAGGACATTGTATTTTCAGATATCCTGTCTATGATAAAGCTGAGACGTTTCCATCTCTCATTCCAAGTTATTCATTATCTTTGCAATAACAGCTAGATTTTACAGGTTTTGCATGCAAAATATGTTTAATCTTCCTATCTGTATTGTGTTCAGCTTTCATTCCCAGATATGTGATAAATCTTTAATCTTATGATGAACCTTGGCTTCCTGCCCTGAAAAATGGCCTTTGTGCTAGGCTTCTCCACTGTTTCTTGACCTGATACAATTTTTGGATTTTTAGACCACACAGCTGAGCTTGTTTCATTTGTGAGTCTTAGTCCTAGACAATGGCACCATTATTCCAACTTTACTGGTTTAGCAGAGCAAACTTCCAGTTGTTTAAAGAATTAATGGATGAGATCCACTAGGAAACTGTCCTTAGGGACAGAGAGGCTGACCAGAACTGGCAACTCTTCAGGGTCATTTTTCTTAGAGTGTAAGAGTTCTCTGTCCCAGTGTGTAGGTAAGCCAGAAACAGGCATGGCTGATCAAGGATCTCCTCCTCATACTGAGGAGTAATAAGGAAATGCACAGCCAGTGGAAGTAGGGATATGTGACCTGGGTAAAGAACAAGAATATGGTTTGGATGTGTAGGGATGGTGTCAGGAAAGCCAAGGCACAGATGGAACGGGACTTGGCAGGAAATGTGAAGAATAACAAGAAAGGATTGTGTAAGTCAGAAAAGAAAAGCCAAGGAGAGTGAATCCCCCTGAATAATCAGAAGGGTGAGATCGTATCAACAGATATAGAGAAGACTGAGGTACTCAATGAGTCTTCAGAGGCTTCCCTGAACCTCTAGGTGGGGGCTGGGGGAGCAGAGTCCCTCCCACTGAGAGTGAAGAGCAGGTTTGGAACCACTTAATAACCACCTTGTTTGAAACCAAATAGCCACAAGTCTATGGGATCTAATGAGATGAATCCCAGGGTCCTGTGCCAAGCCAGTCTCTATCAAATTTGAGAGTTCATGGCCATCTTACAAAGTCCTGCTCACTGAAAAAAGGGGAAATTCACTCCCAGTTTTACAAAGGGGAGAAAAGAAAGAAACAGGGAACTACAGACTGGTAAGCCTCAGCACTGTGCCTGGGAAGATAATGGAGCAGATCCTCATGGAAGCAATGTTAAGGCCTATCCAAGAAAAGGAGGTGATCCAAGACAGCCAGCATGGCTTCACAAAGGGCAAATTATTCCTGACCAGTCTGGTAGCTATCCATGATAGAGTGACAGCAATGGTCAACAAGGGAAGACCACTTGGTGTCTCTACCCAGATTTCTCTAAGCCCTTTGACATGATCCCACATAACATCCTTATCTGCAAATTGGAGATACATGAATTTGAAGGGTGGACTATTTAGTGGACAGGGAGTTGTCTGGATGGACATAGCCAGAGAGTTGTGGTCAATGATTTTATGTCCAGGAGAAGGCTGGTGACAAGTGGTGTCACTCAGGGCGCTGTCTTGGGAGTGGTGGTCTTCAATATCTTCATCAGTGAAACAGACTGTGGGATCAAGTGCAACCCCAGCAAGTCTGCAGACAGGCTGGAGTCCTGGGAAGACAGGCTGAGACAACCGGAGTTGTTCAGCCTGGAAAAGAGAAGAGAGGGTCTACATGTGGCCATGTAGACCACAGGGACAGATTGCATAGGGCACTGAACAACCTGCTGTAGTGGAAGGTGTCCCTGCCTACTGCAGGAAGGTTGGAACTAGATGATCTTTAAGGTCACTTCCAACCCAAACCCCTCTACGATTATATGATTCTAAAATGAGTTTTCTGGAGTACATGTTTTGTACGAGACAACATATTGTCTCCCTTTCCCCCCTCCACATCAAATGAGATCAATGATAAAGAGCAGCAAATAGTTTCGTAAATGCAGAAGCATGCATACCAGGTAGGAAAATTTAAATTTGCTCCCATTGGAGTAGAATCCTGGGGGTTTTTTGCAACTAAAAGTTGAGTCCAGTTTTAAAACCACAATTTTTATTTTTGGGAAGTATCTTAGCCTAAAAGTCTCTGACTTCAAGCAGCTATGGATTTTTTTAGCTGGATCCAATTTCTTTTAAGAGTGCTTTTTGAGCCTTTATTACCTGCAAAAGAAAGAACTGGAAATGTGATGTAAAACAGACTACTTCTTTGAAAAACTTATGCTTTTTCCCTCCTTTTTTGCTTTCAGAAAACTGAAGGACTTTTGTTATGCCCCTTCAGAGATGGTACTGTTGGTGAGGAAAGTTCAAAAGGATTCCACCACTTCATTCAGAAAAATGGTATAGCCAGCTAGGGCAAAACATTCATTAGAAAACTCATGGTAACCCTACCTTTGTCTTTGAAGTTAAAAGCAGTTCCTGTTTTCCTAAAATTTTTTAAACAGACAATTTAGGCACAGGTTTATAATTATTCATAAGACGATGATTTTTATCTCAATGATAGTTTGATATTGTGCAACTAACTAAAAGTCCAACCGCATTAGAGATGCTAAAGAGTGAACAGAGATCGGAAAAAGAGGTCATGTAGGTAACTCACAGTCGTGTTAATGCCAAGAGGTCCTAGAAAAAATTTGAGTACATTGTTTAATGATAAGCTTGTACCCTGCTTCTTCTGGTGTTCAATTATTTTTCAAACTCAAAAATCATAGCAGGATTCTACTAGACGTGTTGTAACTAGACCAGTTATAGTGTGTCAGCTTAAAAAAAAAGACAGAATGAAAGAAAAAGAGGAGAATTCTAGATCACTGTTATTTACAATGGTATCGTAACAAAAGGTTTTGCACTTTCAATCAGACATGTAAATGCAGGTATTAATACTGAAAATGAGACCCACAAAGACTCCTTTTCCTCCACTCCTTCTGGAAATGCATGAGCTGCAAAATCAGTTGGTCTTGATTACCAGCTTTGTGAGAAAGAAAACAGGCCAGAAGAATTGTCATTAACTTAATACTTCCTAAGGAAGCGAGTGATACAAATAGTGCCTTGTCCAGATCAGAGATGAAAATAAAGGCAAGCTCTGCTGCTGCTGCTGAAAATAAAGCCTGTTGACTGGGTTTGGGTGTCTCAGCCTTCTGTACACGCCTGTGTCTTTTCTGAAACAGTAGAAAAGTTACAGAAGGGTACCCAAAACATATAATATGTGTATGTTTTCCCTTCAGCCACTGAGCCAAAAGACAGTTGGTAATAAAAGTTCTTTACAAAGTACCAGCCTCTGGCTACCTAAATATAATTATCAGGAAACAAATGCTTTTCTACCCTTATCAGCTTTAATGTCCCTCAGAGATACTTCTAGANAAAAAAAAAAACCAACCAACCAACCAAAAAAAGTTGTGTGAAAATATTTTTGCTAATTCACAGAGTTTCTTTACTTTTTTATCCTTTATCTTGTCCATTATCTCATTTGATTAATGTCCTATGCAGTAATATGCTATGTAACGCCTTTGTTATGAATTTTATACATTCAAAAAAATTAAAGAATGATGACAGGTATGATGATCTCGGTATAACCCAAGATTAAATTACATAAATTAATTAAATTACTGAATTTCAGCAGCTGAACAGTAAGTCGTAATATAAATTGACTGTGAAACTTCTAAATTAAAAGTCATGGAAATAGGGGAAATATTTTTAAGGTTAGTTATATTTAATGGGAATTGCTTGCGAGAATAAGCCACAAACATAAAAGTCACAAGGTTGTAGAAAGTTCAAGTGGAATTAGTTTGTCATTAAAGTCTCATCTGAAGTGGAGATACAGAGTCCTGTACAAGAGGACTTGGTGATAGAGAATGGTTTTCCAGGATCAAAATTTCAAATTTAATCTTGATTCATACCCAGTGTTGGTACTGAATTAGATTTATTGTCACTTTTTTCATTTATTTCCTAATGTAATGACAAGTAGATCTATGCATCCATTCACATGGACAGGAAGAGAAATGCCAACCTCTGCTCGTCCACATGCCCTAGGAGTCCAGCAAGGGAAATGCATCTCAGAGAAATGTCGGTGAGGCTTAAACCCACCAATTTATGTAGTGTTGATTACGAAACAGGGATGATCCAAGGCTGTCTTTAAACTCACCATTGCCAGCTTGGTAAATTTGGCTAATGAAAATAACATTGCACTTTGATATTTTTCTTGACTGGTTACAGTAAATTTAAATAAACATGCTTATTTATAAGGATGATAATGATCATTGCAGGCATTCCTCAAAAGAAGGCATTGCATGTTTATATTTGCTCATGGAGTAACTTTGAAGGGCTTTTTTTTTTATTTCCTTAGGAACAACTTCTAAGTGAAAAAGTACAGTTTTCTTGTAAAAACATCTTTTATTGAACATATGTTTTTCACTGATACTCTGCAGGGAGTGTTTTTCTAAAAAGCAAACCAAATAGCCTTTGTGTAAATAGTTGGGAACACAAAAGCAAAACTGCCAATTAACTTTCCATTTTTCTACATAGATAACGTCCACATAGGATGCTTAGGAAGACAGTTCTAGAGCAGTTGATTTTGCTTTAGCTTTTTTATGTAGCCTGTAATATCGGTACTGCTTCATATAAAAATTTCATTGTAAAGATTTGAACCTATATGCTTGGTAATCCCAAACTGTAAAATATAAATCTCATTTCCTTCCAGACCTTATTTTTTAAATTCATACATTACAGAAATTCTGTGAAGGACAGCAGTGCATGATCTCTGATAATTCCTACCTCTAGCAGACTGAGTAATCTCTTCAAGAGAAATCATTTGTATGGAAAATGTTAGGGCAAAAAAGTCAGTCCCATTAACTCCACTCATCCGTATTCACTGACTCTACTCATGGGAGTGCTACCACATTGACTTGATTAAATCCGTAAAAATATATATCAGTATTTCCAGACCTGAACATTAAACAGCAGTTCACCAATCTATTTGAGGTACCCTGCAGAAGTATGAAATAAATAGTATTTGAGACACTGCAGTTCCTATCAACTGAAGCAATGGGAGTTTTGGATGTACAGCATACTTGGTCCCTCAAAGATTCAGAAGTATGGAATTAGCAAGGTGATGATGGGTAAGAAAAGCAATGAAGAATTACTGTAAGATGTGGGTTACATGTCAAACGCAATTAGATGTTAGTAGCTGTGCCTTCTTTTATCTCTGCTATAGTGGAGACAATAGAGAAGGCTGGAAACTCTATAAACAAGTGAAGGAGAAAATTATTAAAATAATTAAAGCAATAATTTCTTAAAGGAAGGACATGGTGATAAAAAGATTGGGAACACTGGCATTTTCAGCCTTTTAAAGTAATGCTGGCTTCTATGACTTGTAGTACCTGTCTGATAATATTCTCGTGTTCCTTTGCCTGCTCATGCAGATCATTTAACTCAACAGCCTGGCTCTTTGTGTTTGCTTTCACTCTGAACTGCCTTTACATATTAAGAAAAATTCATTTGTTCTACCTACTAGCCATATTTTTAGGAGTATTACACTTCCTTTTCTATTTCATGACACCTCACAAGTCTCTACAGCCTATTTAAACAGAATCTCTCCCAGAGGTTGTTCCCCAAGCTTCTCTTTTATGATTTTCCCTTTTATAAAACTCAGGTTCTAAGCCAAGTTTGACACAGACCAAGAGCACACACGTAGGGATTGGAGAAGGTGGAAAGGACAAATTTCAGAACAAAAGCAATTAAAAAGTGTGAAAATGAAAATGACAAAGCAGTTTGAAGACTCTAGTGATGAAGAGAAATTAAATGTTCTGGCATGGGATTTACCAAACACACCTGGCAAAAATAGTGCTTGCTCTCTTAAAGGGTCATTTTAACAGATATTTTCCTATTCTCCTACTCCTACTTTCAATTTAGGGCCTATATTACAGAATAGCTGAAATGACTGATTGTTGTTCATGAATGCCATGGTAAACACTACCAAAAAAAAAAAAAAGTATAAAGAAATATTCTTTCTGAGGTAAATCACTTCTGGGCTATGTGAACATGGAGAAAATAAGACAAAAAATAAAATTTTCCCTTAATAGCCTACATGTAGCAGGGGATTGTTCTTTTACACAGTCACAGAAGATGACTTTGGATATCAGATCCTATTTCCTCTACCAGCACAGTAAGATTTTATCAATTTTGAAATCATCAGAAGTGCTTCTGAAAAGAAAAAGTATGAGAGGAGTTATGAACTTGACCACAGGGCTACAAACATAAAATTATGTTTTACAATGAAGTTGCTGAAAGACGTTGAAAATTAATGATTTTATGACAGTTACATGGGACAAAAATGCCAAAAAAAAGCCGTGTATTGTACCTTTAACTGTCATCCTAAAGATAATCATAGAAATCAAATTATATCTGGTGCATGTGCTATCACAAAATCATGAGTTTAGCATATCAAAATCATATACAATCAGATTGCTCTCCAAATGATTTTCATTTACTTGCAAAATATGGATAAAATGCTGATGAAATGATACACACTATTCTGAATTCTCATGTTGTATTTTTCTTATTTTTCATTGTGACGATCATTTAAACATCTTAGAATTACAAAATTGCATTTAAATTCTTCATAACTATTGATATCTAAAGAAACAGAAATCTTCTCCTACATCTAGTTACTATGAATTTTGTTTTACTCTAATTTTATTTCAAAAAGTACAAAACCAATGAAATGCAAGAAATTATTCATTTTAGAAAAGCAGCATTGCTAAATCAACTTACAATAACTCTTTTTCGTTATATATGATCACATAAACACTAGAAAAAATATTAAAAAATATGTTAGTCACGAAAACCTTTAATGTATTTTATATATAAACAAATGTTGGTCTCACAAAAACCTATTCCATATTAAGTAGTAAACAGAAAATACCAAAGCAAAAAAGTCAAACAGGGCAGTTTCATTTTTACTGAATTCAGCACAAAAAGATCATCTGAAGATAAACAGAAGAAATTTTTAGATATTAATTTTTACATGACAATGTTTTTTGTGAAGATACAGTCAGAAAACTGGAGATGAGTTCATCTGTGCAGTGATCTAAGTTTAAATATATATAATAAGGGCTGATGTTATAATTATAAAAAAGCTTAAATTGTGAACACTATCAGGCAACAATAATTGAATGTAGTTGCATGTGTGTGGCAGGGGTGAATGTCCAAAAATATTTAGTTTAGTTTTATTTCTTAAACTCAAAAATAGAGTCAAAATGACAACTTTGTACAACCCAAACAGTTTTTACTTCAATCTTCCATATTCTAATACTTGAAGTGAGTGAAAATATGATAATTAATTTAGTTTTTTAAACTCACTAATGAGGAGCTGAGCCCTCAGATCTTAAGTATGGTCCTACAAAGATTTTGAGCTGTGCTGCCTGTGAACTGCACTATCCAAAGACACTTCTAGACTGGCATGAGGTTCCCACAATGAGCTTTTATTGCATTCATTTCCCTGTTGTTAGAACTGATGCCTCTGAGGTAGGCAAGATGAAGAGGGCTCTTTTTTGTTCTGTCAGAATACCTTCCAGCTGAAGTGGTAAATACAGTATTATTTGGAAAGCTTTGGTCTATTAACAACCATTGTATCCTTATGGATTTTTTAATTTTGCTACCTATGCAAACGCTTGTATATGCCAGGTAATACAAGAAGACCTCATAAACTCACTAAATTAATATTTCCTTCTTTCATAAATACAAAAATCCCAACTAACCAATACAAAAAACTCAACCAAACCAAACCTCAAATGCCATATCCCACTTTAAAAAATTCAAATTGTACAATCATATAGCAATTAACTCCACTATCTAAGATTCCAGTTTTCTCTAATACACTTGTTATCTGTGAAACTTTCAGTTTCTGCATTTGGAAAAATCCATGGTCAATATTAAAATTAGTCATCTTGTTATCATGCAAAACGATGTTGCTGCATTAATTCCTGAAACAAATCCCTTTGTATATAAATTTAGCAATAGAGTTTTAACCTGATTGAGTTAAGGACTACTGAGTTTGTTTTAATATCCTTTTCTGAGGGTTTGCACTTGCATTGCAGCATTGTTTTTGCTATATTAATACACATTTTCTGTCATAGTAAAGGCATTTATTGACTGCAATAAATAGAAAAAAAAAGTTGAATAATTGCACAGTTGCTTGAGCCACAATGTGTCATAATTTTGAGATGAGCTATGTACATTTCATAATTGCAGTAAAAATACTCAAAATAGCTTCATAGATGGTTTGACCAATATTTAAATTACAAAACTTTGAGACTGGAAAAAAAATTCAGATCTTTCCCTGCATTGCATAGTGATTTATTCATTTCATTGAAAGTAAATAATAGAATTCTTTTTCTTTTTTTTCAAAAAAGGGTGAGGAAACTTTCTAAACTGGTGAAACTGTTACAGACTTCTTATTTCATATGGAAGTGAAACTGTGATTCTTGTGCAGTGAAACTGAGCCCAACTTTTCACAATCCTTTATTTTCTCTATTAAAATGCATTCTGAGTTTGCTACTGTCGTAAATGTGGAGAATTATGTCCACATGAAAAATATGTACCATTTTTCCTACGAAAGAGAAATATATAGTTTGGTATTTACCATTTGTCAGAAAAAAAATAACATGGAGATTAGTTGCACAGAAAAAAAAAAGACCTTTGAGATTACAGTATGAAAATAGATCTTGGAAATCTAAACTTCCAACTACCCACAGCTCTTTTTAAGGCAAATGGCAAGCACATCTAAAATTAGTATTCTTGGCTTTCATTTTTAGTGTTCATAATTTGTGTCTGTGCATAGCCTCAAGGTCCTTCCTACTGTAAGAATATCGCTACATTAGGTTATTCAATCAATTAAAATTCATTTGCCAAAAAACCCCCACAAACAAGCAAACAAACAAACTCCAAAAAACAATTACCAAAACCAAAACTAACACTCCACCCCTCTTCCCCCCAAAAAAAATACCAAGCCCCCAACCCATCACCTGAAACCATTGAATGAATTTCTATATGAGCTTTTTCCTTGTAAAGCTCTTTGGGAAGAACCAGGCTGGGAAGACAAGAAGGTGAAGTTTCCATTTGCCCAGCTGGAATGCATGCTGGAATGCTCTGCCTTGGGGTGGGTGATAAACCAAACGAGAGCTCATGGGTAAGGATTGCAGAGAGAACAGGTATGAGTGACACCGCAGTGACATAGGCCACCTGCTCAGGAAGAACAAGTGGTTGAAGCCTTCTAGAGACAGCTAAAAGCAAGTTCATGTTTTCAGGTCCTTATCCCTGTGGGGAACTTCAACAACAACATCTGCTGGAGGGACAGCACAGCATGATGTAAGCAATCCAGGAGGGTTTTGGAACACATCAGAGACAATTTCCTGATCCAAGTCATAGATGGGCCAAAAAGAAGAAGTGTTTTGGAGGTTCTCAGGCTCACAAACAAGGAAGGGCTTGTTAACTTCAATGGCCATGAGATAGGGGAGTTCAGGATCCTGAGAGGAGGGAGCAGGGCAAAAAGCAAGATCACAACACTGGACTTCAGAGGGTCAGATTTTGGTTTCTTCAATGATCTGCTCAGTAGACTCCCGTGGGATAAGACCCTGGAGAAAAGAAGGGCCCAAGAAGGCTGTTAGATTTCAAAAGTTTGTCTTGTCCAGGCAAGAATGGCCCATCCCAAGGAGCAGGAAATGAGAACAAAATGCCAGGACACCTCTGTGGGGGAACACAGAACTGACAACACTCAGATATAAGAAGGAAGCATACAGAGGTTGAGAGCAGGGAGAGGTAGCCTAGTAGGAATATAGAGACACTGTCAAGCCAGCACTTAGGAAAACCAAAGCTTATCTGGTATTGAACCTGGCCAGAGATTTCAAAGATAGCAAGGGCTTCTGTGAGCACATAAGTAGCAAAAAGAAAACTAAGGAGAATTTGGATCCAAGGGACCTGATGACAGACGACATGAAAAGGACTGAGATCCTGAATGCCACCTTCATATCATTCTTCATTAGCAGGACTGGTCTCTAGGAATCTGAGCCTCAAAGACCAGGCAGGAAGGTTGGAAGCACCCTTGGCGGAAGAGAATCAGATCAGGGAATACTTAAGCAAATTGAATGTATGTAAGTCTGCAGACCCTGACAGGATGCACCCATCAGTCCTGAAGAAGCTGGAAAATGTCATTGTGAGGAAATTCTTGACAATCCTTGAATAATCATGGTGACTGGGAGAAGTGCCTGAAGACAGAAGGAAAGCAAATGCCACTCTGTCTTCGAAAAGGGTGAGAAGGAGCCTACCAGATTTATCTCAATGCCTGGGATGGTGATGGAACAACTAATCGCAGAAAATGTTTCCAATTAAATGAAATACCAGAAAACAGTCAGAAGAAGTAAGCATGGATCCACCAAGAGGAAGTCATGCTTGACTGACCTGCTAATACCATTCCACCATGAAATGAGTGGCTTGATAGGTGAGGAGAGAGCATTGGATATTGTCTCCCTTGCCTTCAGTAAGGCCTTTGACACTGCCCACCCATAAGGTCTTGATAGACAAGCTGATTAAGTACAGACTGGATGAGCAAATAGCAAAGTGGGCTGAAAATTGTCTGAGTGGTGGCACCAGAGGAGGGTGTTCAGTGGTACAAGTCTAGCTGGAGGCCAATAACCAGTGATGTACCCCAGAGGTCAATACAGTGACTGGAATACAATATCACTGGAATACAGTGACTAACCCTGTTCAAGGTCTTCAATAATGGTCTGAATGATGGCACAGACTGCGTACCCTCAGCAAGTCTACTGGTGACAAGAAACTTGGAGGTGTGGTTGACAAACCAGAGTGTAGCACTGCCTTCCAGAGAGATCTCCACAAGCTGGACAAATGGGCTGACAGGAACCCTGTGAAGTTCAACAATGGAAAGTGCTAAGTCCTGCACCTAGTAAGGAACAATTCCACACACCAGTATATGCTGCATATCCCCCACCTGGAAAGCAGTGTTGCAGAACAGGACCTGGGTGTCTTTTTGAACACCAAACTGAACATGAGCCAGCACTGTGCCCTTCCTGCAAAGGTGATTGATATCCTGGTCTGCTTTGGACAAAGTGTTGCCAGCAGGATGTGATCCTTTCCTTCTACTGAACTCTGATGAAGCCACACCCACAGTGCTGGGTCTAATTCTGGGCTCTCTAGTACAAAAGAGACACAGACCTACTGCAGACGCTCCTGTGAAGGGCCAGGAAGATGATGAGGAGACTGGAGCATCTCTGATAAGACAAAAGGCTGAAAGAGCTGGGACTGTTCAGTCTGGAGAAGACAAGGCTCAGGAGGGTGCAAAAATCAATACATACAAAAAACCTGGAGGAAGAGTGCAAAGAGAACACAGCCAGGTCCTTTGCAGTGGTGACTAGTGACAGGACCAGAGGCAATGGGCACACACTGAAACACAGGAGGTTTCCTCTGAGTATCAGGAGACAATTTTTTATTATGAGGGCGACTGAGCACTGGCATAGCTTGCCAGAGTGGTTGCGAAGTCTTGGAGATATTCAAAAGTGGCTTAGACATCATCCTGCACAACTGGCTCTAGGCATCCCTGCTTGAAACATAGGGTTGGACAAGACGACCTCCATATGTTCTTTTCAATCTCAATTATACTGTGATACGCTCTTTCTGAGGAACTGCTTCCTTTGCATCATGAAAGTGTGCAAAAAAATAAAGGATGGGATTCACCCTGTAGATTCAAATGATATATTTCTTCTGTGACACTGGAACTCACTGGTTCAGGCACACTTGCAAGGGATGCAGATGTTTTTGCTCTGCTTTCCAACAAAGTAACAAATGCTTAGAAGCAAATTCGATGCCTTTTTCTCTCTCAGTTTCACAGCCTCATGTTAGCCACAGAATACGCAGAGTGGTGGTGTGTGTCTTCCCAAGTAGCTGTTACATATGATGGTACTTAGCGCAGGCCCTGCTCTCCTGGAAATAGCTGAACACCTGTCTGCCAAATGGAGGTAATGAATGGATCCCTTTTTTTGATCTGATTGCAAGTGCAGGTTTTCTTTCCCTATTAGGCTGTCTTTATCTCAACCCACAAGTATACTCACTTTTATACTTTCAATTCTTTTCCCCATTCCATGGTGTGGTGTGAGCTTAGTGGGGCTTAGTTGCCTACCAGGCTATATCCACAGCTTCCCAAATTCCAGAAAGTGGCAGGACATCTGCCGGACAATGGGAAATAATGAATTAATTTATCTTTCTGCCTTCATTGTAATGGAGGCTATGTTTTTCTAACTAAACTGGTTTTATCTTGACCCATGAGGGATTTTTTACATCTTATTTTCCCCTGCCAATCCTGTTGAGGAGAAAGAGACAGAGGGACTGCACGGACATCTGGCAACTGACCAAGGCAAACTGCCACAAGACAAAACATCTCTTAGTCCCTGAAGGCATTTCTTTAAAGGCAGGCTTTCTTTAGCCTCCCAAGATAATTTGGAGGTATTTCTCCATATCCCCTTCAAGCCCCTTCTACACAACTGTGCAGTATGTTCTTAGAGTTTCCCCAATTATTTACCTGTTATGCAAGAACATATTATTTCCCGTGTTAATCCTGTCACATGTACTAGCTTATTCACTGCCCTATTAAATTCCTCTTTAGAATGAATTGTCTAAAATTTACAAAGTCACCTAAATAATTTCCTATAGCAGTAAGATCCTTTCTTTTTCAAACTCAGATCCTTATAATTTTAAAGAAATTATTTTAAATACAAATTTTATTTCATTGTGCCACGAAGGATTTTTTTTTTTTAAGTATTTGCTTCAAAATACATTTTTAAGCCTGTATCATGTGGGCTTAACTGTAATACAGAAAGGTTGTGTACTGCTGGTAGGCAAGATACATGATTTTACAAAATCAAATCAGTAAGATTGTCAGGTCTGAGGAACTTCCTTACCTGTTGCTCTCTAGGGTTATGTTCAAAAGGAGTCTTTAATAAGCTGATCTCTAAAATACCGTGACCAGAGGGCATATTTTCTTAAAGGATTAAGTTCTGATTGTTTGGCTGAAAACTTGAAGAGAGATGTGGAAAGGATATCATTAAAGATCTTTCTTTGATAATTATATTATTTATAAATCAATAAAGGCAACAGAGATGAAACAAATTTGACTAGTTTTCTGCCATAGCTCTCAAGCTTAAAAAGGAAAATATTTTCCTCATTATCTCCTCAAAATATGCTACAGGGTTCTTCAAAAGATTCTGCAATCGAGACCTCAAGCTACAATATCAGAAAAACCATCCCTGAGGAAAAACTTTACTTTTGAGAAAGTATATGACTGAATGCCCTCCTCTTTATAGATAAAAGCTTGGCAGAAACTTTGGTGATTTCAGACTGAACAAAAGGCCAACTAAATTATTTTTCTCCAGATATATTTCTTAACTACCTTTCACTCACAAAGTGCATTACAATTGTCAAGTGGCTCCAGTCACGCTGTTATGAACTCAAACTTTCATTACATCAAAATGTAAAAAGGTCACAAAAGTCATCCACTGCTCGTGTAATCCTAGGAGGAGACCCAGATCTTCACATTTGTCAATAATGAGTAGTTTCAGTCTGCATACTTTCTCTCAAATTGGAATTTTGTTTTCCATCTATAGGGAAATGCAATAATCTCTCTACTAGACAGAGTGAATGATGTTTGAAAATCCTCTAGAAAGCCTTATAGCAAGACACCCTTTCCTGCAAATATCCATCTGATATTATATTTTATCACACATTTCAGGGCTTAAACATATGTAATGGAAGTGAAAATCATTGGTTTAACCTTGTACATAGCATACAGCCTTTTGAATGACTGTAAATGAAGATTATAAACCAGCGTTTCTTGGTTCATTTATACAAGGCACTGCTGTTTCTCCATTAATAACCAGCATCCTGACTTCCATAAAAATCCACAGCACACATAGAAAACAACAGTTCAAGTGCACTCGTTATTATTTTTAAACATCTTTGAATTCTCCTTTCAGTTGTAAAGCTTTCATGAAGATCAAGAAATCCTGTTTTCATAGGAATTATAACTCAATAAATCAAAGGTCAATATTTACATTTTTTTTTTACTTTCATCACGTTTTATAAGATTTTTATTACTTTTGTCCTTAAAGCAACATTAAAATTAGTCTTAAACAGCCTCCTTAAATTACATAGCTGCCTTATTTGTATAATACACAGTTAACATCAGCACTCTTACAGAGTACATTGAGCGATTATAACATAAACCACTTGTTTTATATTAAGACTAAGAAGTCATATTCTTTCTGAGGCCATTCTCAAATTCCCCAAAATCTTCATATATCTGTCTAAGTAAAGCACATTTTCTCTCTTCTGATACATGATACAGACATAAAAAAAAAAATTAAATAATTGCTGCACACATGACCTTATTTTAAAATCAAGAAGGTTGATTGAAGGAGAGGACTGCTGTGGGGTGTGGGTTTTATGGTCTGCTTGGTTTACATGTATCACTCAAGATGTCTGTGGAAAGTAGCATTCTAGAAAATGCTAGACAAAATGCTAGAAAACTTCTAGCAAAGTCAAATTTTATCTCATACACAGAATTTATAGAAATATAATTTAGATTTTTCATAAGATAAATTTAGTCCTTAAATGGAAAAGTAAATTTAAAAAACAAGGTCATACATTGGGTTCCTATATATATTTCAGGGAACTTCCTGTGCCAAATGATAGAAATTAATTTCATTCTATCTTTTGCTGGGCAGTTTGGGCATTTTTCCTCTTTTTTCTTCACCCAAAGTGTTCATTTTTTTATGGAAAATTCATTCTCTATAACATTGAAAGATTAAATAAATAAAAGTGACATTCTAATTTTTGTATTAATTCATAGTATACTGAAATATTCTTCATAATGAACTGAAATAAAATGTGGTATGTGAACTCCATGAAACCTTAAATTGGTTTTGTCTCTCCTTAAGGACTTTTAGTTCAGAAGCTTAATGAGCTCATTCTCTTCTTTCACCTGATTCCTTAGATGTCACACATTTTTCATAATGAGCTGCGGCTAATCCAGAAGGGAGACCATGACAGAACATTGGAAATGAAGTCTGGCTTTCTAAAATATCATCGTAAATATACAAAACTTCATAAATAGTAAGTTTCCTCTACTGTTCCATACACACAAACTGTCCTGCTTGAAACCAACAAGTTTTCCTGTCGGAACCCACAACATGCCTCTGTCTAATTTAGGGGACCTGACACCCCGAAATCGGGGTGCCCCGGAGGGCACTGCCTTTGATCTTTGTCCTTGGAGAACTTTGCCAACTCTAAGAGATGAATTGCAAGCCACAAGAGTGTAATATAAGCATTAATAGTCACTTTGCACTGGGTGAAATACAGTATATAAAAGATCAGATAACATGTACATGGGGGTAAAACATGTACGGGGGGTTAAGATGGAGTTTAAAGGGTGTGGTCACCTTCTCCTTCTCCTTCTTCACTGTCCACCATATTCTTGGTGACGGGGGCACAAATTCATTGGTAGAATAGAGATAAGACAGGAAATTGCATGTCTAGAACAGGTTAGAATTAATTGGTATAAAGTTATAAATAAAGACACGTACCGTCCTCTGGTTGGATTTGTAACGGGGTATATAAATCTCGGTACGCCCAGCCGGGGGGCAGCACCAGGGTACTTCGGCTGCTAGGTGGACCTGTGGCTGTTCAGGACACCGCAGCTATAGATAACATTAGAATAAACAACCTCTGCACAGCAGCTTGCGGCCTCTGACTGAGTTTCTGGGCAAAAGCGCTGAACTTATCTCACTTGTGTGCCAAGGCCGACTGACGCCGAAGCCACATTTTCCCACTGCCTTCAGGAAAACCATTCTTCAGAAAAATCTACAACCTTTGAGGAATTTTTTATCAAAAGAGGTGCTAATGACAACACCAAGCTGTGTGAACTGCAGGGGAAAACGTGCATGTTGGTACCTTCATCACCTGTGAGTGACCAAGATACGGACCCAGACCAGCAGGAAATCTGAATCGTTTATTCAAAAGAAACAAGCTGGTTTTATACACTTTTCCAAAGCACAGTATTTCCTTACATGGTAATTCTCACTGTGACCTATCCAATGCTGCCACATCAGCAACACACTTTCCAAATGTCCTTCTATGGGGTGATCACTCGCTGTTCACTCGTCCATCAGCTTCCGGCAGGCTCCTCTCCTTAGGGGTCTGCCGTGTGTCACCTCCTCCCCCCAGGGTCTGGTGGACACAAGCCTCTCTGTGCCGCCATGTGCTTCTCCTTTGTGCTGCCATGTGCTACTTTGTGCTGCCACGTGCTTCTGCAGGTACGTTTCACAGCCCACACCTCAACTCCATCCCTTCTCTTCCCACAATCACCATGTTTTAATGAGAAAATATCAGCCTCCTGGGTTTACATGCAACCTTCAGAAATACTAAATGCAAGTGTGTTTAACTGGGGAAGGGAAAAAAACCAGTAAAACCTATATATTTAATAGCACATAGCTGAGTCATTTAAAATCAAAATTATGTGGATCGTGTGAATTTAAATCTTCAACAGAGATGAAATTTAAGAGTGTGAATGGTAGCACGTGTCACTAATATTTAATCTTTCAGTGCAGTTTTCTGGGAGCTGGTAAAATATGATGGAGGTTTTAAAGGTACCAAGCATATCATTATGCTATTCCTAAAATCAAAAAATAAAAAAGAAAGATTATATTTCTTTAATTTTATTTGAATCATAGAATAGAATCATCAAGGTTGCAAATAACCTCCAAGATCATCAAATCCAACCTTGACCAAATACCATCATGGTCACTAAACCATATCGCAAAGTGCTGCATCTACTCAATTTTTTTAACACTTCTGAAGATGGAAATTTTATTTTGCATGATATGCATAGGTAAAATTTCCTGAATCAACAATTAATCTATAGTTCTATATTCTGCTGCAAAATATCATGACTGTTCGGTCACCATGGTAACAGTATCAATGAGAAAGTTTTCAAATATGAATTACTTAAACCAGTTTATTTTCTAGCCCTTTTATAGTATTTAGATAATTGAGATATTTCTTGCTACAAAATAGATCTTGACTGTATCTCTGAGGGCACACTTTAAACCCCATTTGTATAGCAGTTAAATGGCTAGTAGTGAGATACCACAGACCAATAGTTATTCTGAGAATACATTTCTTACTGTAACTCTTTCAAACAACATCTGTTGCTGGAAAGAGGAATATGGTTTCATGCTTTGGTTGCATGGCTGAGAACAAATCTGTTTAATTGCATACAAGATGGAAGCTGTTCTGCACTGGAAACTAAAGTAATGCTCTATAATTTATCTGTATAGGAGGCTTTTCCATACAGTGGTGACATAATTAAGTGGCTGAAGTTATTAAGTTACTTTGTCATGTGGAAACTTTTAAACCACAGTGAGTACAATCCCTTTTTTTTTTTTGGCGATTTATTTTACAGTGTTTCATAAGCAACAAGAGCTAAACTTACAAGGCTCTTTTTTTATTTTGATGATATAACTGTTACCTTTGAAGATACAGAGTATTCTATAGCAGTGGAATTAAGGCTATCTAAAAACATCAAAATAAAAACAATATCCCACCCAACTCTAAAGAATTGTGGTCTTAATTCACTTCATACCTAAGCTACAGCCCAAATGACCTTCTATTTGCTTTCAGTTGCAGTAATGTTTGAGGCACATTTTCTTTCATTCCTCGATTAAAATACTGAATCTCCCTCTCAAGTTTTGTTTAATTCACCTCTGCGATCACCTAAAATCCCTAATCAAAGTGAACCCTTTTTGCTTCAGTTGTCATCTCCTTTCCCTTAAATACATTTTTTTTTTCACATGTTTTTTAGGGTATATGGGAAATGCCTAGTAAGTATGTCTGTTACATTGAATTATTAGTTAAAATGAAGAATATGTAAAGCTGTTATATCAGCGGTATCCTAAAATTTGTTCCCATCACCTATTAGGCATGGGAAGTTTATATTAAACAGAAGTAACAGAAATAAAACTCTTTTGTGAGTTTGTTTTAGCACTGCTCACACAATTTAGCTAAAGAAAACAGGCAGAAATTCAAACAAAATTATAATCTCGGATTTTTTTTTAAATTGATGGTGTGCAGATTAACATTAATGCAGTACAACTTCCATTTCCCAAAACAAGACTATACAGCAGGTAAAGAAGCTAAAAAAGAGGTGTGGGGGTGGGGAAGGAGGAGAAGGGGGAAGAGCATTGTTGTTTTTAGTTTGTTTGTTCATTTGGCTTAAACTCGTAGAAACTGCGAAAACCCTCCACAGCATCAGAGGAGATCCAATGAACTTTACTATTGACATTTGTCAAAATATTTTATATAGCTTTTTGAAAGGTAATCAAAATACAAAAATTTCATAAATCCTAAATATTGATTAAAGTTTCCCTATATATGATCCTACTATTCGCTTGTGACTGAGTAAATGAGTGAAAACCAGAGAGAACAGTAAAACCAACACAGATTGACACCATTTACTCATACCCACTGGCACGTTACAGTCTTTACCTATGCCACTATGCTTTTGCTGATTCTCAGTGGAGTGGGAAAACAGCTTTTTGCAAACACTCCCCAGGCCCTGCACATTCTCTAATAATGCCTTGCTCCTCTTTGGGAGAGAAAACCCAGCCAACATCAAGCTACGAAGCTCTCCAACAGTCTAGAAGTACAAATGGCTTGTAGAAATAACTGACCTTAAATAGTGAGGTATATTTCCCAGCACTGTCTAATTTATGGGCAGGGGAGCCTTGGAGAGTCTTTTGCAATTGTTTAAGGAGAAGAGGCTGGTCTCAAATATGAGACAGATTTGGCCCCTTAGGTATCCTCACCCATCTGCTTTTCTCCAAGTGAATCCTGGCCTACATCTAGGCAACAGTCAGCTATCATGTGCTGCATCTGTCATGTCACAAGGAAAAGATGACAATGAGACCCGGGGGACAGTACAGTGTGTGAAGCCAGTGGAAAGGTTAACAAGGATCACCTAGAGAAGGGGGATGTTTGTTGTCATTCCCAGGTGAAGGAAAGATTTGTTATTTTTTTCCCCTTTTAACGTCTTTTGCAGAACATTAGTGAAAATGGCACTCTTTGTTGTCAATATCCAGAGTTTCGTATCTGCATACAAAGTTTGAAAAGTATTTTGTCACTGAAACAGTTAAAATGAAGTATGTCCCTATTTCTTAAAGCTAGACATAGCTCTTAATGAAAATTACAAGACACTTTAGTGTGATAAATAATACATGACAAGGTGTGTGTTGCTGTGAGATAATGCTCATCTCAGAGGCACGGTGACATATGCCTTGGAGTGTCTTAGTGCAATTATGAAATGGCTCAGAGTTAGATTTTTAAAAAGAAGATTCACATGTTCATAGCTTTCCAGAAGAGAAACATGACTAATTTGTTACTATAATGATTACTGACAGATTTAGGAGGGGAAATAATAATGTTGGTTTAATATTCTTATAATTTTTGTAATTTTCTGACACAAGCATTACATTTATTGTTCTATGGGACTGGAGTCCTGCCAAGGTCTCTGCTATGACAGTCTTAAACAGCACTATAGTTGGTATCAGCAATCTGTAGTGAAATGTTTCCTACCAGCAAAAATATTGAATTAACTGATTCTGAATTTCTTCCAATTGGGAAGTCACAGTTTGATTATCATGTTTTCATCACCTTTGACTGACCCCACATTTGACTCATGTTTTCACAAAGGCTAATGACAGGATCCCCAAACTTGTGGGTATTAGTGTACAGAAAGGGAAATTTTATTCTTTGAAGCCGCTAATCTCCACTTAGTATAGGTAGTGGGGAGTGGTTTTGTTTGCCTCCTTGAAAAATATGTAAGCAAAACCAGGTGGAACAACATGGCAGAGAATTTATCCTCCCTCCCCTCCTTCTCCTCTGCTTGCACCCCAGGGACTGCTAGGGAAATAAGGAGCCAGTGCTGAAAATCTGTTCCCACTGTGCTCTGGGAGTATTGCTGCAGTCACACCTCCAATTCTCAAATGAACCCTCCACATAGAGACACAATTGCTCAGTATTAGAATGCTAGATACAAAATGCTGCACATATTAACAAGACTTTTTAATTATAATATCCAGCATGATTGCCTGTCCATGTTCTAGGATGCCCCATTATGCATTTCTTTGCAGCATAAACAAATATATATATATTATAGCTATAGCATTGTATATGTTTCTCACTTATTAAAAAAGCCCACTAGAAATAAGACTGTAAGATAAATTACATAAAGAAAGTAGATTATTTACCCCTCTCTTACATTTATTCTGAGATGCTAACATCTGCAATCAGTTCACCAATGTCAGCATTTAGTTTTCAGGTTTTCTAATAAAAGGAAGGGGAGAAAGAGATGAATACATCTTTGTGATATATTTACTGACTGTCTTAGCCATTTCTAAGTTAAAATTTTTAGAAGGAGTAGTTTTTAAATCTCTTTTTTTTCTGGCAGTGTTGACTTCAGGTAAACACATAAACTCCCACTAGCAATGATTGCTGCATGTAGGGGTCTATAAAAACGTGAAAGGTCACTGTACATAGCAATCAGCTGGGACTGTGAGAGAACGCACTGACATTTATAATACACCCAAAACAGAAACAGTTCCTATGGAGACTATGCATGTGTTTTAATAATGCAGAGTTATTTATAAAATTCTAATATGAACCTTTATATGAAATAAATACACTTATGGCTTGCATAGGAAAATCCAAGCCTGCTTAATGTGTAACTATTACGCTGCACTCATCTCTTTCTGTGTCTGCTGTGATGCAGCTAGTTTGATTATATTGGAAATATTTTTTTAAATATCATCTTTCATTTGTTGTTGGAGTACTCAGACAATTAGACACCACAGTATCATAACTATATTCCTTCTAGACTTGTGGTTTCACATGCTTCCTTGCATTTTTCCACCCCTCATTCCCAACCCAGTTTATTGCGACTGTGTAGAGCACAGAATGAATTATTCATTCTTCACATTATTCACACTATTATATAGTGTGCTCTGCCATTTCTGATATGTGATATTTACTCACTGGACTGTTATGTCAGTCATGAGCATCAGGTTTTTCCTGAGCAATTTATCTACGTTCTTTTTCTTTAAGGTAATGCTCTTGCCTCTGAAACAGACCTTGACAGCATGTTAGATTACTCCTAGAAAACAGTGTCCACCCTTTGAATAGACAGGTCAGCACGGATAATGAATCCCAATGGTTTGGAAAAGTTATGAATAGTGAAGAACTTTGTGGAATGATTTTTTGTGCACACCTATCACACAATAAAGTCAACAGAAATACAGTTATAGATCAGACCTATTTCTATTGAGGACAGTTAGGAATCACTTAATTCCAGACTTTCTCTAGATCTGATCAAGATCCTTGTTGTCATGGGTAAAAATAGTGTCACAACTCACATACCTCTCACTGACCAGTGTAAAGTGAGTTAGTGCTCTCACTCCTGGTCATGGCAATTGACATTCATGTTCAAAAGTATTGGTACAACTGGTCTGTTACTGTCAAGCTCTTCCAGTGGTCTTAATGTAGCAGATTGTGAGACACTAATGATAAACTAGGATAAATACAGTAATAAGTTATTAGAATGATAAAATCAGACAAGAGATATAGCAACAAGCAAAAGAAACTCTTACTTTGGGACAAGATGTTCAAGACATCAGATAAGTGTGAAACATTGATTAGCCTTGGACCTTTTCTTTATGGGAAAAGAATTGGCAAGAACTATTGTCACCTGGAGACTAAACATAAGTCACCTGGTCATGTAATATGGAAATAGTTGTGAGTGGCTACCCAGGTGATTTCCTTCTTTTGATGACTACAGAACTCATTAAATTGCAAACCAGTTTTTACCTCTACTTTCACTGCTTCAGTATTTCAGAGAAAACAGGAGCATATAGTATGTGGTGTGCTACTGTACATCAGCTACTGGAAAAAGGCATTTCAAATTCCATTTCCACAAACACAAACCTCTCTTTAATTATAATATAGTGATCCTTCTCAACACAGTTTGCATTCTCTAAACCTACTATCCAGTCTCTTAGTGTCATGTGAAAAGGAAGATACTCAAACCCTTAGTGTTTCATTAGTCTGTCAGCACCCCAAGAAAGTCAAGACCCTTGCTCCTGACCAGTCTGTCAGTGGACTGTTATGGGGACCCCTCACTGAACAGAGTACAAGATTGGAGGGTGGTTTGACTGACTGTTCAGGGTCACATGCCAAATAGAGAGACCCCCTCTTGGGTCTCCACACCTTTACCTGCTGCCAGCAATGGCCAGTGCCCTTGAAGGAGTCACATTAACAGTTTACAGAATAACACTCTTTATAAGTAAAATTGTGACAGGGTAAGGTTCAAGGATTGCTGGTGATTTTATCAGCTATAAAGTACCACTGAGTTTCCTTCTCTGCAAGGGTTTCGACAGAGCCTGGCTGAGGTACCTCCAGTCTGCTCCACCGTCCTTTTAGTCCCCCTTAGATTGTATTCTCTCTGGGAGGTTGGACATGCTGATTGCATTCCATTCAGGGAGTAGCAATTGTATTTTCCCCTATAATTTCCATACCATTATGTTATTACCACCAGTCATCTTCCCATAATTATGATTATGATTATTATAGTTATGATTATTATCATTATTATTTTACAAGTAAGAAATAAACTGCAGTTGAGTAAAGTAGTGAAATGTCTAGGAACAGGTTCCTAAGGTAAGAAATAAAGAGAGCAGAAATGTTCTTGCTGTTTAATGTAAATCTGTTGAATTACCAAGCTAGCATCCTAACATTCTGGATTTGGTCAGGACTGAGAGAAGGAGGTTCTGTTAGTGGGCAAATATTCAGGCAATCTAATACTCTGTGTCATGGGAGATGCAAGGGGAGTGGATCTCTTATCACAGAAGAATGCAACAAGAGCAATCTGTAAAGTTGTATCAGTTAGGCATTTTAACCTTCCAGGATCATGCCTTATTTTAATAATATTTAGAAAGTACTTCATAGTCTTGATTATTTTTTAGAAAAAAACCAAGCTCCTGAGCTTTAAGGTAAGTACTTCACTTGAGTGTAATAGATTTTTTTTTATTCTGAAAAATTGTCACTTGTAATTTCCTGGGTTTGCAAGATCTAGGAAATCTAAGCCATTTTTACTGTATAAAGGAGAAACTCTAGACTAATCTATATTTAAAATTGTGATACATCTGTCTGTCAAGGCTGTACCTATGTGAATAGGATAGACCTAGCGATTTCCCCCAGGAGGTTCCTGCTGTGCACAGGCCATCTAATTGATGCTATTTGCAAGCTTGAATGCACTGATGGTTAACATCTGGGGTGGTTAACCAGGACAACCTAGGAACCTTCTTACAGTTCAGTCTTTTCTATGTAGGAGATGCTTTGAATATAGTTTAAAATAATCTGTAACAAATGCTCATGCATATCCTGGGGCTGCCACATAGGACAAGGGGACTGCTCAGTTACAGAAAATCACCAGAAAAACAGTTCAAGAAGTCACACCTGATCCAGGCAAAGATGTCATGTCAAAGACACTTGAAATGGGGACTCCATTATCATGCACATGACAACTGTTTATCCTGTTTGAGGAATTTGGTTGCTCACATCAGGATATACATTTTTTTCATATTCAGTCTGTGAATGTCTGTGCAACAAACAAATTGTGAAACCGGAAAACTATCTTGTGTTCTATTATTTCAGTGCACTCACCATAGATTTTTTGGGGAAATATTAAATAAAAGTTTTATTTTCATATCAAATTTTTGTGAATAATGACAGCCTCTTTGTTTTTCAATTTACATCTACATAATCTCCCTATTAAACATTAATAAATGTAGAAATTTTTAATACTGAAAAATGAGATTTCAATAAATGGATATTGCTTCCATGTTGGTTGCTGTAACAGTTGTTATGATCTTAGACTATATCTCTTTATTTAATTCAGAGAAGAAGATCTGTTCAATGCTTGAGCTTCATGAAAGGTTAACTCAGGTAAAATTAACCTCTCTATATACTCCTATATCCAATTTAGGAATGGAGAGATGAAACAATGTAAGCTGTGCAATATTTAGCCTATATACTTACACATAAATCTGAGCACTCCAAACCAGGAAGTTTTATGCACCATCACAAATCATCTTTGATGCAAACAAAAATTCTAAGCTTGCAAAAGCAGTGAGTTTAACAACTTGATCAATGTACCAATACTGAAGTAAACACATACAAATCAGCTTCTAAATCTTAACAGAGAAAAGTGTTATAATAATCAGAATACTGGTTCAGACATAAACTGGCTTTTTAGAATCAATGTACTATATTTTGTGAATTGTTAGTTAAAACAAGCAAACAAAAAGCTTGTTGAAGGCACTACCTTGACTACTGTGAAATCAGTGTAGGTAAACCCATCTGTTATTCACACACCACATGTTAAAAGAATGGCATGTTCAATAGGATAGTAAACCAGATATAAATCTCTCTAATGTGAAAGCATGGTTTGGTCATGTGGTACATGCCTAATGGACTTTGTATGAGCTAGGACAGAATTTCTGATAGTTTAAGATGGATAATCCATGGTATTATTCAGAGTACAGTAATAATTATAGCATATGAATGCTAAAGAAAAATAAAAAATAAATGAATGCATAAATACTTTGGTCATAAATCCCATGATATTTCATTGCAAACTGAATGCTGAGTTTGGCCTGTAGGGTTCCTTACAACTTGGTCAAAGTAGGTCAAGTACTTCCTTAAGTCAAAATACCCTGCCAAAGCCTAATCAGAAACTGTGTTTAAGTGCAGAGGATCTCAGAAGAGTGACCAGTGAGGCATCCCACTGACAACAGGGTTATAAGATAGAAGCGATACTGCAGGTCCTGCTCTCAGCTATTACCAAGATAATTTTCTTGAGTGTTTCTTGTGACGCTCTTTTGGTTGTACCTACACAACTCAAGCTACACAGCTCTGCCAGGTAACAGAATGCTCAGTTTCTCCCTGACCACACAGGTAACCTATGCTTCTGCTGAAGACTTTCATTGTTTCTGCTAGATTACTAGAAAATATATCTACATAATTCTAGCATTTATTTAGAATCAACACACAACCTCTGTCATCTCAAAATGGGTCACAGCACTGAATGTCCATGTGATTGACACTTTTTAAACTGACAAGTTTTAAACAAGTTTTAAAACAAGCTGTAAAACAAGTTTTACAGCTACTACGGAAAGGCATTTGATGAAGTGAGAGATTTCAAAAGGTATTTTTTTCCACTGTTTAGTATGAATTTTCTACCAGTAATCTTAATTCTGGAAAGGAACACTGTTGTATCAAGTTTTTCCAACCAGAAATAGGAGAAATGGAACGTTAAATAGTTTTTTTTCTCTTTTCTTGATTTTTGACCACTGACCTATGGACATATATTGCTCTTGTCAGAGTAACAGATAAGCACAGGAAGCATCTGTAAATTAGAAAGCTTGAGATACATCAGCTCTGCTGTTTCAGGAGACAATTTATTAATATAACTGTCAATTTGTTAATTTAACTCATCACAGAGCTGGCATTGCAATGTAGCTGAAAAATTGATAGCTTTATAAAATATCATCTTGGGAAGAGCTGTTCAAAATGTGAAAATTTAAGCCATATGACTTTAATTAGTCACAAGTTTGATCCCCCTATTTAACAGGATATTTATATTAACAGAATTTATACCTTATTCAATTGATTTTCAGGAAACACTCCATTTCCAAAATACTGCGTCTGAAAAATTCATCTAAAAATACAGCAAATAATGCTTGTGAAAGTTACATTACAGGCTAGAGATGACCATATGAGTCACATACCGCTTAAATTTCACGTTAACTACAATCACACTTGTTTACAATTTGTCGTCAAAATAGACATACCTTTCAGATATATGGGTCTAGATGGACTTAACAGTTAGGGACAATTTAAGCTAAAAGTTGTTTGATGCTGGCATCCACATGGAGAAGGCAACCTTATGTACCACAGCTTGTTATGGATGAACCACATGTACAGCGCTTAAAATTTCTTATTACTCCCACTAATGTCTAATTTATGGGCCTAACTTACCTAATTAATATGGAAAATTCTAATAAAAAACATATTAAAATTGCTATATAAAAAGTTACAAGTGCCTCTGCCTTTTCTCTGGTGCTTTGCCCATCATTCCCTTATCTCCAGTAAACAGCTGACAGATTCAGTCTTTTTCAGGAAAGAAGGAAGAAGTATTCAAACAAGTGTCTTTTTGGGCAATAGCATGATGTTCATGACAATACCGTCTTCTTTCTCAGCATTGGATCTGCTTAGGGCTATTTTTTTATTTTTCCTTAACAGTCTGCATCCTTCTCATGGGTTACCAGACAGAGATTTGTAATTGCGCCTGTCCTCCAGTTCCAAATATCGTGAAGAGCAATTTTATCATAAACCAAAGGCCTATTAAAGGTATTTAAAGAGGTTCAGTTAAAATGGGTGAGAAAATAGCCACTTGCTAACTTAACAATTGTAAAAACACGTGAGATCCAACTCAGGCAAAATAAGTTCAGAAAATCCTTGAGACCTTGCAATGCCAGGTTAATAGACCCATAGCCTTCTGCTAGTAAGAGCAAAATCATATTTTCCTGACTATAGCAGCATGTTCCCTGATGATGGCATAATCTTAAGAGACTTATATTAAATTAATAACGATGCCAGATGCTACCGATTTCTCTGTGCCTAAGTGTCCTATCTCCTAAATGGGGATATTGGTACTGCCTTACCTCAGGTATTAAAGATTAAAATAATATTATCTATGATAAGAGCCCTATGGATGTATTTCATAAATATCTGACTTAGGAAAGCCAATCAACTAAAAGCGATGCATGCAGAGTTAGAGTTCTTTCAAGAGCACATCTCAGGAAGGATGACCTCTTTCAGAGTGAACTCATCCTGCTGTGAAGGCAAGGGAGGAACAGAGAAGGGCAACTAGAGCAGCTCTAATAATGGAGGAGCAGTCCTGTGAAGGGAGACTTACAAAACCCGCAAAGTGGAGAATGGGGAGACAGAGGGAGCAGGATTTACTTAGATTTACAAAACCAAGGATATAGTATATAATCTGGTGCTGGTTATAGCTGGGGTGGAGTTAATTTTCTTCATAGTGGCTGGTATGGGGCTGTGTTTTGGATTTGTGCTGAACACAGGGTTGATAATTTAGTGATGCTTTTGGTTTTGCTGAGCATGACTTAAAGAGAGCCAAGGTCTTTTTTGCTTTTTGTAGTGTCCCACTGGTGAGGAACCTGGGTATGCATGGGAGGCACAGCCAGGACAGGTGACCCCAACTGACTGAAGGGATATTCCAGACCATATGGCATCGTTCTTAGGATATAAGGTGGGAGGAAGGAGGAGGAAGAGAGACATGGTTGGAGTGGTGGCATTATTATCCTCCATTGTAGAATATGGGGTTACATTTGTTAAAGTGGTTGAGGCTTATGCTCACCAGAAGGCCCTGTGGGAAAGGCCCAGCTGCAGGCCAGACGCCTGGAACTCCATTGAGGGATGAGAGGCGGTTGCGAGTGAGGAGAGAGGCAGTTGAGTGACAGCTGGAAGTGAGACTGTGATTGGCTGGAGGAACGCACGGACCCATATGAGTGGGAAGCTGATTGGGTGATAGGATGTGTGGACAGCAGCACCGCAGCTGTGCCAGCCAATGGGTGCCCTTCTGCTGCTAAGTTCGGTTTGGTTTCAGTTGTGTTCGGTTGAGATTAAGGGTATAAAAAGAGGGCGATTTGGGCAATAAATGGCTCTTCTTTCCACCTACAAAAGGCTCTGTTGTCTTTGTTCCCCATTGCTACGCTCTACAATCCATAAGAAAACACTTCCGTGTGCTAGGGGACCACCGAAAAAAAAAAAGTCCAGGCTTGCCTGTCCTCCCTAAATAGCATTTTCTATTGCAAGTGTCCAAGGCACAATTCAGACTAGGCAGACCAGTGGTTATGCCTTATATTCTTAGGCATTGTATTTGTAGGTAGGACTGTCTTTCCAACCGTTGTTTCTGGTATCACGTCAAACTCCCTTCTGAAACCCAGCCGTCTTCTTTGACTTCATCCTCTGGCTATGGAAGCTATGACTTGTCCATCCTCAGGCCAGTTCCTGAGCTCCTCCAGGGCCCTGCCAAATGAGTCATTCCTGTGTGTATCTCTTCATAAACATTTGTATCAATTCTTGAACTCTGCATGTGTGGCCACAACTGCTGAATGTAATCTGGATGCATACAACTCTAGCGAAGCGAGCACTCAAATCTTCCTCTTACATTCTAACCTGGAAAGTTAAAAGACGAGATGAAAACAACTGCCGCAGGCTCCCTTGTGGCTATAAGCTCTATCTTTTAAGTTTTGCCCAGAATGCTCAATTATTTTCAAAGAAAAGGCCTGAAATTTTAAAGGAAATGCAGCTGCATGATTCAATAAGAAATACTTAAGTACTGTGGCAGTTTAATGTCAGAGAAGTTACTGCAAATTGTCAGAGAAAAGAATTTATGTAAAGCAGAAGCTTTAAATCAAATTATCCAGACAGTTAATCTTACAAAAACTGTATCTTTAAACTCCATGTATACACATCCTCTTAAAAGCCACAATTTAAGATGATTTTCAGCCAACCTTAGCTTCTGAAGGCTCATGAGCCCTGGGGGATTACATGACTATTTGAAATTCAATTTTCCTGATGTTCTTGTCCTATTGGTTTGTCATAACACCACCACCTTGCAAAGATAAGGAAAGCACTCAAATGCACAACAAACCAATTTAGCACAACTAATGATCATAATCTACCTCTAACCTTATCTGTGGAAAATCTTTCTTTTCAGAAATCACTGTTATTGCACCACTTCAGGCAAACAGTAGATCAAGCTACAGATTGTCTTTAGTCACGCTTTTGTTCCACAAAACCTCTTCACAAAGGTCTCTCTGTTGGGTTCATCAATTCAATAGTAAAATCCTTCCATTATGGTCTAATGCAAAAGAAAATGGGACTAAGTAAAAATGTACAATTCAGGAGTTCTCAGGAAAATAGATACAGTATTGCATATACTACAGAGAGGAACCACTTAGTAACCAAGCTGCATTTAAAGTAAATGCTAATAAGATTTAAACTACATAATTATAGGTTGATTCTCTGTTGGATTTTGGTGGTTTGTTGAATCCTTTGGTGGTGTGTGTTTTGAGCTTTTAAACTTTATTAGGCACCTTCTGTGTGCAAAGAACTCAAATCTGGTCCATATCTGTTGCATAACATGCTGCAGCTTTTTATGATTTTTCACAACATCACACATACATTTTTTTAGATAAGGTCACAGCAAAGCATGTCATTCTATACTATGATAGTATCTCAAGATTAACAGTATCTGAAGAGAAGCTGTCTCTTAGTGATGGCTTGCATAATTTTTTGTATTTTGTTGTAGTGTTGTAGTGAAAAACCATATCAACAGAGTGCCCACCTCCATTTCTGTGCTTTTGAAAATCATACATATATGATTACGGTCCTGTTTATGCAAATATTTTTCAGTCACATTTTATAAAGCTACTTGTGAAGTAGCATCAGAGTTTGTTTCTTGTTTTATGCTCTAAATAACCTCCCCTGTCTGTTTCATGGTACAGAATTACAACTTCAGAAATGTCTGGTATTTCCCTTCCATCAAGCCCTTTCTATTACTGAGCACTTTTGTGACCTAGGAAAACTTAGTTATCAGTTTCTTTTTTTTTTTTTCACGAGTATTTACACATATATGAGACTGGAACATTTCAGAAAACAGTAAATTATAATTGTATTTACCTTGTCTGACATCCCAACTCCTAATGCATTTCATTTTCAGAAGAAACAAAGTGGCCTTCTGGCCAGCAAGAAACCCAAGGCAATTCTGGTAAGGCAAATCAAAACAATTACATTTGTCTTGTTTTATACTAACTTGAAATATAGCTGGTGAGTTTGGGTTGGATTAAACCTTTATCAGAAGCATTCTTTATTACTTACATGTTCAAATACTGCTTTTCATTTACATAACACAGAAATTTGTATACTTCATTAAGTAGAGTAAAAGATGTAAGGTGGTTAAAATATTTGCTGATTAGAAAAATATTGTGTAAATATAGTAGGCTACTGTGTGTTTCTTCCACATGTATAGTACAAGTAAAAAAACCCAGCAACTTGGCTGTTAAATTATTACCTTGCAACACATGTGAAGGTTTTTAAGGTTTCTGATCATCCTCTCCTAAAATGTGATAGTATAATATCAAGGAAGATTGGCCTTTCCTTTCTAAGACTTTTTTCTCCTTTCAGCCTACAGTTTTAAATATCTGTATGCTACCTGGGTTTCTTACTCTCACCTTTCTTCTGAAATAGCTATAACTGTAGGGATGTTAGAAATAACAAATTCCCATTCTTTTCAAGGTTAAGAGCTTTTTTTTTGTAAAACGGCTCAATGAGGCTACCTATATATATACCAGAAAACAGCAAAACTCTATGCCCCAAATACTTGCACACACCAATAATTTCAGTGAATTATTTATCTCAAACGTGAGGTGGATTTTTATCATTATTTGATATACCCAGTGGTAGCTGAGGAAATACAGGAACAGTGTCTGAGACCGGAAGAAGTCATTTAGCTGATATACATTCTCAGCCTTTTTCTTATATTCAGAAATTTACAGTCACACACAGATATATTCAGTGAAATGGACTCAATTCCTGCAGCCTGAATAGTGACTAGAAAACACAATGGTCTTCAGTCTGAAAGTAGAGCTTCACTGCATTTTGTGACATCATGAATGCTTAAGTATAGTACAGATATCAGAGTGATTTAAACTTCAATTTTCTCTCCACCCTGTAGTTCAAAAAAGTCTTCCTCCCTTCCCCCAATTTTCTTCCAAGACAATATAAGTAGTACAATACTTTTTTGTAAATGAGAAGCTAGTTGCTGACACTTCCAATACAGAAATTAATTAGCATTTCCATAGCAGTGTAAATAGCAGTCCCTGGAGGCGTGCAGTGGAGATAATGAACATCAAGATTAACAATGCACATTACAGACATGAGTCTATTATTACACCTTAATAATATGCAAACGAACAGTCTTCAAGCAGTCAAAAGATGCTGTGTAATAACAGATTTCTCCAGGCTATAAACTGGATAAGGCAAGTACAGCAATTGTTCTCATCACATAGGTAGACAGCAGTTTTACCTAGCAGGCTATCTTGAAGGGGAAAGTTTCAAAAAACATGACTGGAAAGATATAAACCATAACCATAAATATTTCTCCATTGTATCTAGACTTTCACCAGTCATTGCTTTTTTGTGACCATGTGACACATTAATCGAAAATGATAAATGTCAGTCTGGTGAAATATGCAAAGTGATGTTGTGGGATATCTAAATTAACAGTACAAATTCCAGAAAAACATATCCATCTTTCCTCATTACTATAATCTCACTGGGTGCTGGCTATGTTTCAGAGCCAGTCAAAACACTTCATCCAAATAGGGTTTTTCAAATTAACCTACTTTAGTTTATTCACAGCCTGATTAAATAGATAATTAAAAGTTACAGATGCATAGCAGTACTAAATTACTGTGGCTTAAGTGCATTTGTGAGAAAGATTATTAGTCTTTGAGATGTTGGCATGGACCCACGTGGTTAGGATGATGAAGATCCACCAAGGTTCAATATTTTGCTGTCTTCAACACATTTTTTTCTGAATTTCTTTTCATTAATTTAAGCAACAGTAGGAAACCCACAGTACTTGTCAAACCAGTATGAGGTTAATAGGTTTTGGGTTTGAGTTATTCCTCACCATGCTGCACCAATGAAAAAGTGTGTATATCTCTATTCACAATACAGTCTCTGCAGCTGAATAATTCTATTTAACTCTACAGGAAACTGACTTGTTTTCAAAAATTTCCTGCATTCTGCAGATACTTGTTAAGAAATAATGACAGAAATTGGCCTTTATTACTGTAGTTCAAAGACAAGACTCAGAGATAAAGTAGGTGACTCCAAATTTTCAGCTTCTGTGATGTTAGCCTACAGAAAAGGCCTGTAATTGGGATTCACAGGATTCTGCTTTCTGCAAAACAGCAGCAGTGAAACTTCAGCACAGACACAGATTTGGACTGACACAAAAAGTAATGTGCTTACAACGCTTTTTAAAATTCATTTGGTACCAGTTGCAGAGCAAAGATTTCTCCCTGACTACTGTTTCTGAAACTACTGACTGACTTCCATATTTATTCTTTTGATTTCTGAAATCCTCAAACCGAGTGTTTGATTGCCTTGTTTAGCTGTGAAGGCAATTCTTTTTCTATCTGTTTTTCAAAAACTTGTCAAGAATAGGAAATACAAAAATTTAAAGCATGAAATGATTGAATGAACCATCCAAAAGTTTGAAATATGGGTCTAGACAACACTTTTAAGTGGTAGGCAGAAAAACTGACTCAGAGTTATTTCCTTATTACTTGGACTGTTTTACGTGCTTGTGAACTAAATCACAATTCTAGGTTTAAAAGTGCATAAAATAAGTCAAGCTAATTAAAAGACCACATCTGTCAAAATATCAATTTGCATGGTTTGCAGCATGCTAAAATACAATTCAGGAAGCAAGAAATCTCTTGTGGAATTTCATGGTATGGAGAGTTTTACATTTCACATGTGAACTTTGTTCTACGGGAGGACAAAACAAAGTCTTGATAAAACTAATTAATCTGTAGTTATGGCCTTATGTAGCCCAATAGAAAGCACTGACAATTGCAAAGAGTGACAGTGGTTTTTCTTCTTCTAGTTCAGGTCCCATGCTCCCCTGTGTGGTATAGGCCTGCCCGGGCTGGGGACTCTGGAGGTGACAAATGGGAGCACTTGAAGAGAGCTGGGGGTGGGAGGCAACTGTGTTAGTCTTTGGCTTTAGCTCAAAGTCTCTGAGAGGGGAGCGTGGACTGTGAGAAAAAGAGGGAAAAAAAACCAAACCAAAAAACCCAGTGAAAAACTCCCACATACATAAACCCAAGAGAGGAAGGAAAAACACCTTCATATTTCAGGAGATATTGAGGATGCTGATAACTTGGCAGAATACTCCCTCTCATTCATGAAAGAGGGACAAAATGTCAGTCAAAACATGTGGAGGGGTAGACATACACCAGAGGAAAGGACAGGCTGGGAAATTTTTGTATAATCATTTTAACTGTGTTAATATTGCGGTTTTCCTGTGGTCATTAAACAATTTGGATGAGCGATGAATTAATTACTGGTTCCATATTTATGGTATGCCCCTAGCAAACTTTTGAGTAACAAACATTGACATTGAGATGTGACTGGACATAAAGAAAGTACATTAAAATTAACTACAGTTTTCTATTGTCAAAATGGCACAGGATTCAGACATAAAAATTCCCTGTCATAAACCTAGACATAAAGGCCAAAATACTGAGAAGCTGCCTATGATTCTGAATGCTATACTTCCCTGTGTCCATTTTGTTCTCTTTTGAATGGATGAATTCTCAAACTATGGAAACTGATCTTTTTCAAGTTCCTGAAAGTTTGGCAAAGCCACCTCTGAAATTAGAGAGCTTACTGAAGCTTTAGTGAACAGCAAATTTTCTTTGCAAGTTAATGACCGACCTTTTCTCATACTATTGCATTTTAAGAACCACTTGTGTCTTGTCTGCTGAGTCCTCTCCATTAGGTAAGCCAGGTCATGTGCTCTGTTTGCAACATAGGGCAGAAAGCTTCTGAATTTCTGTGTGGGAGCAATATGGTGCAAAGTATTTATCAAAGATATGTTGATTTACTTCCTGTTTACCTCATGTTGGGATCTTAATTTATGAGTCCAAAAGAATAGAAGATTACTTAATTACTTTGGCCGTGGTCAGAGGAAAAAAGTAATTAATTTTTAAAAGAGAGAAACTGTAGACACAAGTTTATTTACAAATTGTTAAACTGTAAGGCATCAAAAAACCCATGAAAATTCCTTTTATTTTCTCTTCTCCCTCTTTCTCACACATCTAGCACTTGTTCACACATCTATCCTGGTTCTCCCAGGCTTCAAACACAGCAATCATCATGTGAGGAAACCTGCTTAACACCTAAAAAATCTAACTGTATTTCATAAGAAATTGCTAAAAACCAAAGTGTCAGCAATTATTTTTTGTGAAGCCCAAAGAAGTACTGGTCTTTATTAATGTTGTAGTTTTAACTATTTTTTTCTGCTTTACTAGAAGGGATTTCGCAAGTCCACAAAACATTGTTCCTTAACACATAATGAAGAGGTCAGCTTAACTTCACTAGCTGAACCTCAAAAAGAACTATGCACTGTGCCTGTGGCATTTTCATTCACTCACATGAAGAATGCTGCCTTACAAATAGTGTACTTTAAATTACATTTTACCTGCTGTGAAGACCTGTGTACTTCTGCAATGAAATACATTTTCATTTGAAAGTTGTCAGTTCATCAAAGGTGAAATTACTAGGCATTGTTCCAAAAGAAATCAATACATAATATTTTGTTAGAGGGTGTTAGGAGGGAAATACAAGTAGGGCTGGCAAGCATGTCTTTGTGAAGATGTCAGAGATAAGGCAATTCCAAGTTGTTTTATTTATGCTATTATTTATTACCTCACTTAATATTAAAGTCAAAATGCTTCCATAAAAGTAGAACATTTATCTGTGCTAATGTCCTAATACTTCAAAGGTAAGACATAAAATAAATGATTTCTTAATTGCCTCTTTAAAATTCCGCTGCATACATTTGGAAGCGGAAGTGTGAATTTTAATGATTTCAAGTGATGAAGTTTACTCTATTTCTGTAGGTGCAAATACAATTTCTCCAGGAAACCTGCACAAAGGAGATTGGACCCTAGATCTAGTGTTCTCAATGTTAACCTTATTTCTGTCATTTCAGTCAAATGATCAGGGCAGTAATTGCTTTCTTTTGGGTTATGCTGTTGAATTGATTTCTAAAACCTGGTCACAAAGCACTGAAGGAAGAGTGTCACAAAGGCAACAGCTTCATTATGACAAATATATTTATGTCAGCATCTTTTCTTGTTCCCCTCTATAGCCCACAATACTGAATATAAAACTTATCCTAGACACACACACAAAAAAAGGATATAAAAGAAAAAAGCCAAATGTATTGCAATAAATCAAGACTGGGCATGTTTAGAGTAATATCCTGTCTCAAGGGAATTAGCAAGTTCTTCATGCTTTGCACTTGTGGTTCATCACACCATCTGCTTTTCAAGTCTTTCCTATTAACTATGGGCACCAGTGGTTTAAACTTCAGCATCTTTTAAATGTTTCAGTGACCTGCAAAAAAAAAAAAAAAAGCCGCATAACTGGAATTAAAGTATAACACCAATTTCCAGTCCTGTATTTTGCATTTAATAGATCTATCATCAATTAAATAAGGGCATATGTTAGATGAGTTCTATGGCCAAATCCATTCCTCTGATCTGAATCCATCCATCTACATTGCTAAAAGGCCATGAAATAGCTTCTTTGATATTTTATTATCACTGAGGTGTAAAATTTTACAGCAGAGCCAACAGTTGCTGATATCTCTCTCTTCAGGGAAAAGGACAATATGCAAGATTTAAAGTCCAAGTGACAAGATATTAAAAAGTAGAAAATGGATGCTCAGAAAAATTCTGTCAGGAAAAGCCATTAGTGAAACACGCCAAAATCAAAAGGCTTCCCTTTCAACAAAATATGCTTTTGACAGTCTTCAAATTCCAAGTGCTCATTTCTCCTTCTGAAAGAGACTATGCTTAATGCAAATGTGTTCTGTGCTCTCTACTTAAACTGAGCAAAACAGTCAAGAAGAGCATTGCAATTCATTCATTCACCACATCACCTATCACTTGCACACAGTAAGTGCTGAGGATGTCAGGATTGTCACAAGCAAATCTTTTGTTGTTCATGGAAAACAAGTATTTAGAAAAGCAATAAAACTAACTTCAAGAGGCAGGATATCATAAATGTGCAATAACTTGTGATATTTGGCTGTGTTGTTTTGATGCTTGCAGACAAGGATGTACAGAGAAGAGAAACAGGGATCTACCAAGGCATGTAGGTTTCAGGTGTTGTTCTTTATTACTTAAAAGTGCTACTGTGTTTCCACCACTGACATTAGCACCAGTTCTTGTCTGGATCACAGTACTGACTCTGCAAAAGACACAAAACAAAACTAGAAACCTTCAAAACCAGACCATGACAGGGTGCATGACATTAAAAATGCAAACTCAAGAAATTGTCTGGTGTTTTTTTGTAAGTTGGTAAAAAAAACACTGTTCCTGGGGAGGCAAATACAATTTGTGTCCTGACTTTCAGCATTCACTGAGTACATTCATCAAATATCTCTTTTCCTTTTCCCTACAACAGATCTCTTCTCTCATTCCAAAGTGGTAAATCACAGCCTTCAGAAAAATAAAAAATCATTAACAGTTTGGAAGGCTAATATTGGAATAATTTTTCTTATCAATACATTCCCACAAATAAAATCCATTGATTTCCTAGAGTAATCAATAGCACAGTTTCAACAGGTCAGTAGATCACTGTTTATGAGTCATGATGGTGTGGTTGAGCAGGGATGCTAGGAGGCAGAAGTTACACCCAAGACTGCACCGTGAATGCCTTACCTGGTATGAATCAAAAGGTGGCATCTAAGTACGGGAGAAAAGGTGAATTTGCTGTGCCACTCCTGTGGCTTCATTCATACACACAGATAAGGGCTTATTTGCTAGCAAACTTACCCATCTGTGAATTAAAACATATTACATTCTTAACCTTGATGCTTTATTTCCCTCCAAAGAGGCCCTCATAACTTTTACACAGTAATCTTAGTTTGTGGGATGCCATGTAGTTGTAAAGCTAGTACAGTTTTATATCTTTTTTTAATCTCCTGAAGGTTAGAAAATTGTACGTGAATTACATTTCATCACATCATTGTTGGTATTAAATGTGAGTTCTTTCAAATAAGAACTTACTCAAGTGAGTGACTGGCAGATCTCCAGAGAGACTTCTTTGATAGCAACATATTTACCACAACAGTTTTTCGATACAAAATACCGGAAAGTTTATAGATATGCTATAGACCTATGGTAGATTTTATCACATTCTTGCAGAGAACTGACTTAGGAGCCCTTGCACCTTAGGGGGACATCAGACCACAGAGATTTCATATAAATTACTGAAACTCTTGATAAGTCTTAACCTTGCCCCATGTCTTGGCTTTTATTTGCTTATCAATCTTTTTTAAAGGGCATGAAAGATATTTATTGATCTTTATAATGATGGTTAAGTAAAAAACTATGGGTACATAGTCCCTTGATTCCAGTCTCATTAAACAGAAAAATAAAAATTCATGTAGTCATAATATATTAAAAAGAAAAGAAAAAAAAAAAAGACCAAGAAATCCTGGTTCACAAGTAATTTAACATGAACAAATGAACAAGAGACAAGAAGGGAGAAGAAAAGCAAACAAGCAAGCAGGTAAATACATGAGTATATTCTTGTTGCTTGACATTCATGCTTTTTGTGCAAATCCAGATTAACTTTCTTGTCTTAATTAAACCTTTGAGCCATGTAAACAGAAGTAAAGATATTAGTTAAAATGTTTACGAAAACATGGCATATAAAATTTATCAAATATTACTGACATATCTAAATAATACTCTCTGTGAGAAGCTGCCTCTAGCCAAGTTCAGCAAAACAATAAAAGTAGTGCTTAATCCTGCTGAAAGAAACATGCATGCATAAAATTAATAATTTGCATACTCTGCACAAACTGTTTTATTCTCCATCTTGTCTAAATAAAAGAGGTGCTACTACAGCAAAGTAACTTCTGCCACCTCCTAATATCAAGTTTCAAAAGACATATATATTTTTAAGTAACATTAGCTGTAAAGCAAATCCTAAAACAACTACATTCTGCCATTTGCATATGCGTTGTTATTATTATTTATCTTATTTTGAATTGAAAATCCTCTTTTTTATTCTCTAAAATAATGTAACCGATGAACTCTGCATAACAAAGACTATTTCCATCTTCTGATCTATTACGGTTATTAGACCTTTTGATATTTCACAAGATAAATTAGTTTAAATCCCTTCTATACTTCAGGTAAATTAAAACCTTTAGGAAAACATCAGGCACTGCTGGTGTTTGTGACTCAGTAGTGACATTTTTCTTTTTGTTTGTAGTAGTAAAATCCCAGAGCATGCCATTTAGAGGAAACATGCTGTTGAATGGACTTTATTATTCTCACAAGATGAGCATAACTGAGAATTCTACCACTCACAGTCATTAAAGATTCCATAGCTGTGCTTTGGGAAAACTGATATCCTGGTAGTATTTCACTTTCTTTACTAAGTTCCTGGAAATGAACTTTCTAGTCTGCCAGCAGGTTTTCTGTGTGTTATTGGAAGAGCTGTTGTGCTCTGTTGCAGTGGTGGGTGAAGATTTTCAAGGCACCAAGGCTCCACAATCTCAAGGATCCAAGGGAGGTCTTCATGGGACACCTAGACCACAACTGGTTGGATATAGGCTTCACCCCAGATAAGACTGGGAAGTTGGGAGCCAGGAAAAAACTGTAGGAATGTCTGAATTGCATGCATCTCTTCTAGAGGAACTCAAAGTACCGAGGATTTAAGGAGCCCTTAAATCATAAATTATCAGGAAGGATGACATGGTTTTATGTGTCAAAATGTTTTTACCTCTTCACTGTATATTGCAGCCTATTGTAACCTGAGATGAACAGGTTCTTATCCTACCTCTGCTGCAAAGAAGTTTTGTTTTGTCACCCTGATATTTCAACATATTTAATAATAAACATTTCTTCCAAGGTAGTTTCATGTAGACAATGTTTATTTCAAACACTGTTGCTATTTTGCAATTGAAGATTCTTTTTCTCTCAAATAGAAATTTCTTTCTTGACTGTTTCACAAAGTACTGCTACCAGTACTGATTTTAAGTTTATAATACCAATTTATTTTAAAAATACATTTTTTTATCATTAAAAAAATTCAGTAGGTTATGTTCTTTATATAACACAAGAACTCATCAGTAAGACTACAGTTTCTAAACATATGGCTCCATTCAGTTGTACCATTGTATCATTTGACAATGTTCCCAAAATTCTTGCAAATTTTTAGATTTTGCATTAAATTGGAAAAAAAAACACAGCCAAACCACCCCAAACAGGAACAAGAAGAAGTTTGAGTGTCACATCTTATTCTGTTACTTCGCAAGGTTGTGGTGATACAGAGAGGAATAAGACTTTGCAGAACCTTAATAAATAATATGATTCCTTCCACCCATCAGTAAGTCAAATATCTTACTGCAGGAAATAAAGCAGAGACTTTCAGGCGTTAAAAGACTTATTAATTCCAAGTTTACCAGTAAGACTTGGGATCATTCAGACTTAAGATTTTTGTTTTCTCAATCATGGAACATAAGGCATCGCACGTTAATTTCAGTGGACACTGAGTTGTCTCAGGGGGTCTTTCTTTTTATTTATTGTATTTTTAATAAAGTGAGTCTCTGGATGTTTCATTCTTTGAAGTTAAGAACTAGGCTTGTTATGTGTTGAAAAGTTATGCAAGTCACTACAAATTTAACTTTGTTCTAAAAATGACATATCCTATCTGCCAAACACAATAAAAACATCTTAATATATTTATCATGAAAAAAAAGACCAACAGTGCAATATGTGTTAAAAAAAACAGATAGGAAAACAGATAATGCTGTAGTCAGAGTCAAAGCTAAGCCAAAAGTATTACCAGATATCTGAACCCTTATGCATGCCAAGCAAACTCATTGTCTACTCTTATTCACAAATCTTCATCTATCTCTCTAGTCTTTCAAACAGAAATATCTACTGCAAGAATCCCACTAATTTTGTTTGGATGAAACCGAGATTTGCAGATTCTATACAACAAATCTTTATGCAAGATCTTTTTCACTCTTTCACAAAAAGTTTTGTAATGTTATTATCCTACTTTGATTCAAAGTCTCATCTGGGTCCAATTCCCATCACAGCAGAGATTTTTCAGATTGTGATTGAAGCCACAAGCTGATACAAATTAGTGTGTCTTTCATATTAGCTGGATTGCTATCCATTTAAAATGTTTCTTATTATTATTAATGTCAGAGGTTTTTAATTTATAACTCATTTATGAGAGAATAAATTTCCTGGTACAATGTTAATAGAAATTTACATGCTTGTGTTATGAGAATGGCTTTAAATAATGTTTGAAAAAAAATAAAATATTCTTTTTATCGATGTTCTCAATATTTATAACAATGCTAAAGGATCTTATCCATCAGTCCTTATTTGAGCAAAAGTCTGCTACAAAGGGCAGCAAATAAACACTGCAGTGTTATACTGGTGAACAACTGGAGGCTAAAGTCATCTGCTAGGCATTGCTGGTAATTCTTTTCTGAAGAATATGCAAATAATCTTCCACTAGAGGATTCCTGTCCACAGCTCTTTCTATCTAATTATCTGCCCCAGATGCAATAGAAATATTCCCATCAGTCTTTAGGGTATATCTGGTTGGGTTTTTTCTGCCACGAATTATTTTTCTGGTTTCACCTCAGTCCCACTACCATGGGGACCATGGAATGCTCTTACAATGATCTTCCAACTGTATCTTCTGGTTCTGCAGAACCACCCACACTGTAAACAAAGTTTCACTACAACATACCTTCCGTGCTTTTCTCACTTTGCTATTATTGACTACATATTTTAGCATTTCACAGATATATAAATCTCCAAACCCGTAGTGCAATCATCACCCTAGCAAACTTTCTGATTTGTAGTTTTTACTATTGATGTGAATGAAAATTCAATCTGAAAGAGAAGTAGATGTACGTCTGTTTCCTAAAATAAGTCCTGAAGTATTCTTTTTCACCTTTCAGATTAAATTAAATATGCTTCAGCATACTGTGCCTACAATGTGAAATAATATCCAGGTATAAATTGCCTCAGACATATCGTAAGAAAAGATGCAAGGTACATGATTTAATTAGCTGAAGTTTTATTCAATTCATGTGGAGACTATGCCATGGTAAATTCTACAGTACCTGTCCCTTTGATGAGAGACCTTGTTAAAAGCTTTTTGAAAATCCAGGTAGACTTCTTTGTTGTCATCCACAGAAGTTTGCTGAGAGCTTGCTGAGAGCTCTCTCATGTTTTTCAGTTTTTCCAGAGAGGCTTTTTTCATTTATTAAAATATCACCATTCACCTCTCATTACGAAGCAGGAGTAGCAAGTGATTTTGAATATCTGAGATAATCACTTTCAGAAGGTAATTACAAACTTGTCTGTTTCCTGTGATTTACATGTCTTCTGGCTCTGTCTCCATTGGGGGCTCCATTCCATTATGCCAGAGGGATGTGACTGCAGTGCACAAAGGCAAACTTCATAGCCAAGAATGCAGAGAGTGGATCTTCATTGTATTTCACTTTAATTTCTCAAACACAATCCATCTCATATTGACAGTGACTGGAAAGATAATGTGCTTTGCCAGTTATTTTTTTCCTTACTTTTTTCTTATTTTAGGAAGCTCTGGATTTTATTCCTGAAAAAATCTTTGCAGCTAAGAAATAAACCCAGTTCCCTGTTTCTTTACAGATTAAATAAGTAAAACACATTTTACAGAACAATTATGCAAATGGGCCTCTCAGAAAGTCTTTATTAAGACACAGACCTTTCTCAACACTACATATCACTTTTGTATCTGAATTCAGATTGCACTCTGTTGCAATAGGAGTAGTATTAAATGGAACCTGGAATTTTTGTGCTGCTCCTCTGGACCTACTCCAACAGGGCCCAAGTCTCTCCTGTGCTGGACACAGTACTCAGGGTGGGGTCTCATGAGAGCAGAGTAGAGGGGCAGAATCATGTCCCTTGACCTTCTGGGTACATTTTCTTTTTATGCAACACAGGATATAGTTGGCTTTCTGTCCTGCAGACACACATTGCCAGCTCATCCACCAGTACCCCCAAGTCCTTTTCCCTACTTGTTTGCACTTGGACATCAAGGCACTGACAAACAGACACTTTGGCCATGACCAGAGGATTCAGACAATCCCTTATCCATCTAACAGTCTGTCCATAAAACCTCTCTCTCTCCACTGTAGTGTCCAGGACATTGTAAGGGACTGTATCAAGGGCCTTACAGAAGTCCAGGTAGATGACATCGATAGTTCTTCCCTTGTCTGCTGATTAAGTTACCCCATCCTTCTATACAAGGCTGCTGGGGTGGTCAGGTATGATTTGCCCTTGGTGAAGCCACGTGGGCTGTCTATATGCACCTCCCTGCCTTTCATACTTTTTGACACATCTTCCAGGACAATCTCTTCTGTAATATCACCAGGCACTTAGGTGAGGTTGACTGGTTGGTAGTTCCCAGGGTCCTTCATATTAAGGATGGGTATAGTATTCCCTTTTATCCAGCCACTGGTGATTTCACCTGACTGCCAGGACTTTTCAAATGTGAGGGAGAGTGACTCAAAAACTACATCAGCCAGCTTCTTCAGGACCCTGAGTTGTACCTCATTGGGTTCCTCAGGCCATCTTAAACATGGTCTTCTCTTATGATGGGAGTGACTTCCTTCCTCCAGTCTCTGCCTTGAGGTTAAACTTAACTGTGATGAGTTATCAAGCAAAAGGTATACTGATTGTTTGACAGCAGTTACAAAAATCCAGGCTCAAAGAATTACAGACAGATAAAAAACTTGGAGCATCTTCTTTTATTCATCCCCACCTCAATAATGATAGCAATAGAAATAGTAATAACAGCAGCATTTACACTAAAAAACTAAATAGTTCACTTATTATAATAAAATGTTTTGTACAAAAAGAAATAACAGTAAAGCATCACTAACAGCATTTTTATTTTTACCACATTTATCTTACTGAAAGCACATTTTCTAAAAATGCTGCAGAAGTTCTAGTTAAGTTCATTTGTTTCTATGTGAAGAAAGAGAAGGTAAAGAGCAATAAAATTTACGTGTTGACAAACTGAGTTTGAGACAAGGATAATGTTTAAAGACATATGGATAAACTTTTTGCAACACTATTTTGAGCAGATCACTAGGTGTTAAATTCAATTCAGTAAAATATTTTATGAAGTGTTGTAGAATTATCAGCTTTACCTGAGCAGAAACAGACTTATAAAACACATCTATAACTCTCACCTGAACAATGCAAAAGACTATACGAAACAAAAAAAGTGTCATTATCATTACAAAGATCTTAGAGTTGATACAGACTCTGCATCTCTGAAATGTTTGACAGCAACAGCACATTTACAAAAATACTTGATCAATGCTTCAAGGGCAAAATTAAAAACATCCTTTCATTCAGTGCAAGCAAAGATCAGTGAAAGGTGTTCTTATACATAAATCAAAATGGAAGTATGCAATACTTACCACTGGCCTTCTCCATTGCTTTCTTTCATCCTCTCTGTTGCTTCCCTGGGTAGGCCATTTGCAGCTGATAAATATTTGAGGCGGAAATAACACAGAAAGAGGAAAACAGAATAACAACTGCTGCTGGGACAGTGTTCAGCTCAGAAAAACCGGGTAAGATGAGCAAGCTACCTCTGCAGCCATCTTCTCACACATAACATTTTAAGAAAAGCTGAGGCAATAGTGTACATACATATTCAGCATGAAGGAGTGAGTGGCTATTGTTACACATTCCTCAATCTCACATAACTTAGCACTCTGTACTCTGTGCAAAATTTATTTAGCAGGCAGAAAAACTTCTATACATTTAAAGGCAACAGAGATGAAAACAGAGTGAGATCCTGGTTTTTCTTAACTTAGTGGGAATTTCACCTTTGACTTCAAAAGAGACAGGATTTCACCCCAGCTGCCTAACAGTCTTTATCAAAGGTTATACAGATGGTCAGTACACATAAGATTACATTGAAAATAGAAGAAAAACCAACTTAGTCTATTAACTGTTACATTGTAAACCGTGCAGACCTTAAAATCTATTGTGATATACTTCTAAGTGTCTCTGAGATGTCTGTTTTCATTTAGCATAGAGCCTTCCATTAGCAAGGAAAAAAATGAGAGATATTTGAGGTGTTTGCTTAAAGAAATCTGGAAAACAGTTTTTGAGAAAAAAACTCTGACACTTGTCCAGTTCACAGTGAGCAGCCATATGAATTAACAAATGACACTAATGGAGGAACAAATTCCTAGTCACAATTATTTTTTGGATGAAAAGCAAAATAAAAGTGGAGCCATATGGACTTGCTTAATGAGAAATTATGGTGTATAATATGCTTCTCTGATTATCTGTGGCTTATGTGACCATTTTTGTTTTAAATCTAATGAATTAAAAAGAAATATATATGACACTCTCACCGTCTGCATTAAAGACTGTACCAGAAGTAGTGCTCCAAGCCTTCATAAGGGTTGTACTTCCTGTGTGGCAGGGGTTTAGTGATCATCTAATATTTCATCAGATACAGCAAAAGAACTGTAAGATACATAAGGATTTTTTTTTTTGTTTTATGCAGGTGACGTAGTGGGTGACAGGGAAATTCATCCTTTCCTATTTTCAGTCCTGTATTGTCACAGTTGCTTCTGAGCTGTGATTTGAAAGAAGCATGCTTTAAATAAGACAGGGGATGTTTACGCTATCCTGCCATCACAGGGTGCCCATGCACAGTATCTATGATCACAGCAAAGAGACATCTTCATCAATTCTAATTTTGTGCTTTTGTGCTTTTGCCTAGGCAGCACCAGGGCAGTCTATAGTGCCACCTCACTGGCTGTGACCAAACTTGGATGTAAAACCTCTGGAGGCAGTGACAGATTCTAAGAACAAGTGGCAATCCACAAACAACTACATGGTATAAAAGACCACTTACTACTGATCACTGCTTCAGCAAGGTGTCCATGGCTATTTGTTCAAGTTAACACACAAAATTATATCCAACAATATTAGCAACCCATTTGAATTGCTTTAACTAGGCACTGGAATTCTGTTAACACAGCTCTGAATGAGAAGCCAGTGTTTAATGCTTTGATCTTTAGCCTCATGTGATGCAAATATAGCTGGTTCTCTCAGCTGGAGATTAGCCCACAGATCAGAAGAAAAGGGAAGTCCTTGTCAAAGGTTGTGGAACTAACTTGGTAAATGCAGAATCAGTTTCCGGCTTTGATTTCCTCAATGACTTTAAGCAAGTCTTTCAGCTGAAGTAGCACAAAAAGAATTTAAATACATAAAAAGAGTAAGGCCACTAATCTCTTTGTAGGTTTGAGTAAATCAGTTGTTCTATGTCTCTACCTCACAGGAGTAGTTGTGTATGATTAAACAGTATATGAGAGAATTACAGGCTTACATACATTGATTGGAAACACAAAAACCTCCAAGAAATAATGAGAGATTGAGCAACTCCTTCCTCTAGCTTTGCTTTTCCTGTTTTCATTGTAAAGCACCTGCACACATTTTATTCACACTACAGACTAAGATGGAAGTTTTGAGCCCATCACACCAACTACAATAGCACAACAGCTATTTCAGCCAATTCCTCCAATGACAGAATACAACTTTTTGAAACCCTGAGATCTCATTTTTATTAAAAATTATAAATTTAAATGATAATTATAATTTAAAATTACTTTATCTAACTGTCTTACAAGATGTTATTTAGTCAACACTCAGCTACTTAAATTGTGATAAAACCAACTGTTAAAAGAAAGGCAATGCAGGAATGTAGAAGAGTCAGTCTTCTTAGCCCTGCCAACATTACTGAGAACAATTTTATTTTGACAACTGACTGGTTGTTTCCAAAAAGAGAACAAAGCAAGGTTCTACTAAATATTGTGAATAAAAGTAGAAAAATCTACGTGTGAATCGATAATACATTCAGTGGAAAAAATGGGAAACATAATTGTGTTCCCAAAATGCACCAAACATGCAATTAATATAAGAAGCTATACAAAACAAAATGACATAGATGTATAGTTCAATCACTCAGCAGAATATCCAATTTTCCACCAAAAAACATACCTGTAAAGTCATATCATGCTGTCTTCTTTCTAGTGTTTATGTTCTTGAAGTGAAAAATAGCTCCTGGATTCCCTTCATATTCATAGAGCAAACAAATTAAACAACTGCCATTCAGCTGCTTTCATTTTTATTGATCCCTTCTCAATTTTTTATGCAACCAACAGTTTACAGTACTGTTATAATGGAATAATACAACCTTACATTGCATTTTTTTTATTACTGCCTTTTTTAAAGCTCTGGGTCATACAAGCTGAAAAAAAAAATATACATGAATCAAAATCACATTAAAACATTCTGCTTTTTAGATATTGAGCAGTAAGCAGCAATTCCTAATTATCAGCTATGTTTTCTGTGCAAAACACAGAGTCAAATTCATCCCCAGTGCAAACACATTGGATGGAAGAATGAATCTGCCCTATTGATTTATACAAAAGGATTTAGTCTCTTGTAGAAATGCAAGACATATCTATCATTGCCCATAGCATGCATTCTCACAGTCAAACACAAAATAAAGCACATGCAGAATGCGAAAGCGTGACCTCTTCAATCTGGTCTTTTAAAAAATGTATTTAAAATGAATCATGATGAGGGCCTGTAAAGCCTTTAGTAGAACCTATGGCATGAAGAAAAAAATACTTAACAAAAAATCCCTGGCACCTTTTGTAAACAACCATTGTGTATTACAAATACAAAAACCTAACTGCTTGTTCAGTTCCCATTTATCAAGTGAGTTTTGCTCCTGGCTTAGCTGAGGTGTCATTTCCATCCAAATTAAGGAATTAGAAGTTTACTTTTTTCACCCCTAGGCTACCCTACATGCGTTCTAATGTCCCCTCTGCTTAATTCTCCTATCAGTCTTAGTCACCAGAGGATAAGAAAGCCTGCAAGATGGGAGACAGAAACTTACAGCCCATAGCAAGAAAATTGCACATTGCATAGATTACAAAACTGTATTGGGGAGGATGTAACAAGAGCCTCTACTCTGCCTTTTTATTTTTCTGTCCTCTTTTTCTGTTTCTGGTTGGCCTGTATGGATCTGCACTAAGAGTTGTTATTAAGACTAGCATTAAACAAAATACTGAAAATTTCCTATCTTTTCAGGAATCATAGACTGTCTCAAGCTGGAAAGGACTCATATGGATCATCAAGTCAAATTTCCTGCTCCTTGCAGGACTATGTAAAACTAAACTGTGTAACTAAGAGTGTTGTCCAGACACTCCTTGATCTCTGACAGTCTTGGCACCTTGACCACTTCCCTAAGGAGTCCTTTCCAATGACTGAGCATCCTCTGAGTGAAGTACCTTTTGCTGATGTCCAGGATAAAAAAACCCTGAGAAATGAAGCAGTGAATTGTAACATAAACTCAGGATGTTCAAACCTAATGTAATTACTGCAGAAGGAATGTAAATCATTGTTAAATCCTAATGGCCTTCAGCCATTAGAAGACCTAACTTCTAGAGATTAAACTTGGTTACATGACACCATTAAAATACTCATACCAGGAAAAAGGCAATGGTTGGCTTTCCCATGCAAACTACATGTGGCTAACATTTATGTGCTCAGGTCTCCGTGCCTTGGCAAACTCCTCATTCTAGCCTTAAGAAAAACACTTGAGAAATAATTTCAGGAATTACAGTAATTTCTGATCCTTTATTAATACCAGGTTGAAATGGTGGAAAGAAACAACTTTTACTCAGGGCACCCCACACATTTCTTTGCTGATTGGAGCATTTTGATTTCCAGTGTAGGCAACCAAGATGACCACCTCTATTGGGAAAATTCTAGAGTGAGGAATCCAAGCGCTGTTATCTATGATTTTTAGGACAGCATTAGTATTTTGAAATGAGGGTACATGCAAAATAGTGAAAGGTGATCAGCTGCTATAACAAAGATAATAAATAGTTCAGCATACTAAGAAAAAACCCTAAATTTAATGTTTAAAAATTACATATGCATTATGTGTGGTAGTAAGCATTCTAACAGAATTCAAGTGTGATGAATCCCCCTGTCAGGGAGACGCATAGCAGACCTAGCTCAAAGTGCAATCACAATTCTCCTTTTGGCTTCAATGGATTTTGTAACCAAGTAATCAGCTAGTATGGGTCTTTAACTCCTCTAGATTAAGCTCCTGTGTAATTTAACACAAAATAATCACCTTCTAGACTTTACAACAATGTCACTGCAATGGAATTTTGTAAGCTTTTTCCACAGTTTGACAAAAAGGTCATAAATTCTCATACCCATACATTTTAGAAAATCCTGTGCAAGTGCGTTCTTTCAAATTCTGCTGGGAATTTTCTCAATAAAAATCAGCCAGGACTCAAGAATTTGTGACTTCTAAATCCAGGCTGTAATCCATTTTAATCTACCAAACCACACTGCTTGCATAACTAACCTTCCTGTCATTTATAATAACTGACTAAGGAAAATTGAAGAGTAAATAGTTTCCAGAGAGATCAAGGATCTCAGCTGCATATTTCAGTAAGTGATATGAGAGGGTCACTTTGGTATTATAGCAATTACTGAGCTCTGCATGTGGAGTCACCAGTGAAATGTTATGTGAGTTTAAACACTTCCATGTTATTTACTTCCCCTGAATGGCCAAATTCAGGAGTGAGTTGTTGTCACAAACGGACTGATGGACTTCACCTTCAAAAGAGAAGCAGCAAGGTACTTTATTGATATAAACCAATGAACAAAGAAAATTCAATGGTAAACTCAACAGTGGCTTAACAAGATTCAGTGGCCAAGCAGACTTGATTACTAACTGCATAGGGGACAGGGTCAGATAGAGTTTATCGGGAAGATCTTGCCACTGAACTACAGGTTCAGAAAGGTCCCCCTTCTCAGGGAAGACTCTATGTACAGCTGCAACCAATCCTGCTTCCAGACTTGATTAACATTTTATGGCTAAAGGATTATATGTGCTCAACCAATCCTTTAGATCACGTAGCTAAGATTTCAAAATTTAACATGCTATTTATCACTTACCAAGAACCTCTTGTGCCAAGGAATCTAGCATCATCAAGTATTAACTTTGTTACTATTAAAGGAGAGATCCTTCATTCATGCAGGAGAGCGCAATGGGCCCTGGATTGCCCATTATGTATGGAGTAAAATAATGGACTCACAGTCATATTTGCACACCAGAAACACCTCTGGGTTTCAGGCTGCCTTGGGAGCCAGGTTGCCATCACTCCCACAGAATCTGGGTGCAGCCATCACAGGGCTGGTGGTTATGGCTTAACTGGAGGAGTGGGGAGGGGCACACAGCCACAGCTGTAAAGCAGTCATGTTTGGTTTGGGGAAAAAAAAAATCAGTCTAAAGTGTGAATATACATCTTCCAGTCTTAAATAAACTGCTGTCTTCTATGCACCCCTATTTTGATATAATACTGTCACCCTGTTTGGACCATTTATTTTTCTGTGTTAAGCACTGGATTATTTCTAAAGAGAGTCTTTTCTCTCTCTCCTTCCTCCTTAAAATATGACATGACCCCTAAAGCCTGTTTTCTTGGTTTCTGCTTCTTTCTCAAAGAGGCACAGCCCAGAGACTTACATAAATGTGCATTGCATCTCTGTGAACTGATCACATCTTATATTGACATACACTAAAAACTGTGGGAAAGAACGAGTCTTATAACTGAAATACTTTATCTGTCAATATTTTAATGCGTGAGATGTTGACAGATTGTCAATTATTATAAAGCCCAAAATAAGTAATAATGCATATGCACACACTATTCTTATAAAAGATGTAATCAAATCTGGTACAAGAATGAGTCTTGAAGACTAAAATTACAAAAAAACTTAACTACTTTTTATTTTAGATCCCTAGTGTTTTTACTTGAATGTGGCCCATTAGCTTTCAGAGTTAAAGTATGTGTGAGTCTATAAAAATCACAGAGATAAAAGATGGGAGCAAACAAGAAAAAGTAAGATCCTTTTGTGCTTTTTCCTGGATTTGCCCTTACTTTTTTTCACTCTGTTATTTCCATTGTTAACTCTCCTGCCTTCTCTAAAATGTGTTGTCTTTCTTTAAGATTGATCATGGGATTAACTGACCTGGAACTGTTATTCCTAGAAAAATCAACATAGCCTGACAGAGGTGTGCTCTGTGTTCCATGCAGGAATTCAGCCTCTTCTGCTGAAACTGTGGGGTTTCTCTATCAGACACATAGGCAGCTGTAAGAAAGATATGAAATTCACAAATTCTTGTTAGTTGTGAACACCAGGAATTTTACACAGATTGTTACTTGCACAGTTGTTTCATGCATAATATTGAAGTGTGTAAAAATTACACATTTCAATATTATCAGTATATGACAAGGGAAAAAGGGTCTCACTGAAATTCTTGCCTGATTTATAGTTCTCAGCACTGCCATACCGTTGTTTAAGAATTTAAAATAACTCTACCTGTGTACCCACTTGGCATCTCAGGGCACAAGTTTGTATGTGAGCCATTGTACATGACATATCTGAAAAAAACAATCTATCCCCTTCTTTACACTTTGTTCAACAAATAATATTTTCAGCTGTTGAATAATTTTGCGGCACTTCCAAAATTCCGTAGTGAAATATATGAAAATGCTCCTTTGGTTGCTCTTCAACTGCCAACCAGTAATTTTGATCATTGTCCAGAAGCCCTTGTGATATGAGAAGAAACAAAATTCTTAAGAGTAAGCATACTCTATTTAAGATTTTATATAATGTCATCATTTCTTCTGAGTCATGTGTTTTCCAATTTAAAATTCCTCAACTAGTGATTATTATTATTCTTATTATTATTATTATCATCATCATCAATTTGTTTGGTAGTTTTTTTGTTATTTTAAGGCTTCCACACTTTTGATCAAAAACTACATTGTAATCTAATAATTTACTCCCTCTATGCTGTTACAAGATGCATTTTCATGTTAAAATATATGGTCAGGCTTGGTACATTACAGCTCAATTATTGTGTTGTGCAGAAATTTTTAATATCATCATTCTCACCAAATGGAAATTAATCTTAAGAAATATGTTTTCTGGTTTTCTTGCAACACTTCTCTTACTCCCCTTTTTCTTCTCTTTCTCCTGTTTTTTTTATAGTAAATAACCTCTATTTCATTGACGTGCAGACTCTGCAACTAATATGTAAAAGCACAACAATTTATTTACATTTCTTTTATCTTGAATGCATGCATTTCATTCCATGCGATTTTCTTTTGTGAACTGGTTTCTTTTATGACTCAGTAAGATTCTCTCTTCGACTCTTTAAAATTTGTTCTTTCACAGGATACTTGGACAGTAATTTTTACAAATATGAAAAATAAAATATCTTCTATTCAAGGTTTACTGAGAGCAAAGGTTTTTGGTTTACAGGAGTTTCTTCCTGGATCTCATCTAATGTCCGTTTTCAGTGAGAGTGTAAATTGTCACCCAACAAAAATATGTAACCTGTTAAAAAACTGTTATTAATGCTCATTATGTATTGTATTGATTTCAGACAGATTGTAAAAACTCCTGGGGTCAGTGTAGGCAACTTAACATAAACATGTAACTTGTCCACTTCTTTCATCTTTGGAACAAACAAAGAGATGAAAAGTAAAAGCAGACCATCATTATGTACCATGTTCAGAATAGGCATCAAGCAGATAATGTTCAAATGGAATGAAATGTGCTTTAAGTTCCAGTGAAACCACCATCCAGCTGGCCCTAGACAATACTGAATGAAATAAGGGGCCAGTCCTCTTTCTTCTATTTTTTCCCGGTGTCACAGGAGAGGAGAGCGAAAGGCAAGGTGGGAGTTTGGCTGCTGGCCAAGGTCAACTCACCACAATCATTTAAATACAACTTTTAATGGATATCACACCCTTTGGATGATCTTACCGTAGAACTGCAATAAAATAAGACAAACAATTTCCTGACATAACTGGCCTGATAACCCTGGAAGAAGTCAAATCCTGACATAGCTGCAAGAGGACAATATCTTAATGATAATAAGAGCCTAAACATATCCTTCTTCCAATTTTACGTCCATGTCTTCTTTGTTCTCTCTCTTTAACATCTTCCTATCAGGAAAGAAACTGTAGTTCTATAGTTAGGTTTTTATGTTTTAAATTGATTGCTTAAGTCTTACAGTTTATAAAAAAAGTGCAAATCTCACTCTTGTGGGCATCCTCAGCTGAGAAGCCCTGTTTTGCTGGTTTTTGAAGGAGAAACATAACTGGAAGTTTACCTGAATTAAAATCACTGAATCTGACGCTACGTGTAGAAGAGTTTCACTTTTTTGGGCTTACTTTCCTTCACAGAGGTCCTGGGAACTTGTCTTGAAGATATTCTCATTCACTTCTCTAGTATAAGTTTGATATTGTATGTATGTGGGAGGATGTGTTCCACCTATCAGTGCAATATTCTACCCTGATGTTAAATAATCCATTTTGATATGAAGGTTATGCCGGTCCATTCCAGGAACTGCCACCAGCCTTTTTTTTTTTCCTGACCTGAAATCTTATTTTGACAGGTTTCCTATAATATGACCTATTAATATTATCCTATCTGTTTTCCTGCTGTTAGTGTCAAAGAAATTGTTGCTGACTGAATTTCTCTGAAACACTCTTATGACAGAAAAAGCAGAAACAGTACATCATATGAAGCAGTCATGCAAAATTGTCATAAACATTTACTAACACAGACATAAAAATGACTTGCTCACTCTTAGTAAAGGGATCATCAATAAGGTAAAAGTCAGTAGTATTTTGCCTAGAAAAGTGCTTATGTGAGACAAAGTTGGTATGAATATTTGGTCTCTCAAAAGCAGAGTGAATACAGGAAATTCACATCAAAATGTAAATCTAACAGGACATTTTACTTTTGAAGTTTCTTTACAATTTTTTTGCAGTGATAGCTATTGAGCATCCTAGCACACAGTACACAAAAAGAGAGAAAGGACTTGTTCAAGACCACAGAATTTGTCTACCCTCTTCATGTTGTCCACAATAGTAGTTGTGGCAATAATTGTGCATAGTAATCATGATAGGTTTGATCTATCTTTCTTCCATGCCATAAAAAGAAGTCATGGAAGGAATTCAGGCACATTCAGGCTCCATCACAAGATGACACAAGCTGATCAGCACCCACTAACTGGCACTGGTGCTCTATCAGATAGAGCTTTAGTTTCTTTTCCTGTCTGTGGGATCACAGCACTTCTTTAAAACATTCAGTATTTAATTTAAAAAAAAAAAAAAAAAAAACTGGTAGTTAATTGTCTTCAGTTCTTGCAAATATTATCATTTTGCAAATATTATTCTTGCAAATGTTATCATCATATCACAGAGTAGACTGGAAAAAAGAAAACAACAAAACCTCAGAAGATGTTGTAAATATTAAAATTAAATCAGATGTCAACGGTTATTTGCAGAGATGGAGAAAAACCCCAAACATATTTACCCTTCCCTAGTCTTAACTCCTGAATAAAAATAAAGGAGTCTTTACTCCTACTAGAAAAATAAAAAACCTCAAAAGTAGAGCCTGATGTTAATAGAATAGCCTCAAAAAATCAAACAGGGATATTACTGTTGCATTTGATTTAATTTACATGTTGACAAAATAGAAATACCTGAGAGGACAATTTCTACACCTATGAAACCAAGAAAGAGATCAAAAGTGCATAACTGGTGGATGGTTTACCATGATGTGTCTTGGGCATTAGGGTTCTTTTTAATTTGTTTTCACAGTCTAACTTGGTTAGAATTGACTGTGTACTTTACTTTCTGCTCTTTTTGTTTGGGTTTGTTTTCTTTATTTCATTTATCTACACCACTCATATGCACAAATAACCCCATTTTTGTTACCACTTCTAGACCCTGAAATTTCTACTTCCTGGACAGAGTAAAAAAAAACCCTAAGTGTCTAAAATATGTCTTATATTCTCATGCTTTGTTTTTTTGTTGTTGTTCTCAGTATTTTTTAGCTTTGCCTCTATTTGGTTATTTAAAGCAAGTATGACAAGGTTTTATTACTGATAAGAGTACTTGCTGCACAGCTAGGACTGGTATATTTGAATTATGTACAAAGTACATAGCATGCAAAAGATATTACAGCATTACCATTTCTACTCTGTGGTATTTGATGAAGATAATAGGATATTGGATGGGCAGATAGATAAAAATGTGAGAAAATAAGGTGATCCAAAGCATATTTCCTGACTTGTCCTGTTTTCATCTACATTGCACATTTTTGTGATAACTATACCTTAAAATAAGCATGCCCACTGAGTCAAGAGTAGACATGAGGAACCAGCCCTGGTTTTGATTCATCCTATTTATAGAGTGGTACTGCTGTACAACCTATTGCTGATGAATGTTCCCTTTTCCATCTTCTTTGGGTTTTTTCATTGATCGCATCAGTAGTTGACATGAGATGCTACTCCCTTAGCAGCAACAATGCAAGCAGTCAGACCAATTCTCAAATACAATGCTTCTTTTAAAATTAAAATGCCTTTTCTCTGAAAAGCCCCAGTGTAAGATAAGTACTATATTAGCAGCTAGGGAAAAGTTAGTAGGTAAACTATTATAGCTGTGAAAACTATTGCAGGAGGACAAGGCTTATGTGGCTGTTTGCAAAACCTAGGTTAAAGAATAATGAGCTGGACATATACAGTCTAAGAAACCCAAGAGAGTTACATGCAGGACTTTAGCAGTACAGTGAGTAAATCCAAGCCAAAAACTGTCCAAATATAGTATTTAAACTTCACATATTGCTCTGATAATGACTAAAGTTTGAGTACCTATTTTATGGACTAAGCAATTTACTAACAAAATTTGCACCTGATGATATATGTATGACAGATGGTAACCCATAGGACATAAATGGTATCCTACACAAGGAACTGATTTAATTTTGAAAGCGGTGTTGAGCCTGTGGCCTCTAATTTGAGCCAAACCAGTGGTCACCAGACCCATGCTGACTTCGTAGATATTAAGTGGACAGCTACCAGCTACAGCAAGATGCAGCTGATGTATACAATAATATATCCAGGAGATACCTGGAAGGAAGCAGGTGCTCCTGTTGTTTCAGGCCATTACTTCACAATGACACTACATTTCCCCCACGTTGCCCACTGCAGTTTTATGCCAGTGCACAGCAGATGCTGTGACACTGCATCATGTGCAGGAGAAGCCATTCTTATGCCAGTAATTAACCTATACCCTTCTGTGAAGTACACCACTTACCCTTGACGGACAACGAAGAAATGAGAAACACACAACAAAGAAAAAATAATGGTTTGGTTCCGCAGATGCACATGCAATCCAAAATGCAAGAGTTAACTTGTCTCCTTGGTTGTCTTGCCCACAGAACTCAGTCCAGAGGACATCACTTCCACGTTTGCGTGGAAAGAAAAGACTGTCCATGAGTATCAGAAGCATGTCTTCCCCAAAATATGCCAAGATGTCCTGGAGAAAAAGAAATCAAACCACGCATCAGGGGACAATATGTTGGTTAACTGTACGTCAAAATGTGTTGCAAATTGCATTCCATCCATCACTGGATAATCCCCATCTTAGTAATAGTGGTATATCTTTTTTTTTTAATTTCAAGGATTCATTTCATCTGTTCTGGTACTTTGAATCAGACAAAGATAATTGGAAAAGACACATTTCTTTAAAAAACAAAGTTGAGGAATTCCAACTCAATTATGAGTTGAAGTCACATTCACAAATTCAGTCCAGTGTGTATGTAAGAAGGGACTGACCATCTGTTTTATTATTCATGCATATGTCTGCATGAATAATAGGTGTAAAAATAATAAATAAATAAAAATAATAAAAGATGTCCAGAATTATCTAATATATTCATCTGTTAAATAATGAAGGTGTGTTTGTGCTCACTAGGTTTTATAGATTACTTTACTTATTGATTTGCATTGTATTTTTATATTGTAAAGAGGTCTGGAAAAATATAAGTATTTTCACTTCAGTTAAACTGAGAGACATCTACTCTACATTTCCGCTAAACTTATGAATTTTCTTGCAGTGGGTTTCATTCCATTAACGTCATTAACACAATCTGCAAACATATGGCAGGTAGCTAGTTTTTAAACTGCAAGATAATCTTTTTCTAGATCAAAACCTCCTCCTCTGCAGCAATGATACAAATATTTTTCTGGTAACCGTCTCTATGTTATAATTTGTGTGAATCTCTGGTCCAAATAAACTATTTCTCCTAGAGTTTTATTTTGTCAATTAATGTTCCCATAAATTTCATGATGGATAATTTACAGCAATCTGTTTTGGAGAGGGTATATGACTGCAGGAGGGTTAACACAAAATTAAATACCTATTTTATGTCCTATGCGTCCTCACCAATTACTCACTTGCCACTGGGAAAGTAAGGTTCATAGCAGATAAATATAAAGGTATGTTTTATGTGCCTTCTTTCAGTCCTCCAAGCACATGATTCTCTTCTTTACCTTCTGTAGGTTGCTCAGCTAACCTCCATCACATGGTGAAAAAGTGCTTATCAGTGTAGAACATGCACGAGGAATTATGTGGGCATAGCATCGAGGAACCAAACGAAAATGAAAGAGCTTGCAGGATGCCATAATACACTAGGATTTAGCACTAGGTTCAGTGAAAATGTGGGAAAAGACCCCAAAAAATAACCTTAATTAGAAAAATCGGGTAACATCTTTCTGAAGAACATTGATCTGCCTATATAAAGGAAGGAAAATCAGAAAAACAATTTTCATAATACAATGAACCATGAAGAGATGCAGTGTTATGTTTGTGATATTGAATCAAATAAATATCGAGGATTTAAAAAAAATGTACAGGTTGATGTTATCAAAAGATAAATATTTCACTCTCTTATTCATACTGGGAGATGAAGAGGAAAAAGTAATCTCTTCTGGAAAATTAATTGTAATGTGATAATTATGGTTTTGTCAAGGAAATTAATTCAACAGAAAATTCCAGAGGAACTGTGATAAAAACCTTTCTTTAATTTCCCACTTGTAAAGGAATTGAATGCTGCATGTAGCATTTTTTGATTTTTCATCTATACCACTATAGTGTGTAAACACTTTTCTTGTCTTTACAGAATAATTCTTCCAGTAAATGTGTTGAAGTGGAGAACTGTAATCATTAATTTTGCATGTGATTATAAACTTTTTGCTGAGGTTCAAAATTAGGTTTTTGTGGCATAATTCTTTTTGTTCTCTAAGCATCAATTCAGTGATTTTCCACATTGCAAAGAAATAAAGGAAATCTACATTAAAAATATTAAACAACTATTTCTTTGGGGAATACATTAAAAAATGCCATTTATTTTCACAAAATAACTATTTCTCTATTCTGTGTATTTCTCAGGTCATCAAATACAAAATGAAGTTATTTTAGTTTTGAGTTTATTATTTTAAATGATACATATTTTCAGCTACAGTGCATTTTGTACATTTGAATGCGTTTGCTTTCAAATTAAATTTGTAACACTGCTTATGCCTTCAATAACTTTATTAGAACTCAGTGAATTCACATCAAAATAGATTTCTATCTGAATGCAATTACGTAAAGAAAATATTTTTTACATAATGTTTTAGGTGTTAAGACTGTATGTAGCACTCTCAATTTCTTGAAACTTCAGAAATGGAAGATTTGAAGATTGAATTTACAACTATTTCCTATTACAAGACTGGTAAAGGATATTTGTTCTTGCAACAACAAAAACAGCATAACATATAGCAATATAATTTTTAATCTTTCAGTAAGTCTTACCATTTTCTTAAAAGTGAGTGTTGTCTAATTTATTTAGAGAGAATCTGATTAATTTTATTCATAGAGTTCAAAATATGAAGATATGAAGCAGGCACATGAAACAGCATGGGATGCTGAATTAAATACATTGTCTCTTTATGATTTGCCAATATCTGTTTCTGGAGGAGATATAATTTATGATCAACTAATTACCCACCAAGTCTTTCGTGGAAACACATCTATCAATTAATGAACAATGCCATAAACATTAGTAAATACAAGAATTATTTTCTTAATTCCAAGACTGAAGCAGAGAAAACTTAAAACTCTCTTCAAAAAAGGCAAAATATCATTCACTAAATATTTTCAGGAATATATTCCAACACTTCATTCAGTTTTGCAAAGATGTTAGGTAACCTTCAATTTTCAAACTCTTTTTGGCAGGCATGGAGAAGTGTAATATGAACTGTAAGATCAAATGACAAGTTTTGTATAACATTTTCCTCACACTGAGACTGGGCTATGGGTGGTGGGAGCCAGCTCTGCCGCGGTGTGGGGGTGACCTGTGAAAGGCCTGGGAGCCACCTGCCCATTGACCTCTCCAGGCCTGTCTGGCTTCCCCAGGGCGGTGTCTGACCCTCATTCCCAGCGCTGGTCCAGCCCTACTCTCCTTCGTTGGGAGCTGTGGGACCATGTCCCATCTCTGTGATGCCCTTGTCCTGCCAGACGTGCCATGACCCACAGTTACTGGTCACCTCCCTCTCTCATGCAGCCCAGCATGATTTTAGCACGAATTCTTAGTCCCACAGTGATCAAGTGCTTGTGATCATGTATGATGATCCATCTGTGATCAGCCACTGAAACACAGAAAATTGCAGAGCATGCCTGATATGTGAAGTGTCTTCTGTTAATTCAAAACACAAGGGCAAAGTCTGAGCCTTTTGATTACAATGAATTTCTTACGTTTCAGTTAATCCTAATGTAATCTCAGTGCTGTATTGAAAATAATGATCCAGGCACCAGATAGATATTCCTCTTCCATTATGTAACAATGAACTATTACCAAAAGTATGTTAACATTTCTATGGATTGAGTCATCAGTGATAATGGGGAAAAATACGTTCTTTTCAATGCATTCTGTAACTCAGTAGTATTTCTTTCAATGGAAATAAGGGGCAATACATTATCTGAAATAACAGACCTTTTACATATTTTTTGAGTTAAGAATGATTCTCACAAAAGCAGCAGTGTCTAATTTGCTGTCACAATTAATTCACCTATATGAACAGCTACTGATAATATTGTGCTTTTGCAGAAGCCACTTCATTTTCTTCTGTAATTCACATTTCCTAGAAGTGATGAAGTCTTAACTCTTATTTTCTTAGAAATTCTGATGGAGTTATTTTATGATGACCTCCATTTGCATCCTGTCTTTTTTGACTATGAGCCACTGAGAATTTTGTCCTGAGAGAAAAAAAGACACCTCTGTCTAGTTATATAAATTCTATTTCCATCAATTCATGAGAAACATTTTCTCCATTCATTCTGTGAAGTCTTAAGCACCTATGTCTACATTTGCAGAAGGGATGTTACTCTTGGAGACCTGTGATGATAAAATTCCTCTATGGATGCAATTCAGTGCAAAATAGGTAGTACCTTGATGTTGCTTTTTGTAGTCATCATGCCAACACTCCAGCTCACAACTGGGCAGGAGCTCCGTTTCATGCGTCAGAACTTCACAATGACTGTAGAAATTAGCCTCACATAAGCAAGGGCTAATTCTGGAGAAGTTCCCTTCTCAATAAAAGAGTTCTTTCAAATCTAGGAATTTTTTTTTTTATTTCTTTTTTTCCATATTTTTTGTATAGGCATTCTGTAGAACGCACAGCAGAAAGATAGAGCTTATTCCTCTTATATGTACCGGAAATGTTCATAAACCGCTTTTCCACATCCAGCAGGCTCCATAACCTTAATTTTCAGTGTCTCAGAGAACAGAAATTCATTAAATTGCTCATTTCTCCTAGTAGTGACAAATGTAGTGCCAACAGTCATCCCTAGATAATGTCAAAATATTGAAGAAATAAATTACACCAGTAAGCAAACAGCAAGGTTTGAAGATTGTATGCCCTGTGCAGCATTTTTAAAAGAAATCACCATTCTTTTTCCCTTCAAAAACATGATGTTCACATTTACTATCTTTTTGCTTACATCTGTCAAAAGAACAACAGTTTCTAAGGATAATTTAATAAGTGAAAACATAATAATATTACCCATATATTAATAACAGGGAAGGCTAGTAAAATAGTATGTTCAAGACAGACTGTGGCTTAGCAAAGCAGGTACCACTGTGTGCCAGCTCTGCAAGACACCAATGCCAATTTGTGGGAGGTAGTTTTTCAGTAGCAGCATCTGGCTTTTTGGCAGACTCTCCAGACTGTTTCACTGACAGTTTCTCTTCCCTCTAAGTTGGTCACTTGGCTATGTCATTTGCTGGGTAAGTAGTCTGCTTTGTTCCAAAAAACAAGGTTTATATCACCTCTCCTTCTGGTTCTTAGCTCTTCTAGTGATTTTTGCCTGCATACCTGCTTGATAGCAGCTTAGTCTGTGAGTATTACTGCTGGTATCAGCAGGATTAGTCAGAAAGTCATCCTGGAGAGATTTGTCAGCATAGTGCCATCATTCCAAAAAACCCTTTTTATAAAGGCAGAGATTATATCAACAAAAGGGTTCTTTAGGGGTAGAGCTGTGGTGGGTAAAAGGATATTTTCCCAAATGAAAGAAAATGCTATGTTGTATTTTGTTTTGGTCTGGGTTTTTTTTGCATGTGGGTTTGCACCCCTGCTGCAGCATTTTCCAGGGTAAATGTATTGCTTCAGTGTTTCTGCCAGCACACCCAGGAATACAAACAGGTGCACTTAAATACAAACATAGAACACACAATTTAAGGAAACAAGAAAAATCCAGTTCGAAAGGAACCATGTGTTCATAGAAGAATAAGATGATATTGTACACTGCAGAAAAATCTGTTAGATATCCCTGTCCACAATACAGAGACATATAAAGTACTTAGATTCTATTATTTTGACCTTCTGGTATACATTTCTCCAGCTTCAAACAAACAAAGCAAATATATCATAGAAAAATTTCATAAATTACATTTATTCTGCTTTTACTTATTAGATATATCAATTTCTAGATAAAACAGAAATAAAATTGGCTTTAAAAGAAACATTTTATTTTAAAGCTTGGAATCATCTTTATTTTTAAACTACTATTTGCAGAAGTTTAAGAGTGTTTTTGTCAATTTTTATAAGAAATTGTTTGCAACAATATGAGTACTTTTACCATGTGAACTATTAAAGGAGCTGATTCCTACGGTTTACTGGGCCAGCTTGTCTGGACTCTACATTTGACAAGGAAAGTTGGATCAGATGATCATTGGGGTCCCTTCCAAACCGGTATTCTATGATTCTGTGATTTTCCATAACAGTCCATCCATTAAATGTGTGTTGTCATATTTAGCTCTTGGCACTGTTTGTGAAAAAACCACTGAGAGATACTGATAACTGGAATTTGTAATAGAAGGATTTATTTCCACTATTATGTTTACACATGTAAATTCTATGGCTATTTCCCCTAATATTAATCTCAAAAAAATATTCTGGAGATCTCTCATATACTGATTCTGGCACTGTGATTAGATTAGCAGAATGCTAAAAATTATGTTGGTTTTGTTTTAAAATGCTAACATGCACACAGTCTCAGCTCCACCACTATAAACAGGTGTTAAGATGCTCTGAAAACCAGGCTTTTAAAATGCATGCTGAATCATTATATATTCCAACAGAAAATAGTTTTAAAAACCCCACCAATTTTAGCAACTTTAATCTTCACTATTTTAATATATCTTTAATATTAAAATATAAAATTTATTGTTAAAAATCTCTAGTATTTTTAATATAGAAATTCTATTTTGATTTTTTCTGTAACACAGAAAGACAAGACAGTTTTGCCACCTCACAAATGATAATAATGTCTAACTCTGTAGTGCCTTAGGGCTCTATCTTCAAGCAACTAATTTATGCAATTGCAGATTAGAAATACTCAATTCTTTTTATAATGACTGACAAGCTGTGGACTTTATTCCACAGAATATATTATAAAATTCTATGCTGTGAAATGCAATAGGGAAAATTTGATACTAGTAGTACTTTATATATGTATTTAGAAATAAAAATTACTCATGAAAATAGATTTTTGAGATTAAAAAAGGGGGCTTATTCTCCATTTATTGTTGTCAATCTTATACAAGATCAATGGATGTCAGCTCTTTCAAAGCAATGGTGGCATGGAGTTTGACAGAAAATATGCCTAGGAAAGCATAACTTCAAATTAAGAGCCTAAACAGTGACAGAGAGATATCCGTTTAAACATCTTGTAAACCTACACCAAAAGCAAGGACAAAAATTCCCACCAAGGATAAAAATTCCCACCAAAATAGAACATGTTTATAGATGACAATGCTTGAGCATGAGTGTACATCAGGGAAAAACAAAAAAAAGAAAAAACAGAACAGTTTTCTGGAAAAGTAATTCTGTCATGTATATATAATTAAAAGAAATAAAAGTCTTAATTCTTGAGTCAAGTTTGCATGACACAAAAGCATTACATCTGGGACTTACCAAAGGGTAGGTTATTCCATATGAGCCACCTTAAAACATTGTCCATAGTATTTAAATATTCCAGTAAAGAAAAGTCTATAAAAATTTAATCTATTCCTAAAATTACCTTAACAGTTCAAACAGAGTTTAGATCAGAATACAGGACATTTTTTCACTGAGGAGATATTTAAAGGTAGAAAGAAGTGAGCAGAGCTGAAGCAGTTATATGCTCCTGGAGGCATCAGATGCTACCACATGAAGTGAACTTGTCACAGTGGTTGGAGACAAAAGAGCAAATGCCACCACTATCTCTGCCCCGTTTTCCTGTCAGTTTCAGGCCTGAAAACTCAAAAAGCTAAATATAATAGTGATGAAATTGTATAATTTAATCAGTATGTTTATAATCTCAGGAATAAAGATAAAGGGAGGTAGGTATGGAAGTGGGACCACAGTCCCCTGGGACTCAAACTTTTTCCCTTTTAGGCCAAGTAGCAATTCAGGGGAAGGGTTTATGGCAAGATACAAACCTTTCAAATATTAGGTTGATTAAAAACTCCTCACACTACTTCCTAATGAAATGCTGGTCAGTGTGCTAACCATGTCATGGGATCTACTAAGCAAGAGTATCCTACACTCTGTTCACCTCACTGTCCCCTGCCTTTTTCCCATGGTCATAGCAACCAGTGGGTTAAAACAGTTTCTGTAACACCTCCCCAGCTCTCCTCAGCTCTGCATGAGGGCACTTCTGCTAGATGCTCACTGAGACTTATTCCTGAGTCCTCCACATTTCAGACATTTAAGCCAGTATAACCTTTTCCTCACATCTGAAAGTTTAAAGCATTTGCCTCAGGCCAGGTGAAGCAATTGAAGTCATATTGTTAAGCAGTACCAGCTCATGCAAATGTTGAAATTGGAACAGTTGTCCAGTGAGAAGATCAAATATCAAAAAACTTCAATGTTTTCATAATTTGCAAAAATTCTGTCAAAACAGATTTTTTTCATTTTACATTAAACAGGATAGATTTTAAGGTATGAATAAGATTAGGTCTAATAGTGCATTAGGAAGCTTCAGTAGAGAAACCTGTACTGCCTACAGCAGCAAAGTTATTTCTCCACCATAGATCATATCACTAGTGGCACATCTTTCTCATCAATTTTATTAGACATCTCTAATTGAGTTTATAAATTGGCAAAAAGTATTTCCTCTAAGCTGAAACTTGGTGTGAATTCAAGAAAAATAGTAAAACAATAGTTTATTTGCATACTTTTTTTCTAATAATTATCTGTACCAGCCCCAGTTCAATAGAATTTTAAGAATTTCCCAATCAAGACCTTATAATATTATTACATACTGTTGCTGAGATTGAGAATTGTAGTTTGGAGGATAAGATTTCTTAGGTGATGAAAAAGTTAAGAGATATGAAGTTCTCAAACTAGAACTGGAAATGTTGAGGAGAAGCTGGAAGAATTTGAGATGAGGAGCTTTGTTAAAATTGACTTTTCCATCCCTAGACCATGTAAATCCTGTTGATCAATGCTGAAGAGACAAGCTGACAAGTTTGAGAACACATTAAAAACTCACCTTTCATTTGCCTGCTCTGACTATGTCGATGAGCCATCACCTCACAGTGAAATTTATATGTCCTAAAGACAGCTATTTTCTTTTTTTAAATGGTAAGAAAATAGAAACAGGGTTTGAAGGTTTAAGCAGTTTTAAATGATAGTTAGAATTATTTTTCAATTTAAGGTATTAGCTAATGAATGGAATAAATAGATTTATTTTAAATTGATTCATAGAAGATTAAGAAGTACTTGCATGAATTCCTTTGATGTTCTGCATTGTCAAAACAAAGAAGGTAGTCCTAGCATAAATGACTTTGAGAGACATTATTTAGTAACTCACAGTAGCACTGTGTTTATATTTCAAATTCCTAAAACTTCAGAGAAAATATTTGGGTTTACTCCATTTGGGAAGTCATGGTCTGTCTGCAGTTTGGTTTTATGCACTACTGCAACAAATATTAAAATGTAATTGGAAGTAAATTACTATTTATGATGTGTTAATATAGTCTAGAAATTCCACTTGAAGGAAGAGATTACTGCGTAGTAATTGTAGTAGCATTCTAAGAGGCTCAACTCAGGTTGTTTTGGATAATTCAATGCATGAGAAGTCCTGATATCAAAGTTTTTCTGAGAAACAAGTTTATGGACTGTGTCTCATAGGTCTGCTGGAGCTGCATTTTTTTCTTCCTTGGATTCAAGGGTGTGCTCAGAGGAGTGCACCTTTGTGCAAAAGTAATTTCTCCTCCCTACCTGCAGCTCTTCTCCCAGAGCAGTACTTCTATGCATGTCAACTTGTCAGACTGCCTTCCTGCAGCAGGATAAAGCAAATGTTTCAACCCAAGGTATCTTACTATTCCTTTTAGTTTCCCTTCACAGTTTAGGAAGAGATATATCCTGAATGTAGCTGCCAGTATCAGCAACACCCATTAGATATAATATTTCATGTCACAAGAAATTACTGCAAAGGATTTTGCTCTGCTTCACTTGCTCTGAATTCTGAATGACCTACATCCCTTTTACTCAGCTATCAAAAGAAGACTGCCTTAATGAGAAAATGTCATTTTGTAATCTTTTCTCTCCTTCTCCTTGCAGAATAAATCCATAAACGTGATCTTCTAAACATGTACTGTGTGACCATGAATGGTTGATCTGCATGCTTATGAATGTAGTAGCTGCCAAGTTTACTCTGCTGTGTAGTCATGGTTGGTAGTTTTAACTGCAGTGTTTTTTGTCAAAGGTCAAACAGGCAAATTAAAGGCCTCTGAGATGAACAGCATTGCAAAGGATGCTGCTGTAATATTGTATCCATAAGTGCCTTTGCTTTATTATCTTGTAATACATTTCAGACACAGAATGAGCCACCAGAAATTGTAAGAGTTACCCGGAGGCAGAAGATGAAGGATAATTCAACACTTGTATGTTTCATGTCCAAAGTAGAACCTAGATTTTCAACAGTTTTTATGAAACTTCATAAAGCATATCACTGAAGTGTAACTGCTACTGTCATGCATTTGAAGAACAAATGAAAGTCTGAAGTTTTATAGCTGCTTTGTTTCCTGTTAATCCCTCAGTTTTGTAAGCCTTACTTCAGGTTTTCCCTCAGACAAAAGTATGAGCAAATCCAGGATAATAGTAATGAAAGGGTTGTGATATAGCTTTGCTTCCACTGTTGTGGTGGGAAGTGTATTTCAACACCTCAAATTCCCATCTGCTTGCATTTGCTCAACAACAACAACAACAAAAAAAATGGCTTCTTAGTATAAATCACTCTTATTCCATGGATTTCAATTCAGCTGTGTCAGTTTATATCTACTGAATATCGAGCCCAGTTTATTAATTGTTCAGATGAAGCAAATTCTGCCCTTAATTAGTATTTTGATCTGAAAAAAACCCCCTATAACTTTTCCTTTGTGTGGTTAGTCTTTTCCTCTTCCTTTAAGACGATTTAAAAATTATCTGCAATATGAAGAGAAAATTAAAAGAGTAACCTGGGTTTTATTTTTATTAAGGATATATGACAAAATAAATGAATAATTAATGCAGATTTTAATATGAAAAGCCCTAAAAACTGTCTCTAGCTGTAGACAGATGCACATTCTTGCATATTAACTCTTTTATGGAAACCTGTGACTTAAATCTCCAGGTTAAATACCAAATTTTATTTCTGAAAGGACAGAATTAACAAAACTTAGGCAGTATAAACCACTTCAGAAAAATACATAGGGATTGAAAAAAACTTGACTGTTTCTCTTTCAGTTTCCATTCTGATTTGACAATTAATGAGATAATTTTGCTGTTCTCCTCTCTATGTAGTTATTAAATATATAAAAAATAGTACTTCAAAAAGAACAGAAATGGATCAAGAGAAGGAGAAATGTTTGTCTTCTACCTGAGAAAATCAGGAATACCAATGTAGAGGTGCATTTTCTGATCTTATGAAGTTTAGCAGTACTAAGGGAACTATAGCACACCATATTAATACATCAGGTGGAGTAGTCTGTCACCTAGGAAATGCTTCTAGGAATTTTAGAACAAAATCCTGGCTGGAATTTATATCTGTGTTGCCGAATTCCTAAGAGATACATAAAAGTATTTCATATTACCCTAGGCAGGTAGAAAAGAGACTGAAGAACTACTAGCCAATTCAGTATAGAAGTCAAATAAGCAGAACACAACTCATGAAGCTCTGAAGATTTGTGCTGTAATACTGGAAATTCATCACAGGAAGACTGGTGGATGACGTATAAATACCTCACTGAGAAAAGAGGGGATACTTAACTAGTTTGGCTTCACCATTCACCTCTAGACAATGCAAAAAGAAAATACATTTTTTCCTGGTCATGTTTTCTTCCTTTTGAGAGAAATTCTGAATGAACTGTACTTGTACAAAGTACAATGGTGCTAATTATAAGAGCAAACTCAGTAAGAGTTGTTTGTGAATAGAACACATTACAATGAAGAGAGGAGTGAGTTGTTTCTCTGAATGTAATCTGTTTTATTCATGTTTGGATTATACCAAGGAGTAAGCCTGTACTTGTACCTAAGGATGAGACTTTTTATTTTCAAGATAATTTAGTAATCTCTAACTACATAAATCTCATTCCAGTTTTCTACTCTATGCTTCCTTAGAAGGCATCTCTCAGTTTTGTCTGGAGAGTTTAAAGGACTGTATGAATTATGTTGAAGTAGACATAAACCTAAGTTGTACACAATCATGGAGCTAGGGATGAATGTAAATAATGATGCTTGTGTTCAAATTACTTGCTATCTTTTCTTGCCAAAGTCTCAGCATAAATTTCTACTTCATTTTGATATTTATTCTTTTAAATAAATGTTCAGTTTGAAGAACATATGCTAAGTGATAGCGGTATTTAATTTTTTGTGCTAGAAGGAATGTGGCAGTGGGATATTTTACAGGATAAAAATGAAAAACAGTAGGATTTTCTTAAAATACACTTATGTTTGATAAACATTAGAAGCTTGGTTGAAATTGGATCTTTTTATTTTAATGTCTTTGTGTTTTACGCTATACAGTGTGCAACTACATATTTAATTTTTGAGTGAGAATGTGATCTGCTATGGTTTCATTGGCATCATTTTTGAACACTGTGAGATGGTAAGAAGCAGTTAGCTCTTCTCACATCCTGCTTCTGAAAAAAAAAGTCCATACATTAGAAATGTTTCTTATATCAATCTGTATTTCTAATACTTGGGAATGTACACCAAGGACTAGATTTATATTTTGAAATCCATAGTGATTAAGTGGATTAGAATAGCAGATCTAGTAGCAATAATAGGAGATATTCTGCTCTACAAAGGACTGTCAGGATATGCTAAGAGATTGTTGTATTTATTTGTCCAAGGAGTCAGCAAAACTATTGTTAATGCAGCATGTGTGGCATCAGGGACTTCATCAAAATGATGCTGCTTCTGCTGTTAATTTATGCTGAGCAAGGTAATGAAAAGTACTGAAGGTAGAAAAGTGCTGAAGAATCATAAGCATCTTTTCTAATGCAGATGATATTTAAATGAAGAAAATGAAGAAAAATTAGGAAAGCCAGCACATTTAGTGCCTTCAGTGCACTTCAATATTCAAAACTCACAAGGTAATGAGGGCAAAACCAAAAACTGTCAAAGAAATGACACTGAACAAAACAAAATAATTGAATGAAGAGGAATGTTAAGTTCCAGTGAGAAAATTCTTCTTGCAACTCATTAGAAGCAGGAAGGAATACAAATTCGCTAGTGTTTAACTTGAACTAACAGCATGCAGTTCTGATTTTCAAAATAACACAGTAAAAGAAAAAAATAAATCCATAAATCATTGTTCCTAAGTAACAAAATGTGACCATTTGAATGGTCATACCCTGCATTTGTTGAGTGCTTATAGGGACTATCGTCTATATTGGTCTTTCTGATTTGAGCAAAATTTGTAGCCATTACCCCTCCTCAGAGACAACATACCGAAAGAACAGAACTAAATACAGTTGCCAAAAATGCCACTGAACACAATTGATTTTTGATTCCATATATACCATTTCTGACACAGCATGACATCCACACATTTTGTATCTGCAAGTAAATCTGAACAAATACAAAAATTAGTATTATTGTGTTATTGAACTGGTAGGATTCTCTGTAGATCCCATATGGATATAAAGATAATGCAGAAATGAGTCACAGCACAGCATAAGTGCAGGAATGAGTGGCAGGAAGTGGGCATGGACTACAGAGTGAGATTGAGACCACCAAAGACCCCAGAAGCCCTTCAGCCCAGTTCCAGAAAGTTCTGAAAGAACAGACTGCAAATGATAACTACTGCCCCCATAAAAGTACACCCTCCCAAGCCTGGACGGAATCCCCTGGACCCTGGGCATCTCATGGGCTGGACTGTTGCAGATGGACCAAGGCTTAGCAGCTAGATTGAAGGTGAAAACTGGACTGACATCCTCTTAGCTGGATTTATACAGGAACCAGGACTGATGAACACTTTCTCATTTTCCTCTCTCTTTTTTTCTTTTCCTCTTTTTTTTTTCCTTTCTCTTTTTGTTCTTTGATTCATTTCTTCCTCTTACTTTTTTCTTCCTTTTCACTCTACATCTTTATCCAAAACCCATTGCCATGTGATTATATAGTTGGTCAGGAACTAGTATACCAATTTCCACACGGTGTGTGATTTACTAATAAAATTTTCTGATTATTTGCAAACCCTCTGACTTTTGTCGTTTCTTTTGACAAAAGAGCATTTATGAATCTTAGGTGCTTTAGGTTATCACAGAGGATAGGCTAATATTAACTAAAGCATAATTTCCCTACCCTTTTTCATTAAAAGCCCTGCTTTTTCTGTCTATATTTGTTCTAATATTGGCTGCTAAATATCTTTCCTCGAACTTCTGCATGCGCAATGAATGAAAAGCTACAGGATCACTTCAAAATATTTTTTAAAAAGTTATCATGGTGTTATGCATCAAGTTCTTTGTTATTGCTAAAAAAGCTACGTGTAATCCATCCCTTCCATAACTAAGGGTGCTGAAGTACTAACTGGGCCCTATGGTAGGGATTGCCATGAAAGTGACTCCAGCTCATTTTCAATTTGATAAAACCATCTTAAGTGATAAAAGTATTTTGGCAGAAACAAGGGCAGAAAAGGTAGAATCAAGTCCAAGTGACCTGGAGTACTCACAGAAATGCTATATTGCAGCTGACCTTTCTCAGGTATTAAAAAGAAAAAGTAGGGGACCTACAATTTTTTTTCTCTGCCAGAAGTGTATGTAAAATTGCTGATAGTGACATTTGTAGGATAAGTGCATTTGGCAGTGAATTTTGGAAATGGTGTTTCATTAAAGTTTAATGAGCACTATGCAGGAAGACTGCAAATACTGCTCTGTGCTAATGTGTCACTGTAAAAATTGTCATATGATAGACATCTCGAAGATAATGATGCTGAGAGATAATGTTTCTTTCCATCTTTTTTTTTTTTTCCATAAAAATCTGGGGGCTAGATAAAGAAATCCCACTCTGTTCCCCCACTGCTTTTTCAGCAGAAGCTTTCATTATGATAAGCAAGGAAAACATATTCATACCTTTATTGAGTCTCCTTATCCTGTTAATAACCTCCAATTCTTACATCACTGAATGATGTATCTGTCTGCTAGATATTAATGTAGCTGATGCTTGATGCAGCCTGTAATGCATTGCATTGCCACTGGAAAAGATTCATGCTACCAAAATATAAAAATGACATCCGCAGGTCCCTTGTGTTTGCATTAAATTGAACTGGACAATACTTGAAAATCGATAGAGAGCTATGTTGGGAGTTCTGCATGTATTTTTGGAATTTGCTTTATAAGCTTTTGCTATTATTCAGTCAGAGAGCTGGATTCGAAAGGTAACCTTCCTGCTGTGTTTTTATATCACTTTTAGAAAACAAAGTGTTGCCAATCTGTGGGATAATGGTTCATTGCAGCTACTTCAAAAGTAATATAGATTACAAGAAAGTGGAAGCAGCTGTCAGAAGGCCTGACCAGATAAATGGGATTCATTTATGCTCCATACACCGCTTCTTGTGAAACTACTGGGGAAAGAAATATGGGTTCTCTGGTACCTCACGGTCATATCTGTGCTGTTCTCGACAGACAGGATGTGAGTCTCAATGTAACTTTATAAATTAAGCAATAGATAGCTTGAGACCAGACTGACCCGTGTCCTGTAGCAGGTGCATGAGCTGAGTCAACAGGAGCTATGCAATCACTGGACCTTCAGAAAAAAAATATAGTTGGTGAAGTTCTGTTACACAGAGCCTGTGAATTGATGACTTAGGCATTTGGGGTTTAATAATGATTTTAATAATTTAACCATGAATATTTTATAGCAATTAGGTTTTAACACTTCATATTTTTTAAAAATTAAACTTTGCAATTTTCAGTATTTTCTTATCTCTTATTAAGCATTAATATTTGATTTGTTTAAAAGGCTTTTTCAGTAAGATTTGAAAGCTTTAAACCACATTAACAAGGAGGTTACAGTTTATTCTGTAAAATGTATATTTTAATAACTGCCAGGTATAGATACTTTATTTCTGTAAAAGATATTAAAATGCCACATTTTCCTGCAGCAAAAAGTACAAAGAAAAGTAGAAGCAGTATGAATGAAATCCACCTTGTGAGTCACATAAGAAGTGCTAGTCTAGATCCTTACCATGCACGAGGAGTTTGCTGAACTTTGCTGCTGCATGGCAAGCACTGCCACATTTCCACACTGTACTCCAGCAGGACATATATGGAACTCTACACCAAATGAACACAATTCAAGCACACGTACAAAGTATGCTCAAACTGATCACTGCTCCTTTTCTGACAGTGCGATATATCTGAGGTTTTCAGTCAACATTGCTTGACCTGACTGAAAAGACTGAAGCACGGGTGATAGAAATGGTCCCACACAAGGAGGCTTCTTGCAGCGTAAAGCAGCTTAGAGTTCATTACAGAGCACTGTTTTTCCCCTTTGTGCTGTTTATGATCATCTTAATGAAACAAAGATAAATTTCTTAAATCAATCAAAGTGGGAGTACTTGGGTTTTATACAGTTGATTTTCAGTCTTTTGAGGACAGTGTTACTTAAAGGAGAAGCTTTACTATATTGAGGCTGCTACTGAGGGTTAATGAATGAAAAGTCTCGAGTATATTTTTCTGTTCTTCATGTCCTGATTTATCATGAACATGAACTCTGGCAGTTTGTTTCTGTCCTTCCACAAAATATCATTTATATCAACAAAGGTTTCCTTTCCCACCAGTTTACTTAAAGGTTGCAAATATAGCAGTGCCCAAAGCCCAACTGGGATCCCATGTTCTTTACATATCCTTACAAGACTGGAGGCAGTGCTCTCCACATTTCTGAGCAGCCCTATTCACACTACAGGAAACATTCCGATTCCTACATTCCTATTGAATTGCAACTGTTGTGTAAACAGATCTAGGAAACTATTCATAGAATATTTTTTTTTCTAATGGAATACACAAAACATCTTGCAAGTAAGATGCAAAACAACATGGAAGTTATAAGCAGAGAGTATGAGTTATCCATGATTTTCCAAAAGGACACCAATTATCTGTCTAGTGTGGTAAGAATCCAACTGGAGTCCCAGAGTCACTGATGATTTTCTTAGGACGAAGGGCAATGGTTGGTGGGAATGTGCTAACAAGGAACCAGATTTCTTGGTCGTAGCTAAGATCTGTTTTTGAATAGATGAAAATGATGGAAATGTTTAAATGTTTTAGGCAAAGGAAAATTTACTTGTTCATGACTCCTGCGTAAGAGTCAATATAGGATGTTTCTTAAGTGGACATTGCGAGACAAGAACATGTATTTATATTACTTCAACCACTTCAGACAGGGAAAACAGAACTTCTGTCAAAGAAAAGGCACTAACTTTGGTAAATATTTTTTTAGCTTTATATTAGATGTACTTATACTGAGAGCTTTTAAATCCTTTAGTGACAGAAAAACATATGTCTGCCTATTAAATGAACAATCCCCATATATATTAGTATAAATCACTCATGTATTTTTATGTTTCATTTCATCCGATATATTTGGAAAAACTCTGCATACTTCAACATTCTGCATAACAGAAATTCCCCATGGATTTCTAGAATAAGTGTTTAATGTAACTGAGAGAAGCAAATGGAATCTCCTCTAGGCACTCTGGATTAAATGAAATAGCAATGTTTTCCATGGGGGATTTTTAAACTTCAAATTGAATGCTTTATTATTATAAGAGAAATGTAATTAACACTTTATATTCATAACCATACAGCACCTTGAGGACTTCAGCTGGCCAAAGCTGTGTTGTTACACCTCTTCTACATACAGCTAATGCTATACTTGGAGGAACCACAGACTGGCACAACTGGCCAAGGAAGAATCCACTTTAGTTCATGTCACCAAACCTGGGAGAACAGAAGGAAGCAGTGTTTAAGGGACCACCACTGCTCTTGCCAGATCTGAATACAGTAGATGACTTTGAAACCACATCAGTCCTTGCATTTAGCTAGTGCTGAGCAGGTAGACCAAGGAAATAAAACACCCTAAACATGCAACTAGAGATTTGTTTTTTCTTCTTATCAGAAATGAGGCAAAGGGGAGAGGGATTTTAAACTGCAGATGCTTAAGCAGCACTTTTTTGACAGGGGGCCAATTGCAGGATTATAAAGTTATATAAAGAGATTTGCACAAAGATAAAAAGGGTTATAAGTGGGTAGATTTAGGAAACAACTGAGTTCAAATTGCAGGACGCCTACTCTACCTTATTCTTGACATTACTAAAAATAAGAACTTGTTTTTTAAAAAAAGGTTCACATTTTCTTCAATAAAGACATAAATACACTCTTCTAGATGATGTCTGGAATGCTCTTGATCCTGTCAAAAGTCTTCTCACATTTATCGTGTATAATGTCAGCAGGGTCTTGGACAGAATAATTTGTTGAGAAAGATTTGTACCTCTGACATTAATGCAGTACTAGCTTTTCTGTTTGGTAACTTTTCTCCTCTTTGTCACAGATTTTAAAATCTGAGGTAAAAATTCCTGATTAATTCAGTAGCTTTTCTTGCTGAGTTCTGTGCCTTGATTGACAGGTGAGTTACTTTAGGAAAACCTCTTACATGAATCCTAGTTACCTTTATTGCAGCCATCTATTTCTACTCTGCCATAGGTGGCTCAGCTTCACTCAGATCACAGAGATCACAACCAAATTGATTTCTTAATGTGTGTGTATCAATTGAATTACTCTATTTAGTACATTATGTCTGAGATAACCTTAATGCTACACAACTAATTTTGGCTTGTCTAATGGTCACTACCAAGAAAAAGGTTTATTTTAATTCATGCTGACAGTAATAAAGAAATCCAGAAAACCTGAAGGATTCCTTATCATCTTGACATTGAGCCGGTGAGTTCTTATGACTCCTGAAAACCCAAAGGTGGATCTGAGGGGGAAGTGTGGACTGCATCCATCCCAAAGAAAAAATATTGTCACTGGCCTTAAAGGCAGTGGGGACAAAAAAATAAGGGTGGTATGGAGGGAGGGATCAAGCAAGAAGACTTCCTAAGCACAACATTTTCTTGATGGGCAAATCAATTACCTGCGATGGAGCAACTACAGACTTTCCAGCAAGCTTGTGCAACTGAGTTGATGTTATCTTATGGTCAAAAACCTGTGATTGCAAGAAGTTGTGCCAGTCTTAATTAGTGTAATAATTTAGCTTGGATGCAGAAGTGTTTCAAAATATGGTGCCTGACTGGGGAGAAAAATAAGTGCTACAGTGTGGATTTCTGCACCTAATTTTTTAAGAATGCTGAAGTGTTGAATGATGACTAGAAGACACATTGTCACAAATACTTGTACAAATTCAAAAGTGAATTTCGACTCCACTAAGTGTTTCAAAAGAGCATATTAGGAAATTACAGGGTTTTTTTGAGATTGCTATTAAAATTCATTCACTGGAGGTTTCAGCATATCACTCTACCGATAAATAATTTGCTATTTTTGTGGTCTGATTGACAGTTTCAGAGGAAGGGATGCAGGATTGCGTTAAAATAAATTAAAACTCTAGATTTGACTATGTGGTGTAGATATTTGTATTTTCAGTCTGTGGTTTAGAATGTTTATCTTTTCATGAATGTGACTTAGTAGGAAATTAACTTTTCCTTTAGAGACCAATTTTTGCACAAGGTTTAAGCAAATAGGGCCTTTATTAATCGTCCCTTTCTCTGTAATATTCTGCTTTCAATTCAGTAAAATCCCTGGGAGCTTTCAGAATGCTGAAGATTAAGTAACTCTAGTCTTGAAAGTGAATTTTTTTTCTGATATTAGTGGAAAAGTATTGTATGTTTCCAGGCACGCTGGTAATAAATATGCCTCTATATTGATTTCTTTAGCATAGATATATGTGGTAGGTTGGTGAATGGTCTTATTAATATTCATTAAATTCTAAATAGCTCCCTTTTTAATGTATCTATTTAGGAAATGAATAATTCATGCATGTATAGGAAGCTCAGTGCTGTCACTTACAGCATAGACCTTTGCTGATCCAAGGAGGTGTTTGAACTGAAGGACACTCTAAGATGTGCAAAGCAATTGAAACATTGAGCACTGCTCAGCTTCTTACCACCAAGGGCATTACTTTATCTTGAAAATTTTGCTGACTCATCACTCTTCTTAAAGCACACATTCTCAAATCTGCTTTAGAGGAATCATACATATAACTTTAATATAAATTCATACTTTACAAAAGCTGAAACTGTTATGATTTGTTCACTATATAAAAAGGCATGGAGGCCACTATAAGGCTTCTTACCCACATATGTGTTGGTAATTGATGAGAATACTGCTTTTGGAGAGCATGACATACATGCAAGTTTCTGTCACAGAGGGTTTGCATCATAGAAGACATTCGTTTTAGTCCCGCTTTAGGCTTTGTACATCTCTTGCAGGAGGTCCTCATTTCTCAGTGTTCCAGAAACCCAAGTCTCACATTTAGTTGCCTTACCTAGAACACACAGCATATCTATTTGCTGTGTATTCGAGACTGGAATTTATATCTATCCAATGTATTGTAAGATTTTTTCATATTCGTGTATCAGGATGGGCCAAAGTTGTAGTTGGTTTCTGGCTGTGTATGTAACATAACTGATGCTCATGTGAGTGATTAACATTAATTATATGTAGAATCGTAGAATCATAAAATCATTTAGGTTGGAAAAGATCTCTGAGATCATTGGGTCCAGCCACTAACCCAGAACTGCCATGTTCGCCACTAAACCATGTCCTTAAGCACCACATCTACTCGCATTTTACATGCCTCCAGGAATGGTGGCTCAAACACATCCCTGGGCAGCCCGTTCCTACCTGGGAGAAGATACCAACCCCACCTCACTGCATCCTCTCATGCAGTTGTAGAGAGCGATAAGGTGTCCCTTGAGCCTCATTTACTCCAGGCTAAACAACCCCAACTTTCTCATCTGCTCCTCATAAGACTTTTGCTCCAAACCCTTCACTGGATTCATTCCCCTTCTCTGGACCTGCTCTACCACTTCTTTCATGTGGTGAGGGGCCTAAAACTGGACATAGAACTTGAGGTGTGGCCTCACCAGTGCTGACTACAAGAGGACAATCCCTGCCCTGGTCCTGCTGACCACACCATTCCTGATACAAATCAGGATGCCATTGGCCTTCTTGGCCACCTGGGCACAAGCTGGATCATGTTTAGGCATCTTTTGGCCAGCACCCCCAGGTTCTCCTCTGCCAGGCAGCTTTCCAGCCACTCTTCCCTAGATCAGCAGATAAAGACTCTCTGGTGAGCCTTGTTATATCTTTTTGCCCCTTCAAATTAGTTTAAAGCTCTTTCAACAAGTCGTGCTAATATTCCCCCTTTGAGAGAGGTGTGCCCTATCTGTCACCAGCAGGCCTATTGTCATGCAAACCAACCCATGATAAAAAGACCTCCAAATTATATGGTGTTATGAATAATAACACACTATTTATGACTAATTATTTGTAAAGCAGAGGTGGTAAAATCTGCTAATACTTCTATGGCAAAATTAAAATTATGTGATATATTGATATTTGACTTTATTTGGAATAAATTTTGCCTACTTCTTTGAGGACTTCTTATATGTTTTCTCTTTTCTTATTAAAAGCAACTGTCTCAATAAGGCTTAAAATGCCAAAGGGAAGAGTCTAATATAAAATATACAGAAAACATAAATTTCCTTCTTTACTTCTGTACTCAGAGTCAGCAAGGGTACAGTAGGAAAGGGCAATAAAAAGGCCATCTCAAGAACACCTAAAGGCACATAACAGACCTCTTACATGAGGTTATAAGGAGCTTAAAAACCTCTGATTTTTTTTTTTTCTTAGCAATGCTCTTGTCCATATTACACTTTCCTGTATTTTTGTCTTGATGTGCCTCCAGGACATGTGTCCCTTTCTGATTAGCTTGAACACAAGGCTTTATTTAAAATGAAATATTCCCCTACTTCCCCTTAGAAGACTTAAAAGACAGATCACAGACAGAAATGTCCAGTTATTTGGACTGTAATGAAAATATGTGAGATTGAAGGAAGAAAGGAATGTTTTGTGGTCTGAACCAAGAAACACCTTTAATATGACTCAAATAAGAAAAGTTGACTTTCATTATAAAATGTCGAATTTTTTTAAGTTATGTTTGATATGGTGGAAAATCAGAATTTCCTCAAATACTGAGACATAAAATGAAAAAACACAAGGTATACAGAAACATATCTTTCCAGTTTACACTGCTGAGGGAAGACAGTAGCCATGAATGTGCATGTTTGATACTTGGTCAATTTTCCTTTTCCTTTTTTTTAAGCAGTTCTTTTTATGATAGCTCATGCAATGAAACAATGTTTTATCCGTTCTTGTCATATAGAATATTAGAAAATGTCTATGTCATGTGGATTTATCTATGCTCTTTCTTAAACATGGCTTGCTCCCACACACAATCATAGAAAAAGTTTTTCAGTATGAAGAACAGTTCAGAGAAAAACTACAGGTTTGTCATTTATGCTTAAGCTGAACAGAGCTGCTTTTCATGTTTAATGTGCAAGACTTTTACCCCAATTTCAGATGTTTGTAGTCTAGACACAACTTGAAATGAATTAAAAGAATAATGGTCTTGTTTAAGTAAAAAAATGAAGACGAATTCATAATAGGATAAAACTCATTTCATGTACACAGAACAAGAAAAAGAATAGATTTCGTTTCTTTATCTTTTGAGAGGAAGGAGAGAAAGAAGGGGAAAGGAGCACTCCAGAATATCTGCAGCATTCGTGTACTCATGGTTTCTACAAAAAGGTTTTTTAGTCAGCCCTTTGCAGACCTATCCCTTCATTTGTCTCAAAACAGCCTCCTGCTGTTATGCTATACAAAGAAAACGCTTTCCTCTGACATTAATGGTGGACTCAGAATGCCTCCAGCCGTCCTTACAAAGATTTCCAGCTATATGTGGATCTGCTCTGTCTTATGGCCCAGTGCATTTTTTCTCACAAGTTTATCCTGTTATTTATTTCATTTCAGTCAGCTTTGTAAGAGTGAGACCAGGTATGGAAATTCACATGGAACCTCCATAGCAAGGCTCAGAAATTGAATTGAAAATCATAAAATTAAAGTTTTCCTATGCAGCTGAAGTGCAAGATGATGTCCAGGAGCACCTGTGTTTCCTAGATGAAGACAGAACAAGAGAAAATTTTCTCTGAAACCACAAGAAGTTTGATAAAAATAGTGTGACAGTTCTGTCGTATTGCACAAAGAGACCACATTGCAGAAGGCACTTACCCCTAAAAAAATTATATTAATTTGACTTTGGAACATCTGTAGAAACTATTGCGATAATAATGCAATGTCAAATTATCCTGGGGGAATTTCTATTGCAACTCAACTGAAAAGTTTTGTCAGATCATTAGAGGCTTTCAAAGAGAAATCTGACCTCTGTGCCTTGTAACACAGTGCTGCAGAAAGCAAACTAGCTAGGCAAAGCCAGGGAAGTACTGTAGAGGGAAACATCTTCTGCTAGCCTCATCAATAGTGCCTAATTGGTCATATGAGATAGAATCAAAATGTTTGTTTCATTGTTGCTAATTGCCTCATTTCATAGACAGTCTGAGTTTTGCCTTCCTTCTATTTTGATATTGCAGTATGTGTATATGTGGAGGTTCCTAATAGCTGTGTAAAATAGAAATACTTAGCTCTGCAGAGATTCTGGGGAAAAAAAACCTGGGCAGTCAGTACATATCATTATTTTTTTTTAGTTCTCAGTATCTAATGTGCACAGGACAAGGATCAGCATGAGATGCTAGCCTGTTGTGTAAAAATGATTAAATAATTATGACTAATGCATGGTGGAGCTTAGTCCATAATAATTTATTGCCCTAGTTCAGCCTAGCCAGCTAGAAAGACTAAAGAAAAGAGATTGCTTTGCAGCTTGTTTTTATGGTATGCATAGCTGGGAGGCGGCCAGGTGACTTTGAAAGACCCCAAATGCTGTGAGTCTGGTTTAGTTCTGACCCAGGGTCTCAGCTATTGCTGCTGAGGACAGAACTGTTACTGCACTATGAACACGAAATCTCCTGGTTTCTTGTCTTGAATTGCAAACTAAAACCAGAGAAAGAGCAAACAAGGGAAAGAGATACTCCTTCCTGACCTATTGCTAAAAAAGTAGTGTGTCTCATGCTTTCAGCTCACAGAGAGATGCCACAAAATTCGACAACTTATTTGCCTCTTACATCTTGTAGAAGCAATTTGCATTCTGTCATGTTCTTTCACACATGGTGTTCAAAACAATTAAAAGAAAATTGCACCCATTTTGCTCAGTGTAGCAGGCTGAAAATTTCAAAGATGAGAAGCACTTCTCAGCATGACTAAACTGTGAAGTGTTTTTGAAAATAAGGTTTTTAATGATAATTGACATTAAAACCTTTATTTTCTAATACATTTCACAGTTTGTGCTTGTCGGGAAGTGCATGTTTTCTTTGAAACTTTCTGCTTGCTACAATGAGCAGAAGTGATACATTCTCATTAAAATGAAAACCAGTGATCCTTTTTTTGTTGTTGTTTTTGATTTGGAAAAAATTACTATCCAAGGCTTACAAGAAACTTTCCTAACTTTCCCCCCCATGTCTCATATTAATATTCATCTGGGTAGCTGTATAACACAGAGAGCAAGTCTTACACGGGCTGCAGTGCAACTTCTTTCAAGTACTGGAGAGAGGAAAATTTTCACTCCACAAACATAACTTAGGTAGCATGTACATTCCTTTTCCTTCCTTCAGCCAACAACCTTCGCTCTTGGCAGTTCTGTGATCAACAATGTACACTGACAACTGAATAACTGCAAAATCAATGAAAATGAAGAAATCTTATGGGACAAATTTTGCAAATGAGAGTACTGATTGGTTTGGGAGGAGGGTTTGACACTCAAAAGTGTCAGCTCGTGCAGATAAACTGAGCTTCATGGGTAGAGAATTGTTTCAGCAACAAGGCTCATGATTAATGCCTTCTGTACGTAACCAGGCTTGATAGCACAAGGCAGAAATAAACTCCCACCACCAACAAAAATAAATAATTTTTCAGCACAAAAATAAATAAAGGCAAGGCGGACAATTCTTTGGGCTTTTTAGCAAAACATTGAATGATCTCAATGAATTAAGCAAATCTTTTTGGAATGAGAACATGGAAACAGGCATTCCTATTCTCCAATAAGTTATCTTGAACAGGTGTTCATTTCTGAGAAGGAAGACCTAAAAGAAAATTCCTGGGTAAAATAAATTGTGTTACATATGGATGTTGTGACAACAGAGGGAGCAAACACTTGCTGAAATTTATGAAAACTTAAAAAATGACCTTTTCACAGTTGTGGAGGTCAACAGTTCTGTTTCTCCACAAGAGGGAAAATATCACTGCAAACATATTTAACTAGTCAAAACCAGTTTACTGTTACGTTAAATTTTACTTTTGCTTTACCCTCCCTTTCCATCCTCCTAATACATATTAACAGAAGCATAAAGTAAGAGAACCAATATTACATCTTTATTCTGTACTTTTCTACAGGACTCCGGTTGTAAGTAAGGATTGAATCTTGATTTCTTCATAAAAGATAGACTTTTTTTGTGAGTTTCTTATTTAACCCTAATTATAGTTTTCTAATAGATAAGTGTCCTGCTTCTGTTGTTCATCCAATATATTATAGCTCCAAGTGCTGAGATTCTCAGAGGTTTTCCTTCCTTTGTGTAAAACATTTAATATTTTATTAGTAGTGTACAAGCCTATTGACACCATAAATGAGAATTTAAAATTACCTTTTGGCTTTTTCATTGAGTTCAAATAATGAAAATGGAAGATTACAACACATGGTCGATAAGCAAAGATTTTCCTTTGACATGCAAGGAAGGTAATGATATTGTTCATCCATTTTAGAGAGTAGGGGAAAAAAGTTACGCTTTAGTCTATCTCCTGTACACATGTGATGCAGATATTAATTGCATGTAGCCACAGTTTAAGTATTTTTCCAAGATGTAATTAAGTCCATTCCCTTGCCATGAACAATATTGACTATGTCTGAGTGTGTTAGTTTAACACAACCTGGACTTTTAGTGGGGGCAGAGGAAAACATGGAGGCTACTTCTGAGAGAGAAACTCTTTGAAAATTCCACTATGTCCAGCAGAGCCAATCCCTGAAAGCTCTGATGACGGACACGCTGGCTGGCCCAATTAGAAAAGTTGGTAATGCCTCTGTGATGACATATTTAAGAAAGAAAAAAACATGGGAAGCTGTCTTTCTTCTCCCCAGGGGTGGTGAGGCAGCTGCCAAGGCCCATCCCCTCAGGGACTGCCGGGCCCATGTGGCCGGGGCCCTCCTGAGGCTGGGACCGCGTGGCTGGGGCCGCCCATGCGGTGCCGGCAGAGAGCACGTGGCCAGTGACGAAAACATGGCGAACAATTCCCCTATACAGAGCCCAGACCAAGTCAACCTTTTCAGCTCAGCGTAGCTCGATAAGAACTTTTCAATTGATGGAACTTGAGAACAAACAAACCTACAGATACCAACTTTCTTCCAATTCAGAGGAAAAGGAAAAGTGAGGACACATGAGGAGAACCAGCATGGCGGCACCGGAGTCAGTGAAAAAAAGGAGAGGGAAGATGTTCTCCAAGTACCAGAGCTGAAATTCTTCTGCAAGCATGGTGAGGACTATAATACAACAAACTGTTTTCCTGTAATTCATTAGGTGCATGGGGGGCTGCAGATATCCACGTGCAGCCCATGAGGAAGAGCACTCACACTGGAGCATGTGGATACTGAAAAGCTGTAATCTAGCGAGGAACTTGAACAGAGAGAGAGCACCCTTGGTTCTAGAGATAGAGAACCCTTGGTTCCAAACTAGAACAGATCATCCTTAAAAGACTAAACCCCATGAACTAAAATGACCCTTGCTAGGCAGTTGTGAGAAGACTACTTGGCCCGTGGGAGAGACTCACATTACAACAAATCAGGCAGGCTGCTGTTTGTGAATGTTAAAACCACACTGGAAATGTTCACATAGAACTATCTCCCATGGGAAGGATCCCAGGGCCCAGCAGAAGAAAGAAACTCTTTTCCTTAAGCATACTGAAGAAAGATTTTTAAGAAGGGAAAGACTGACCAAAACCCCATGTTTTGTCTCTTTGCGCAGTCAGTGGAAAGAGGGAGGGACTGGGAAGGAAAGGTGTACTAAAGGTTTATTTTACTTCTCATTACCCTTTTTACTTTTAATTCTGTTAATAATAAATCTTCTTTATACTGTTTAAGTTTCAAACCTGTTTTGCCTTAAAGTGTTTTTCCCACTAATCCTTATCTCAACTCATGAAGTTTTCAATTCCCCCTCCTCTGCTCAGCTATAGCAGAAGAAAGTAAGTGAATAGTTTTTTTCGTGGATGCCTGGCACTTAGCCAGTGTCAAACCACAATACTGAGTTATTCTTTCCCTTTCCATCCAACTGTTTCATAAAACTCACATGACTGGAGTTTCTGGACTCCCCTAGGCAATCTCTTTCCAGGTTTAACTATCTGTTAAGAATTTTTTGCGATTGCTAACCCAAATGTCCTCACAACATCTTCTTTGAAAGTTTTTCTATCCTCTTTAAAGCAATTTTCATTTAAAATAATGACTCTTAAAATATTTTGACTTCAGAATTTTCAGGATTAAATCAACCTTAATTCATTAACTCTTTCTTCATAGAAAACTTTTATGGTTTCTTTGCTTTTCAAACTCTCATGACTTTCCTGTGGATAACCTGGAGAAAGCCAGCATCTTTTTCAAATATAGGATCCTGTATACTGGACCAGCTTAAGACTCAGTGTCTGCTATGACCATTTTTTATAACATTTTCTTTTGTGCCTTAGCTTTTCTTTTTTTTGTTTCTACATATTTACATCATCCTTCTATTGTTGTTCTGTATTGTAATTTAGCCTTGGTTCCCTGCTATGTGCATTTCATTAAGGGATGTCATGTTAATAAAGATCTCAGGAGTTTATTATTGGTTATTCCTTATCTTCACATTGTGATATATAGTTATACATTAAATGTAAAGGGAAGGCACACTTTGGTACTTCATAGATGCTAGATGCTTGACTTACCTAATTATCTTTTAATTGTTGAGGTTAGCAATATTACTTGCCCAGCCAGGAACTAAGCTCCACACAGCCACTTGCTCACTCTCCCCTGGTGGAAGAGGGAGAGAATCTGAAGAGTAAAAGTGAGAAAACACATGGGTTGAGATAAAGACAGCTTAATAGATAAAGTAAAAGCTGGGCATGCAAGGAAAACAACACAAGGAATCCGGTCACCAATTCCCATGGGCAGGCAGGTGTTCAGCCATTCCCAGGAGAGCAGGGCTCTATCATGCATAGCGATGACTTGGGAAGACAAGCGCCATCACTAGGAATGTTTCCCCCTTCCTTCTTCTTCCCCCATGTCTAAACACCAAGCATGACACCATATGGGATGGAATGTCCCTTTGTCATTTGGGGTCAGCTGTTCCGGCTGTGTCCCCTCCCCTCCCAACTCCTTGTGCCTCCCTAGCCTCCTCACTGGTGGGGTNGTAAAAGCTGGGCATGCAAGGAAAACAACACAAGGAATCCGGTCACCAATTCCCATGGGCAGGCAGGTGTTCAGCCATTCCCAGGAGAGCAGGGCTCTATCATGCATAGCGATGACTTGGGAAGACAAGCGCCATCACTAGGAATGTTTCCCCCTTCCTTCTTCTTCCCCCATGTCTAAACACCAAGCATGACACCATATGGGATGGAATGTCCCTTTGTCATTTGGGGTCAGCTGTTCCGGCTGTGTCCCCTCCCCTCCCAACTCCTTGTGCCTCCCTAGCCTCCTCACTGGTGGGGTGGGATGAGACACAGAAAGGGCCTTGACTGTGCAAGAACTGATCAGTGGTAACAAAAATTTCCCTGTGTTATCAACACTTTTCAGCACAAATCAAAAACACAGCCCCATACCAGCTACCATAAAGAAAATTATCTCTACTCCAGACAAAACCACCCCAAATACAGATTGTTCACATTTGGTTATTGTTTAATTTACCTTTGCACATGGCAGAGGTTCTTCTTCATTTTTCAAACCATTAAATGAAAAGTATTAAAAGATAAATCAGTCTTCAGATTCTTACTCCTTGTTCTTTTCTTTCCATTGTTTCCTTGTAGTTCACTCAGGTAAGAAAGATGGGAGCTTGACTACGTAATTGATACCTGTCTCAACTGTTTGAGAGAAGAACTAGGGCCAACTTCATATTCAGTAATTACTGTCTATGTCCATATCCCTTCTCACTTTTTCAGTGTACTCAAGTACTTCTAATTTTACTACAGGGGTGACTCCGGTGACAAAGAGGTGTGAATTCTGGAAAGACGTCTGTGTAACAGGATGTAATGACTCTGAAAAATGTGACCTTTCAAATGTTACAGTCTGTGAAAAGCAGGCACTGAAGGAGCAGGACTTTGAGTCTGCTTTGGCTAGGAAGCAGACTGCACTGTCACTGCAGCTCCCCATCCGTGTGAGGGGTGATGCCCAGGGCATCTTCTTGTTAACAAAGTTAAAAGAAATCGATAACATACAGTCTCGACATTGTCTCAGACATAAATATTCTTGGAATGTTAGTAAAAGATTTTTATTAAAGTGTAAGGTCAGAATGACTTGTAAGAAGATAAGTATTTAATCAGAGTCATATTTACTACACACACACAGACAGTCTTGTTCATTTAGCACTATTCTAATATTGCTTAAACACCGAGCTTGAACTCAGATCACCTCTTTTATGTGCTCAAAACATAGCTAAGATTTTTTTTCTCATTTTTGCATAAGGCAAATACATGGAATTCAACTTCTGCATTTGCGACTGTATTTAGGATAATACTGTATATTTGTAGGCTAACAAAGAAATTCTGTAGGGGACACTAAATGATACAGAGAGTTTACAGTGATTTGAAAGGACTGCTTTTTATTTGCTTTTTTTTTTAACAATTTTCCAATTGAAAAGCTATTTTCCTAAAATTTTCAAAAGAGTCTCAGTCTTGATTGGAATTGTAGAAAGTGGTTGAAGGGAGCAATATCTTTCTTTTAGAAGAATATCAGCATTGTGTTACTCAAAGAGTAACTTTCAGAATCAAGCTAGGTAATCTGTACAGACAAAAGTCATTACATCAAGTTTGTGCAGCTTTTTTGTTGGTATACTCCAGAAATCCAAATTGATCTGCTCTTGATTTATTCTTCAAAAAAAGGAAAGTTAAAATTGTGTCATATTGTTTTTATATCGTTAAGTTTATGAAAGAAAAATTAAGTCAGTTGGCACAGATTTACTTATAGATGGTCTTACAGAAAAGGATTCCATGTGTGTGCTATTTTTTGTTTTGCTGGAGGTTTTTACTGTTTTCTGTCTAAATCAGAAGCCAATTATGTTATTTACACAAGTTTTTGCAGGTTATGATACTACACAAAAATTGGGAAATAATAAACTATCCAGGCTCTAGCAACAGATAAATAAGACAAATGAATAAATAAATTATTTTTGAAACACGCAGAAGAATATAAATTTTTAGATGAATTATCAAAAGAAATCAGCTGGAATACGATGAATGCTTTTTACTGACCTATTATTTTTCTTCATGGTTTCTAAATGCACACAGACATGAATCAAAACACTTATAAACAAGAAGTTTTTCTCTCTACCTGTACACAGTGAACTCCCTTTATATCTCATTTTGTTCTCCCTCAGCATAAAATGATTGATTGATTCCTCACATCTTGCCTGACTCCCTGCTGCCCTAGATCCATCTCCGCTCTTCACACTCCATACAGTTCCTGCATCATTGACTTTCTGCCAGCCATTTTGCTGCCAGTGCATGAGCTGACATTTAATGATCTTTAGATGCAGTAATGTCACATTTATCACTCTTTATCAGTTGTGACAGACCTAAATTCAAATGCAAACCGGAAATGCAGACTGAATCCAGTCCAAACAGTGATATGTTTTTGAGTGACATCCATCAAGACGCATTGAGAAAAAAGTGAAAAATTACCTGTTTGCTATTATTTTATAACTGCAAATAGCAGGGGGTTAGATCTACTCTAAAATATTTTTCCTTGCAGTCTTCGGGGAAACCCCATTTGGTTTCCAAAATATCATCTCTATTTGGATATTTGTATGTTACTGAATTGTCAGTATTCCTAGATTTTACATTTTCAATTTAATTGAATCCGAAGCTTTACATGAGAAATCCCAGGAGCACATTGATTCCTTCATCTGCTGCAGAAGAAACTGTTTCTCCCTTCTGAATTTCAGCATTGCAATCCTGACTCAGCTACTTTTATCACAAATGCCAAAGAATAAGACAGATTTAGTCTACATTTATCCTTCTTCCTCCCTAGCTGGCATCTAAAAGTTTCCAGATGCAGATGCTCTCCCAGAGGACCTTGACATTTCTTTACATATGGTACTGATCAGTGGCTTTTACTAACACACCTTTAGTAGTTGGGCACCACTTCCTAGTTATTATCATGCTCCTCAAGGAATAGATGCAGTCTTCAGGGCCGCAGATAAGTGTAAGTATCTGTGTCCACTCTTCAGCAACTATAGGAGAAATAAGACAATTAAGCCATGGAGAAAAAAAAAGATTTGCTTACTTCAATTTCTTCTCTGTTTTCTTCTGACCTGGAAAAGGCCAGCCACTGTGACTTTCTAAGGAAACTGTGATGATGGTGGATCATGACCTAATGCAGGAGCCACAGCCAGCAGCCCTGCTACATCTCAGCATCTCCTGTGGCATTGTGATATTGCGCACCAGGACAACATTCTCTTACGCTGAGTTCACTGACTGAAATCTGTCCTCAGCAAGACTTTTGTGGACTTGTCCTTCGTTTCTGATTGAGAAATGACCTTAGTGGCAGTGAAATGATAGTTAGTTTATACAGTAGTCACGAGTTTTCAGAAACAACGATCACCATCGTGTGAGAGTATTTTGTGGATTTTCTGCAGATCCCTAGGAGGTTGAATTTGATCTCCAGCTTGCTGGTATAACTAACACATTGGCTGTTAGAAAGAGCATTAATATCATATTTCAGCCAGGATTTTCCTCAAGCTGTAGATATTTTTCCAAAACATGATTGATTTTAAAATAAAATATCATAAAGTAAAATAAAAGTGGATGAAGATTAGTAAGAAGATGCATTTGTGACTGGGTCAAAGCCGGATCTTCTGAGATAGGAAAGCTGGTGGCCATGTATTTGCTTCTTTAATCTCAAAATTAAAACATATTTTGATAGAATTTAAAGTTGTTTATTCTCTTGTCCATTTTGCAGTGTACCTACAATTACTACTGCAGAAACACTGGTTAAAATAGTTTTCATTCTACTCTTTATGTCAAAGACAAGTGCATTTAAATTTATTTTTGTATAGATATCAGAGCTGATGCATCCTGCACTTCAGAGAAATGGATGCTGCATTACATCACTAATTCTATTTATAATATTTCAGCTAGAACATATCTAGATGCTCTTCTTTTGCCAAAGGACAAGATGCCAGCACGGAATAATAAACTATCCTTTAATACATTTTAAGGGAACTGTTTAATAAAAGCATATTTTTAAAAAGCATGAAAATGACAGTTCTTACCTGCAGAAAAAAGACTGTTTAATGATTGAATTTTATAGAAAAATCTCTCTTAACTGTTTCCCAAAGGTGCTTTGGTGAAGAGGGTTAGAAAGCTACAGATACAGTGATAGTTAGACAACACAGAAAATGTGATGTCCCCTAGCACCTATAATCAGATGTTGATAATTATTGTAATATTATATATGATGGAAATCTGAATTGCGTTATTTTATTATTGCTTACTACTACAGATCATCTTTAATAAGCTCATAATTAAACACATTCTGTGATATGTTGACTCAGTAAAAACACACTTTATTTTGGTGAAAGGAAATATGAAACAAAAATCTATAGAAATTGCCAATGTAATTCCATGGGCCAGACATCAAACCAGGTGTTTGGTGTAACAAATTCACACCACACAGAGTGCGTGAACATCCATGAGAAAAGCTCAGGGTTGAACCTGAACTTGGGAATCCCTAGAGACGCTGAATAAATCAGATAAAAAAGCACCGTTTTAAAGCATCTCTTCCTTGTGGAGGTTTGTTTCAAATGTTTCCCCCTCACTGTGTCAACATCTTGCCCCACTTGCCCCCTTATTTCCTTTTCCTATTGCCATGAAACTACTCACAGCTTTTCAGCTTTCATTCTTTCATCTTCATACATACCACAATATATATTCCACCTAGTTTTTTCCTTACTTCTTTGTGTTGAAAGTTTTCAAACATAGGAAAACCCTCTTGGGCAGTGAAAGTCTGCAGTTTTCCTCCCAGTGGTTACATAGATAGTGAGGTGGAGGAAAAAGGGCATGCTTTTCTACAAGCCAGTCTTACTAGCCATAGTCACTGGCTCTATTCATTATCAATCCCTCAAAGTCCAGAGCCAGTCTGAGTAGTAAACTGTCATCTGTTTTGGACTTCTGTATTGTTGCTGGATGTTAACCTTTGCTTTTCTAATATTCTGGCAATTCCTGTTGGTTTATGCTTTATACACCTGTGACACATCAGCCAGTACAAGTGTGTTTCATAGTCTCTTCGATGCCTGTTGCTACTGAATATTTGTTATTGTTCATCATTAATAGTGCAATCTTTTGTCCTGGATGATTTTCATGTCCTGATGCTCAGAACAAATTCAAAGGCAGGCTTCTAATATTTTCATTCATTTTATCTTCCTGTAGTGATATTAGCGTGTTGTAGGACCACAGAAAAACAAGTGCCCAAATAATGTTACTGCAGAGCTCAGATTTAGCCATAGAGATCAAACTTACAGAAAGGTAACAGGGTCTCCTTTTCAGTAATTTTGAAGAAAAAGTATCTGTAATATAGAAGCCATTTTAAAAATATATATAAAGAGGGACCTTTGTAAAAAGCAAGCAGAATTCTGGAAAGCATTTCTGTAACCAGTGCTCTGGCAGCCCTGACAGATTTTGGATTTACTTACTTTCCTCCATTTATAAAATAGAACTGGAGTAAGACATGATGCTAACTGAGTTAAAGCTTACTAAACATGACAGCACTCATAACACTTAATCATAATGGCTTTTTTCTCATAATGACTAGATCATTAAAAAATTCTTCTCTGAAATAGGAGAGTTTTTGCCCCTCTGTGCTCTTTTAATATATTTCAGTATGATCCTTGGGGAAAAATTGGTTTAAAATGATGGGTTTGAGATTGGTCATGAACCAATGAGATGTTGCACTCTCTTCAAACTAGTTTCCTGTATCTTCTCTCCCTGCTGCTCTCTGCCCTACCAGATAAAATCCCTACACACAAACCCACAAACCAAACCAAAACAAAAACACAACACAAGCAAAATCTAACAATCAAGCTTGAATATTTATTCTCCCCATAATATACGTGCTTGTTAATATATCACTGGATTTTAAAGTGTAAATGCTAACAGTCATTGATGTCAAACCTGTGTTGGCCCCTGCAGGTTGGACTGATGGTCTGTGGTTTGGAATGCTTTGGCTGCTATGAGGCTGTGCTCAGGTTCACAGTGATTTACACTGGGGTATGCTCTAGAGACCTCTGTTCTTACTTTCTCCTTTCTCTCAGGGCATGTCATCCTGTTATACAAAACCACTTCTGTTTTAGAAAGACAAATACATTGATCCACTGACCTAAAAACAGGAAGTCATATTTCGTTACCTAGGACGATTCTAAAAAGTGATTATTTATATTTTATGGTGCTGTAGCATTCTGTCTAAGGCATTTTGGGATTATTTAGTGATATTTAAAGCATGTTTCTATTGGTTTTCCAGAGTCACCCAGTACATTTTCTTCAAGGTGGATTAAATCCTGTTGATTTTAACTGAAGTGTGTATAAAATTGTTACAGAGGGAGAATTTAAGTCTCAGTAAATTTTTCTTTAAAAATTAGTAAAATATTTGCTTAATTATATTATTTGTTTTAAGACAAATAATTTGTAATGTGCTTTATGACTGGGGGGACTTAACCTTAAGAGATGATGTAAAATTTCCAACTGCAAAGATACCAATCTCATCTTTCATTTTGAGTGCATTTGGAGGGATGCTTTTCCCCTATTTATTATCCCTTAGGCAATAACCCTTTACCATGCTTACATATGCCAGATGTCTAAAGCCTCTCTACTGGATTTAAACATTTTCTGAAGACAAAAATCAACAGCTCATTACCATACCATGAACTTGAGTTAAAAGTAAAGTCTTAAAATCCATACAAAGATTACTATATTCTACTTCCTTCTGGAGAATGAGTGTGCATAAATTTCCTCTTTCTGTTTCTTTTAAGATCTTACATTTCAATTTTGCACATTGGAAGCACCTTTACATTGCTGAAATGAACTCTTAAATGTACACTGAATTCATATTTTTAAATATTTTGGTGTTGAAATGTGTATGTAGCTATATATGTAACCTATCTATACAGATGTATGCACAAATCATCTCTAATACTTGTTTCAGCTGGATAGTCTGATGAAGCTGAAAAAGTATGTTGATGTAAACTCCCTGATGTCTTTGGTCACTATATCACAAGAAAGAGCAAATCTTTATGTCTCCATTTGATGTCACTAAATATAACTTGAAACAGACCTCCAAAGTGGCTCAGTGAAATTTTGTGTGTTGGTGGTATTTGTTGTTTTGATCATTGAAGCCTGTATTTTGGGGGGTGTTCATTAATTCTTGCTGCCAAGCTAAATTTCTGATTTGAAAAATTGTTCAGCACTCAGCACCCACGTTCTCTTTGAGCCAAATTCTGTCTGCGTGGTCTCAGATTCAGCATTTGCCAATCCAAATACCCACGTAGGACACATGGTAAAAAATGTGGATGTTCAGACACAAAAATGGGCCATCCAGCATTGCAAAATCAATGCCTACTTCAAAGACAATCTCTCAATATTCAAGGTTTTCATTTTGACATCTTATAATATTTTATGTTTGACATCACTAAATGAAATATGATAATAATGATCTAACGTTAATAAGACAGTATCCTAACATCTGGTGAGGACTGTTCCTGTAAAGTTTCAGTGGCAGGGCCCCATTGACCTTCATAGGCAGAAAAGTTTTTGATCCACTTCTGTTTTGTTTCTCTTAACTCTTTTTAGAATTATGTAAGAGCTAAGCTGTTTATTTAATAATAGTTCAAAGCTTGATTTTTAATGTCAGTATCCCTCATGCAATTATTTTAAAATAGAAGATTGGCAATGTCTAGTTTGGGCATTGTTCATAGCTCATCACTTCTGCAATGCTTTGATGCTTTCTTGGAATCACAGTGCTGAAGATAAATGACTGAACAGCTAGCTGAGAAAAAACAAAGTTACATGGCTGATGCTCAGCAAAATGCAAAAAATATCTTCAGGATGGCTACTAGTAAAAGGGAAATTTTATTAATTGGACAACTGGGAAAGAGTCTTGAGGTTGAAGAATATGTCATGCCTGTTGGCTCACGGTTATATGGGTTATGTGAACATTTTTTTCTTGAAGCTGTGTTTCATGACTTTTGTCTCTCTCTGCTTGTGCATCTCTATTCTTGTATTACTTGTGCTGTTTCTGCAGTGGAACAGAGTGATTAGTCTGGTTGAAAAGGGAGTAGATCACCTAATGCCCACACATATACCTACACAAAAGAAATTGATTAAACAGGTTTTAAAGTTGTTACAAAGAGATGAAAACATATTTAACTTATATGTTTGGATTTTGTTTGTTTTTCAACTGGCTCCTCATATATTAACTTTATTCTGACCATGCAGGAGCATAGAACCATTTATCAGGTTTAAGTCCAGACATGGGAGTCCTTGCTCTATGCTGCCACTAGGGAGTGTGCCCTGTAGGAGGAAAACCTTTTATTTGCAGGATCTGACTATAATGTGCATCCGTACTTGAAGTACAGAGCAGCTGCTTTATTCCACTTTGCTAAACACCAAGCACAGGTGAGTGCAGGAAACAGATCCCGTAGGTTGCCTCTGCAGAGGAAGCTTGTGGGCTTCTCCTACAGCAGAAAAGTCTGTGGTTTCACCATTTAAAAACTTGAAGAAAAACTGACAGCAGGGAAAGTCCTGAAGTACTTCTGCGAGTCTGTTACTGAACAAGGCTTGGTAGGTCTGAAGCTATGCCCAGCAAGGAGGAAAGGGAATAGTGAGACGAGCTGCAGTGCAGAGGGAAGGTTTGCTTCTCACCCCTGCTGCTGGCAGGAGGATGTGAGAGGAAGAGGGGATGAGAGAGACCGTAAGTCCCAGGAACCTGCTGGCCTTGTGGGAAGGACTGGAGTTGCTAAGTGTATGACACCAGACAGAGGGAGGGCAGAGAGCATGCTGACCTGTACAGCTGTATCCACTCAGTAAACTGTTTCAGTCACACAATTAAGGCATGAAAACCATTCAGTGTCCACACACTTAAGAGCATAGAAAATGTAGTGGTCAAGATAGTTTTCAACACACAGATTTACCATAGGCCATCCCAGTTTTAGCTCCTGTTTTCTCCTTCTCTCAAAGTATGTGAGGAGGTGTGAGCCTTTTATTTTTTTTGGTGTTTTTTTTTAATGAGCTGTAAGACTCGTTTCTGCAACATTTCATAAGACTATCCCTTCTGTGGGGAAAAAAATCATTTGCATATTCAAACCTTTAAAATGTCATCTCTTCCTTACAGCACATCTAATCAATGTCACCTGCAGAACTGGATGCCCAAGGCTCCTGTAAGGGCCAAACTCTATTTGCCAGCTGGACAATCCAAGTAATGCCCTTTATGACAGTATTCACAAGGTTCAGAACACAGTAGCTTTGTTAATTATGAGACAACTTCAGTAAAGAAGTGCAGACAGGTCACAGATTGCAGAGTGACAATGACAATTCAGCTGGAACAAACAGTAATCTCTAAGGTGCTTTAGTTCCTGCCACTCTCAATGAAGTTCTTTACTCAAAGTAGAATAAACCATAACCTATTCCTCTGAGTACAGGGCATTGTGTTCCCTGTCCTTGTGAAATGCAGGCAGTCACTTTTTTTGTTCACATGGTTTTGTAGAGAATAAAAGAGGCATACCGGATTTGTTCAGACGTCTTTGTCATTCATGGCTTGTAGCAAACATTATTAATATAAGGAACAGGGAAGAGGAATCACTGTGAGGCCAAAAGCAAATCATGAAACATGCAGAAAATGAAATGGCAGAGAGAATATGAAAGAAAAAGTAGTAAGAGGAGAGAGAAATAGATTACAGGATGAAAGAATATTATGAAGCAGAGGAGTTCAGGTGGCAAGAGATTTGTGAGGAGTAGCTCAGGAACACGTCAATGAATGATTAAGAGTAAAAATACATTATGAAGAAAAAATGATAGTTCTCTGAATTCAGGATTTCTTTACTTCTGAAACATTTAGAACAAAATATTCCATGAAAGTTTCTGTTCAGTTTTGAGACATCTTTTAATGCTAGTCTGCCAAATCCTTATGTAGCACCAACCCACAAGAGTTGGTCAAAGCACATGGAGAAGTGGAACATATTTCTGGCAAAGATTTTTTATGACCATAAGGCTCTCAGCTAAATATCTTTATATGAATTAGTGACGCAGTACTATTGCACTGGCTTTGACTTTAATTAGTTATACTGCCATTGGCTCCAGCAAAGGTTTCAAATGCCTTTTCAGAGGCAAGGTTTTCAGAGAGGAGTCTCAGCTGCTATTTATAATCCAAAGTTTCTCTGTGACAGCAGAAAGTCACCAAACAACAGCTTTTTGAAACTTATGCCTGTGACTAATGATACAAGCTAAGGTTATTTTTTTATGTGTCTTTACACATTTAATTTCCATTGTTTTCTAATGATTGAAATATCTTTAAGAGTTACATGTCTAGCTTTCCCCTGCTTTTGACAAATACATTTTCATCTTTAAACATATTTATGCATTTAAAAATCTGTCTTTTATCTCTACGATGGATTTTACTTTTTCTAAATGAGAAGTAGTAGCAGTTCTCTACCTATCACAGGTATTGAGAGATTCTAAAGAACTTGAGGACATATATTGTTAACAGGTTTTAACTAAGCAGAGTGCTTAAAGTCCTCTCTTAAAAAATTAAACTACACACAAACTATGAGAGATTTTTGCTTGTTTGTTTGTTTGTGAGCCATACTAGCTACTATGCAGCCAACTCTACTGCTTTTGGAGTTAATGACATAACTGTCTTTAGACTTGAGTAGAAGGAACACTGGGAACACAAGCTGCTTCATATTTAATTAACTATCAGTTTCTTGCTGTGACCGAACAAACTTTCTTCAGCACAAACATGGGGCTCAGACATTTTTTCCGTTCTCTTCTGGTTTTCCTCAGTGGTACAATAGTTTACTATCTATCCCTGCCACTCTCCCCTCTATTATTTCTTGGCTGGAATCCATTGAACTCTTTAAGGTATTCACTCTGCCTCTCTCTCATTGACATCTTGATGATAACCTTGTCAGTGAATATCGACAGGCTCGACCACCATATATTAATTAGTAGTCACTAAATTAATCAAGGGGTTTTTTTTGCTGTTCAAAAAGCCTCTATTACAATGGGGAGAGCAAGACCACATTGCTTGCAATTGCTGGTGATGGTATTAACCCTCTGTTTGCTACTTAAAGACGGTGACACGTTGTCATTCCCTGGCATTTATGCAGCTGCAACACTGTATAGACATGTTACTGCTTGCTGACGTAACAGCAGCAGTAATACAGGGCATTCACAATCCTTATCAATCCTTATGGATTCATAAGGATTAAAGAAAATAAAATTCCTTTAAAGCAAAAACAATACATTATTTTATTTTATTTTATTTTATTTTATTATTGATACCCAAATTCAAGTATCCATTCTTGTGCTGACTTCTTAAATAAGAAGGTTAGTATGTGTGTATTGGCATCCAGTCTGGGAGATAAAGTGCTTGGGCACCACTATTAACGCTTGCCTGGGATCTCATCTAGATAAGGAAGCAGGATCAGACCTCTGCAGCACCAGCAGGAGATAACTAGATAAAAGTGGCTGACCGTCAATCACTCTGAAAACTCAGTGAGGGGTATGAATGCAGTTTAGCTAAATCAGCTCTGCTGCATGTTTGTCGAACCTTAATATCACTCCATGAAGTGGAGGCTTCGGGTAGTTTAATAAAGAGACAGTGTAACATTTCAGAAGGGAATATTGACCTTGCTGTTTCAGTGGAATCACAGCACTAAAACTGTGTTCTGCTTACTTAGGATTTTATCTGTAGTTTGGCTTCTACAGGAATTGCTCTTCATCCTTACTATGCTACCAAGTAATTAGTACATTCAATTGGAATATAAAAAATCTGATTTTTATATGTAATAAATGTATACAATTAATATTCCTATGTATTATATATATGAATACTACAGGCCACATGAGGATCCTTTTCTGTTGAAATGTGTTATATATAAATAAAATCTCTTCTTCATCTTTACTATCACAGCCAACAACTATGAAGATGAGAGTTATACAAGAAAAGAAATTGTAACCTACCTTGCTTTATATTTCCCCATCAAAATTGCTTAAATATTTGTCAAGTTACAGAAAAGTGTCACTTTTTTATTTTCTGTCGTTTGTACTGGGGAAACCAATTAGGCTAAAATAAGAATATTTTCTCAAGCTAAAAATAATGAGACCATGACAAATAAAACTCACATAGTAAAACATGGATACAGGGTACAAATAAATTTGTGAGTGAGATAATAATTTCACATCCCACAAGAGCCATTTAGTATCAAGAAGCTTTATTTTTTTTTTTTTTCTGGCCCTTGGAGTAGATGAGTAAAATTAAAGCAATCTTGGACCAACACCAGAATTTAAATTGCAATGTGTTTCATGTTTCCTCCTTTTTCTGCCTCCCTCCCTGCCAAAGCTTGGCAGTTCCATTATTATGGCAATCAAGCTGTCATGTTCTTACATCATATATTGTCACCAAGAAAACTAATTTCAGACTCTCAACATGTTTGCAACTCCTTAGAAATTGTTCTTGCTGGTGAAGATGAATGGATTGTAGAAACACAGACATCCTGTGGTCTAGGAACACTTAGATCTAAGACAAAGTCTTGGTTAATGTTCAGACTAGTTCCCTGTGTTACCAGGTGTTCCCAGGTAGGAGAAACAGTGATATTTTTCCCTTGTTACTTTCCTCTCAACTTAAATGAGATGACATCCTACTGCAGATCTTCTCTAGATGTTATAAGGCTTCAATCAAACTTAAAAACAGTTAGAGAAAGTTGGAACAACTGTTTAATTATTTTGTGATTAACCCAGTTTTGTCTACAGTGCATTTTACTTCAGTAGGTTTACGGAACACAGGCAAATCTGAGCATGACTTCAGTTTTTCATATACAAATATTTCAGACAGAAAGCTCAGGACATTTTTCTAGTATTTGTAAAATGCAGTAATCAGTTGTTGGAGTCAAATTTCTGCCCTAACCCTAACCCCACAGCCCCCCCCAAAAAATGTTTAAATAGGGGTTTGAGGCTTTAAACATGAAAAGAAGTCACATCCCAAGCTTTTTGTAATGCAAAGTGTGAAAGGAACTCTAGCTTTGTGTATTGTACATTTCATCAACTCAGTACAACCTTTACTTACATATTGTAAATTGCAGCTTTGTCTAAAAGGGAAGATAATTCAAGGTATTTAGACACAACAGGTTAATTTTCAATAAAGACCATGGAAATGATGTGCTTATTATGCTGAAATCACTCATTATCTTTTTTGTTGTGAGACAAGCATTTTTTCTTTGACAGAGTTGTCTAATAGGTACATGAGATGTAATACAACTGTATCAATGCATAGGGTGCATCTTTCACCCTATCAAAACTTTCACCTTTCTTATAAAAGAATGAAATTGGTATATTTACCTAGAAGATCAGTGAAGTAGTACTCTCCATTCTTGATCTTGCTTCCAAATGCTGCTAATACACTTCCTGACACCACATTGCCCTGTTCCTCTGCACTGTCACACTGCAACACAATTGCACATCTGTATGAGGAGATACAGTACACAAACATAGATAGGCAAAGCTTTTTCCCCCCAAGAATTGCAAAGCTAGAAGCCACAAGTACCCTTTTTGTCTTCTGCCTCGAGAAACATTTCAGTAATAAAAAATAACATGGTAAAAAGCATGAAACTCTATTATTTTCCTCAAAGTCTGTGGAAAAAATTCTCTCAAGAGACTCTTTTTTACATACATTTATTTATTTCTTTGTTTATTCTAATTGTAAGTTTGCTCTCCATGTTATATTTTATTTCAAATTAAGTGCATTGTACCACAGCCAGGGACAATTTAGCTGCAAAGAAGTGTATCCATGTTAAGCATTTAGACTTTCAGTTGAACTTTTAGATACCATTTTATCTAAATAGCCACATAGCAAGACAAAATTGTTTGCATGTATCTGTGAGTTGGACCAGTCGAAAGATGAAGAGAAAGGCTACACTGTATTTAGATCCAGCATCTAAAGTAAACTACTGCAGCAACTGAAAATAATTTATTATACAAATTTCTCCTCATGGAAAAATCACTTCCTGCTGTTCTTAGCACTCAAGGGAAATTAATTCCCTGTCTTAAATGGGCTGTTTGAAAAATAGTAAGAGAAAGATTAAATTGTCTAAAGTTAAATTGTTAAAAGTTTTCTTTTTTTTTGAAGAGGAAACAGAGATTGAAATGATACCCCTAAACAGTTTTGTCTAATCTTGGGATTTGACATTTAATTGTTCTAAAACAGGAAAACTGCCCTGCTCCTCTAATAACGAATGGTGTTAACATTGAATGGTCAGGGGTGCAAGAAGTCAGCTTTTCTTCCCATTTTTCTTCCTGTTTTGAAACAGCCTTTTTAAAGCCTTCATATACATTCAGAGGGAGCCAGAAGGGTTCAGGTAAAGGTACAAGAGGTCTGCCTGCACAGAGCCATTTTCTGAACAAAAACATTAAATTGTAAGAAAAGTAAATACAGAATTCAATTCATTGTTCTTTTCTTGTTAATCACATCAAATGGAGAAAGACTCTGAAGGTTTTACTATCTAAGCTGGTGATTCTGCAAATACTTGACTTCAAAGAGTATCTTCATTCACAGAAGCAGCATCACAGAGGCAGTTACTAAGCACAGCTATAAAGTTATTATTGCAAATCATTTGTAGGATCAAGACCAGCAAAAGGTGAGCAGGGGAAAAAAATTGCTTCTTGAGTTTTTACTTGTTATTTCTGTACTCCTCCAGTAACAATTTATATGAGCTGCAATATACCAGAGAGTAACCACTGTCTGTAACTGTATGTTTATCATGCATAAAGGTGCTTGAACCTGATAGGCATGGAGGTCCTTTTCAGTGTCCCCAGCATCATTAACAGAAACGGGATGGTAGCCATACAAGCAAATGGATCACAGGACTTAAGAGAACTATGCTGATGCCAAGGACACCTTTGCATTCTCCTGTTGCTTTATTAGAAGGTGTTGGTGGTAGACCAATATTTAAGTAAGGCATTCTGCAGCCTTTGGCCTCACATTCAGGTTTCATTGAAACTATTGGGACTTTGGGTGTAAATTAAAACCACATGTATAGAAATTCAGTGATGGCTGTAAGAGAGTAATTTCTAGGTGTTGATGCTTCTAGAATGTCTTGTTTACTTGTTTAACCCCAGATGTGATATTGACAGTGGGAAATTTTTTATACTCCTTTTTCTTACCCCTCAACTAGTGGAACATTGGGTAGGTGCAACTTCTTTATAAATGTTTGTGTGATTTTTTTTATTGTTGGCATTTCTACTTCTGGTGGAAGAAAATATGTTTGTTTTAACCTCTGTATAGACACACAGACACATGCACTCTCATATATATAAATTGTTTATCAGCTCATATTGACTTAATATTTTCCATTGCAAAGGAAGTGGTAAATAGGCTGTCATGGCAAAACACCAAAGCATTATCATTAGCTCAGGTGTGTGTACTCTGCAATTTAAGCTTGAAAACATGTTGTTTCACTTTCTTCTTTGCTATACCAAAGAAAATTATTATTCAGCTTTTTCAAGTTCTTTGGTTGATACATGAGAATATTTTCAAGCATCAGCTACTTGAAAAATATAAAGTCCTGTAAGAATTAAATAAAGTAAATTTGGTTTATTTTTCTGCCATGCCATTCTGGAGGCTGATGTAAATTCTCCTTGCAATTTCAACCTGGTTTAAATTGAATTAAAATAACATTTTGCAAAAAACATTAATTTAAATTGGGACAAAGAATTTTCAGTAATATGAGCAATGACAGCTCAGTTGGTAAGGGGGAAAGAGGACTGTTTGTGAAAAATAGTCTTTGGATTACAAGGAACACATGCACACCTCCAAAACGCAGACAATAAAACATTTAAATAATAGAGAAATGATGTTCTGATAGAGTATTTAAAAACCTAAATTATGTTCAGCTTTCATGCTTGTCAGACATTTGCAAGAGACAAGTAAGTGATCACTAAAACTAAGGTTTGTTTATTTACCTGTTGGCAATGAAGCCTGACTTCAGTCAAATAATCCAGTCAGTACACATCGCAGAGCCAGCGATGCCTTTTCTTCCTTGTGCTGAGTTAATGTTCCTCTGCAATGATCTGTTTTCAGACAGAGCAAACAAACTTCTTTGGAATTCCAGTCTGTTGTGAGGCTTAAGTTATTTACTCTGTCTTGTGATAATTTCATCAAATTCATACAAAGACTTATAGATTTTGGCACTCTGCTGGTGTTTCAAATTTCTGCTATCAATGGGTAATGTCAAAAATGAAGCTTAAAGAATTGCTTAGCATGGGGGGAGGAGTTGCCTTGCTTTTAATGGCATCTTAATGGCTGTAAACCAGGGTGAGAATTAGTATAATTCTCAAGACACCTGTTACAACCTATAAGGGATCCTCTTCTGCCTCATACACCATTAAAAACACCAGAAATTAATTAAGTTCTGAAAAACAGGTCGGATATAGAGACGTTGTTTATTTAAATAGCTGGCAAGTACTTCTGTATTGCCAGGAGAAACTGCCCAAACAGTATGCAAAGAAGTAGTTAATATCTTAGTTATATTTTGGAAAGAATGTGCTAAACCATTCCAAAGGATATAAAGACATAATTTCACAACTAGCCAGGACAGAAAATGTGCTGAAGCAAAGGGCAAATTATGAAAGTTGTCATAACTGCACATTCTGCATTAGTCTAGTGCTGTGAGCACAGCACTCTCAGAAGTTCAGTATTTTCCAACATTATTCAGACTCTAAGAAGTCTGCAGTACCAGGGTTGCTAGGAATGCAAACTCATGCTTTAAATTGAAATACTGTAGTGCAAAGGAAGCAATATCTTCAGCATTCTCTTTTTCATTTGCATTCTCAGTGGTATATACATATTGCTGTTGGTCATTCTGAATCTCAAAAAGTAATTAACAGATTAGTTTATACAAATAAATTTTTGGAATTGTTAATTATTTTTATTTCCTCACTAGTTATGAAACATATGGACCTTTTTTTATTTAATTTACATAACAGTTCTTCTGTTGTTTTTACTGTTTAGAATCAAAAACTTTAGCAAGGAATCTGTTTCTATGAAAGTTATAGAATAGTTTGAGTTGGAAGGGATCTTTAAAGGTCATCTAGTCCAACACCACTACCATGAGCAGAGACATCTTCAACTAGATCTGGTTGCTGACCTTGAATGTTTTCAGGGATGGGGCATTTACCACCTCTTTGGGAAACATGTTCCTGTGCTTTACCACCATCAGTGTAAAAAAATTCATTCTTACATGTAATCTAAATCCATCTTCTTTCAGTTTAAAACCATTGCCCCTTGTCATAACATTGTTGTGTCAGCAATCTTCTCAGAAAATATTAGGCAAGTAGTAAAAATATGTGAACCACTTGTGAAAATCAGGGCCCCAAAAATCCTTAGTTAGAGCTAGCAAACGAAAATGCAAAAAACAAGCCAAAAAAAAAACCCCAAACAAAAAAAAAGAAAAATAACAACACAAATTCTAAAATTTTTAGAAAATCCTTTAAAAATTGAGACAACAATGCCAAGCAATACAATCTCCACCAAGTTTAGAGCTGACAGATCATTTTCATATAATATTTCTTCTTTCAGAAGAGGTGAAAAATAGAAATTAAGGCACATTCTTTTGACTAAAGAAGCTGTTGCAGGTTTTTTAAGAGTAGAAAAAAGAAAATAATTTCTTTATACTGACAGCACAGAGATAGTTATTTCTGAAGAGATGACTTTCCAGGGACAGACCTCAGCAGGTATTAATTGTCACATTGCCATTGTCCCCGGTCTACTGCAATTTTTACCAGCTGATGATTGGTCTCTGTGTTTCCCCATTATCTATGTAAGAACTGAAGAAAACTAAGCTCTTAAAACATTTTACAAAATTTCACGCATGTCTTCATAGTCCAATAAATTTGAGCAACAGTGAGTGTGATGTACAGCAGTCCATTTCTCTTTGAGTGTAAGGGAATATATTTTACATATTAACTAGAGGTAGAATCCAGGTTGTAATGCAAAAAATTCTCAGCTTTTTCTGACTGTTTAACCTGAAAATGAAAAAGATTTGTAAATATAGAGAAGAAGAAAAAAAAAATCAATGACTGTGATAAACCTTTAGATTTATGTGTTTCAATAGGTTTTCCGATAATGTATGAGTTTTAAAGTAAAAGAAGAGTATTTGCTTAATAATGTATTAACTATTTCAATATTGTCTGAATGTCTTTTCATGACTCTTCCAAACCTCAGGGAAAGTGATTTGTCTAGTGAAAAAATCACTTATAATTAATTAATAAGCTTGTGAATGAAATGAAAAGTCAACTTTAAGGAATCAAGAGGAGGTTACCTTTTAACCTCATTGAACTGAAAGTTTCTGGGTCCTGCTTAGCTATTCTACAGACAGCTGAGGTGACAAGGTTCTTATCTCAGCATCCATTAAGCCAAATCCTCTTAGGAATTACACTTTCTGAAATAAGTAAGTCAACCCAGAGACTCAAAGATAGCTGAATATAAAATTCCACTCATTTTGTTGAAAATGAGGCAACTTGGGAAATTTGGATCTTAACATCTAATTGGCCACCCTTAGAAAGAAATGGAAATACTTCTAGAAATCGCCGTTTCGTATATGTTGGGGTTTTTTTCTTCCCTATAGGGGAACCCACAAACGCAAAGGAGTAAACAGGAAGGTGGAAAATCAAGCTTCTTCCAGTGAGTTATACACTGTAGAAGTTTTTAACATTTACCCTGCACCAAAAAAACAAAAATATGTAGCTAAAATAAACACTTTGAAATGGATTTAGAGCAAACACACTGCTTTCCCACAGAGAGGGAAACAGCTCAAACCACGTAACAGGAACAAAGATTTCATCGCCATTTACCTTAGAGAAGTTATTTCAGAACTGCTCAAAAGACCATCTTTGGAGCTTGTAGCTTTTTTTATCAAGATGTCCTACTGTTAAGATCGGGTTACCGTGACTACTGTGATCTTAAGGTTACGTGAAAAGTTTCTTTTTGAGAATCATTCTTACTATCAAAATAATTATTTTCTGGGGGAGAGTGAGGGGGAAAATGAAAATGTTTGGATGACTGTACTTATTCTGCTCCAAGAAATCCAGTGTTAGACCTGTTTGATTTAAGTCAGCTGAGGTCACTATGACTTTCATTTTTCTCTGACTGTGGGAAATGTCTTATATTTTTTATGTAAACCATATGAGTGAATTTGGCATCTGGATTAAGATGTAAAGAGGTGAAGTTTTATGAGAAGAATGTCTGTTTTTTCTCTTGGCTATGTTATTTAAACAAATGTTTCCCTTTTCTCTGTATCAATTTGAAAAGTTAATTAAAATATGAGTAGAGATGGGCCTACAACAATAATCCACATCTGAACAAACTCAGACATTTTTGGAATTAACATCTACTTTCAAAGAATTTCACAACTCTCTTTCATCCATGTGAAGTTATTTAAACTATCAAATGAGTTATGAAAGAAGATTGGATGAGACTTACCTCAGACTTTGTGGTAATATAGACACCAAGTGCTACAAAAAACTTTGAGTGTAATTTTTGACCATGACCAACACCATCTTGTTGGGAAGGAATTAGAAAGAAGGTTATGCACAAAGATTCACTGAAAGGTACCAGTTTTCCCCTGAACTTCAACATCCTGAGTTTGTGCTGCTGGGAAGAAAGTAACACAAGTTGAGTGGATTTTGTGATAGGCTTCTACAATATAAGCTATAGTAAGTATATTTGTCAAGGAAGTGACAAGAACTGCCAAAAAAAAAAAAAAAAGGCTGAAAAGATGAATTTTCTCCTCAGAGCAAGGAATAACATTGCAGCTCCATTTTCTTTCTTCACAGGTATAAAATGAGCTTTCTCAGAGGTTTTTGGCAGAAGTATATTCCACTGAGATTATTTGATTGAACAGAAAAATAGACGAGCAGTATTGGTACCCATCAAAATGAAAACTTATGTACTAGAATATCTTGAAAAGTAAACATATTTATATGAATTGCAGAAGATCATGGAATGAAAGTGTTTCTGGTTCAAATATGTCAATGCCATAATCCCACTGCCTGCAATAATAATCTAACTACTGGCCATGAAATGTGCTGTCCCCTCTTTGATTTTCATATGCAGTTCTAGATGGCCTTAATATAAATCCTTTAAATTTGAAGTTCACAGTCCCATTACTTTCATGTTGGAAGCAGATATTCTATGATACTATAAAATCACTAAGGTTAAACATTTTTGTATGAATAATTTTCTCTAATTGACAGATCCTTAAACTCATAAAAAACTAAGTGTTGCAACTAAATTTGCACTTATAGTCTTTGCACTATCTGTGACTAATGGTGCAATTTGTACTTCATTATAACAGTTCAATTTGGAAAAGTTTAATAAATAATTAACATAGATTGTAATAAACATATTGTGGAGTGCAGCTCATGTGCTTTAATTACATATAAGCTCGTCTGCAAAATGTGTTGCAACTGCTTATCAATCTGTTTTATAACCAAACTTTCTCCAGTCAGATGCTGTAACATGCAATTAACCAGTGCCAATAACAATTGTTGAAAATTGATAACGTACTTAAAAATGTATTCTTAATATAAAGTGTGTCCAAGAGAACCTTTGTACTGAAAAAGCTATTTTTAAGAAACAAAATACCAATACATTCTCAATTGGTATTATTATTTATATTACAATCTAAGCACAAATGGAAGTTCAGACAAAATCTAATATACAGATTTATATATTTTTGCTATAATATAAATTAAAATAGTATTTTTCCACTCTCTTTTCTAACTAACATGCTGAGGTAGAGAAACAAAAATTTGCTGATTTCAAGGACAGTTTTTCACTTGATCAATATAATCATTTTCACACAGAATGGGTCAGGTTGGAAGGGACCACAGTGGGTCATCTGGTCCAACATCCCTGCTCAAGCAAGGTCATCCCAGAGGACACGGCACAGGGTTGCATCCAGATGGTTCTTGAATATCTCCAGTGAGGGAGACTCCACATCTCGCCGGGAAATCTGTTCCAGTGCTTGGTCGCTTTTGCAGACAAAGCAGATAATATTAGGCATTATATTTTTGGAAATATAATCTTTCCAATATCTTGTGTCAGATCAGAAGTAGGCTTAATATTTTTACCAAAATGTAAGTTTTCCGTACTGATAAGATATGGATGCTGTACCACTGGAGAAATTTCCTTTGACAGGTACAGGTCTACGACTTTCTGCCAAGCAGCAAAACAGACATAGAGAAGACAGAAAACTTATAGAATATTTGTGCAATTTACAGCAAATTTATGTGAAGTCTGAGAGCCAGAAGTGGAGATTTTATACTTTAACATGGCTCTTACTAATCCAACTTTACCTGTAAGAACAGAAATTATCATCTTGTAAAAATCAAGATGCTGGGCTTGGGCAATTCATTTTCAGGTCATATGTGAGTGGAATATAGATTGATATATAGCTTGAGGAAATACAACCACTTTTTATATTACCCCTCTTTGGCCTCTCTTCTGGGCTACGTGAAAGTGTAATCATCTTCAAGAAAGATTGTATTTTTCAGTATTGATATGACAATTTACACCATTTTTGCTTGCATTTCTCAGGTACAGGTATTTTGTCTTCACATCTCATGCAGTTTTACGCAGAAAGCTGAGAAGAATGCAAGGGGTATTGTCTTTTGTGTCTGCTAACAACCTCATTTTCATACATGTTAAAAAAGTGGACGTGCTTTCTGCAAATTACTTGTATCGCATGTTCAGCTCTATATTGAATAATGATTGATGTTTAATGTCTGTCTTAGTTGACTATAGTCACACTTGATCACTGATCATGGCCACAGAAACAAATACCTATGATACAAAAAGGCAGAAATTATGCTTACTTAAAATAACATTTTTGCATCATAGACATCGTTAGTCAAAGAGTAGCTAGCTAATGGTAATATACGTGTCATCTTTGTATGACATCAAGGAGAATGGCTTCAAATGCTTTATTGAAGGGTATATATTACAAAACTAATGCACCATAAAGATGGACATCATCAGAAAGTTCTCTGTGGAAGCTGTCGATAGTTTAGAATTACAGCATGTCACTGAATATAAAACCACTCAGCTTATTTTGATGTGATATAAATTTGCTCTTTTATCTCTGTTACATTTTGATGCAAGTGAAAATTAGCTTTCTTACAGCACTGAAGATCTCTGCAAATACTGATGTTTGTTTAATGACTGTGGAGTGAGTCATTGACCAGTTTTGAACATGTAAAGTGTTTCTAAGTCAGAAAGTTGTGAAGATGGATCATCAAAGCTAACTGGAACCATTTTTCATACTGATCACTCTGAGAGTAAGCTTTGGGGTTTTTCTGTTGATTCATACTGTGAGCATCAATAATATTCATTATGATTAAGTTCTTTTTAGGATTGTTACTGGTTTTTGATATTTCTTATGCTTAAAATGAGAAATGTTTACTGTGATTTTAATACCATCAAAATCATAGAATCATAGAGTGGCTTGGATAGGAAGGTATCTTAGAGATCATCTAGTTCCAACCTCCATGCCTTGAGTAGGGACACTTTTCACTAGCTTGCTCAGATTGCTCTGAGCCCCATCCAACCTGGCTTTTGAGTTCGTATTGTCTTAAAAGCATTCATCCTATACCTAGTAGAAAAGTATGCATTTCAGGTTAGAGGGCCCCCACCTGTCTCTTAAAAACCTGAATTACTGTAGTGGGTTGACCCCGTTTGGATACCAGGCACGCACCAAAGCCCCTCTATCACTCCCCGCTGCAACTGGACAGGGGAAAGAAAATATAACAAAAGTTTGATTGGTTGAGACAAAGACTGGGAGAGATCTCTCATCAAATACCATCATGGGCAGAGCAGACAGCTTGGGGATATAAACTGAATTTATAACTAACAAAATCAGAGCAGGATAATCAGAAGTAAAATCAATTTAACACCTTCCTCCCTACCCCTCCCTCATTTCCAAGCTCTACCTACTCCCCCCCCAGCAGCACAGGATAATTGAGAATGGGGTTTATGGTCAGTTCATCCCATGTTGTCCCTGCTGCTGCTCAGGGAGAGGACTCTTTCCTCTGCTGCAGGATGGGGTCTCTCCCATGGGAGACAATTCTCCATTAATTTCTCCAGTGTGAGTTCATTCCACAAGCAACAGTTCCCATGAACTACTGGAACATGAGTCACTCTTCCATTGGATGCAGTTCTTCAGGCACAGCCTGCTCCAGTGTGGGTCCCCCACAGGGTCACAAGTCCTACCAGGAAACCTTCTCCAGCATGGCATCCTCTCTCCATGGGTCTGCAGGTCCTTGCCAGGAGACTGATCCAGCACAGGCCTTCTGCGGGTCACAGCCTCCTCTCACCTTCCTGTCATGGGTCTCCTCCATGGGCTGCATGGAGCTTTGCATCCCAGTGATCCTTCATGGGCTGCAGGGGCACAGCTGCTTCATGGTGGGCTGCACCACTGGCTGCAGGGGAATTTCATCTCCAGTGTCTGGAGAAGCTCCTCCCCCTTCTTATCCACTGACCTTGGTATCTGCAGGGCTGCTCCTCTCCCATGTTCTCACCCCGTTCTTCTCTGGCCACAATAACATCTGTGCAATCACTTTTTTCTCATCGTCTTAATATGTTGTCACTGAGGTGTGACAACATCATTTCTAATGGGCCCAGCCTTGGCCAGCAGCATGTCCATCTTGGAGCCAGCTGCAACTGGCTCTGCCAGACATGGAGAAAGCTTCTGGCAGCTTCTCACAAAAGCCATGCCTGTAGCCCCCCAGCTACAAAAACTTGGCCATGTAAACCCAATACAATTACATAGACATGTTCCACTAAATATTTTGGGAGCAGGGGGAGTATGTTGGGGTTCTTTTTAAAAACTTACATTCAATAAAATAAATAATACATTGCAATAGATGGCAATTGAAAACCTTCTATTTTAAAATAAATCAATCAGACAATCCTCACCACTAGCTGTGATAAAAGTAGGTGTTTTGACACTGAAATTCATCAGGGCCTGGGACATCTAATTTCTCTCCACCTCTAAAAATAGCCTTAAATTAACTTGAATTAATGTATAGACTTTAGGGTTGATGAGATTGCACCTTTGTATATACCCAGAAGAAACCTAACTTTTATAGAGAGAAGGGACCTAAATCCGCTGCAATCCGGCAACTAGTTTCATGGCCATGCCACTACAGTTGCTTCTGTTTGCAGAATGTACTCTATATTGCTTCCCAGTAAGCCAATAAATATAATGTTTCATGATCTGAAGGTCTCTTATACCAGGGCATAAATTTTTTTTCAGTTTTCACATATTAAGATAATCTAGATGGCAGCATACATCTGGAATAATGGTAAAATACATAAAAAATATCATAAAGCCCAGGAGAGAAATGTGACGAGCCCTGTTTTAAAACCCTGGTGGTCAAATCTTAATGTGAGTAGTACAGTTATCTAACCTTTATGCCAGCTCAACAATTTTTTTCCCCTCATCCACTCTCAGTCCTTCTGTGGTATTGGCAGATCTAATGCAAGTTCTGAATCTGGTACAAGTCTGAGCCATTAAACATGAGAGCAAAGTACTACTCTCTTGCAAGGGAAATAAGGACCCACATAGTCTCATAATATTCTGGCTAATCTAGATTAGTAGAGGTTTTGGATGGATGGGTCTTCTACGCGATTATTCAAGAATTATGCTGAATAAAATTGTCATGGAGATATTTCATGTTTAAAACCAAAAAGTAATTGTTATTTGTCTGTCCTTAACTGAAAATCTGCTAATCCGAATTTTTAAAATCTAATTCCTAAAAATCAACTTAGAATCTGAATGTCAGACTGGGTACTTAACACTAATAAATATCCTGACACAAGACGATATTATTTTAGCTATTCAAAAATACCATCCAAGTTTTTTCTACCTGTTTTAACAGCTCTACAGGGGACATAATTATGAAGAAGGAGCTGACAGGTGCTCCAATAGTTTCAATTAATGGATTTGAGTGGACTTCGGTTATAGCTGGTTTTGGCAAATTATGAAGGTATGCCCTAAAGAAGCATGTCCTTTAAGACACTATAATTTTTCAGAGTCACCATTTTAACAACCACGAAACAGCAATACAAAATTCAATCTAACTGTCTGTATTTGGCTAGGAAAAGGTTACTAGCATCACCTAGCTCTGAGATACTCTATCTGCCTTTGCTCAGGACTGTAAAAACTGTAATGGACAGTATTGTGTTAATGCCTATGCCATTTGTGCTCCTTTAACATGGCTTTAAAATTCAATATACACCACTGGATCACTCTTATTCTCTCTCTCTCTCTCTCCCCCTCCCCTTTCTAAGGTAAAAATTTTCTCATACTCTCTTTCAGAGGAATAGCCTGACCACAAATGTCAAACGATTTTAGACTTTCTCACACCAGGTAGAGGGTGCAGAGGCATAAGATTTGTGCAAAGCTTTTCTCTAACTATTACAAAGCCTGAGGTGAGACTATTCTACCCATGGGCTTTTGCATCTCTCTTCCCTCACCTGGCAGATTCATACAGCCTACAGTTATGATGCATCCAGTTCTCATATTTGACTGATATACCTTCAGAAAGTCCTTCTTCAATGCTCACTATCTCATGCAGGGAATCTGCATCTTCCTCTCAAAGCAGTTAAGTATTGGAGCTTTGGGCTCTGGCAAAGAACCTTGTAGCCATAAACTAGAGGCTGAATCTACCCCCAAAAAATTACAAAACTCACACAAGTCTATGCCAAGTGCTTGAGTGATTCTAAGTTGCAGGCAATAGATAGCTATGAAATCCAATTTTAAGATAAGCGGAAGATGAATATTCACCAAAGGAGTTGCTGATTGAACAGGTTCTTAAATCAGCCCAACTCTTTTAAATCACTGCATTATACCCCACTGATTCAGAATGTAAAAGGTAATTTCAAAAGTTCTGTAAGAAAATAATTTTTTCTTCATGACTGGTTTAAAAGCTGCTGGCAAGATGATTTCAAATGGCAGAATGACACTTGTGGAATAGCTAAAGTGCAAGGTTGAAAGGATGATGAGCAAACAGCTATGTCAGTCATCATCTAGCCCTACTTGAGTTTTACATTCCTAGGTAGAGTGCAAGTCATCAGTTCTTTGATTTAAATGCTTTAGGATTACAGATAATCCTTCCAAATTCAGCTTTAGCAACTCAAACACTTCAGATTTTTGAGGGCCACAGTATATCATGGGAAATATTTTCAAAAGTGCCCAAGTTTAGTGTTTGTAGTCTATTTTTAGTCTTCAATGGTTATATGTATGTGTTTCTACACTAATGCAGAAAATAGAGATGAATATGTATGTTTGTGTTGGGGTTTTAGGAATTCCCCTTCTGTTTTCTTTGTCTATTGAGGAATTTTCCCCATATATGTTGCCAGGCGACAAATTGCTGGGTGCTTAGGAGAGACAAAAGACCTGGCCACAGTGGGGAGGGGTCCAACTGGCCACTCTTTTTTCACCTGGGCTTGGAAGTGAGTTGCTCTCGGTGTTTGGACGGAGAGGGAGAGAGAGACGGCCATCATATCAGCACAGCAGGTTTCTGTTTTTTTTCAGCTGCCTTCCTTCTACCGTGCCTCAGGGAGAAACCCCAGGATTCCCAAGCCCGCCTTTCCCTGCCCCGCTGGGAGCTGGGCTGTGGCCGCTCTGCCCCTACCGTTGCTCCGAGCCTTTGCTACTCTGTAGCCCTGCACACCCTGCCTGCAGAGACCTGCCGGGGCTCCCTCTGCAGCTCCGGAGTTTGGGACATCCCGTCTGCTACCCGGGATTTGTGCTCATCCCTGCTGTTCCAGCCTGCTGTTCCTGGGAGTCCGGCTGGGCACCAGGATCGCCTGCCCAAGGGGAACCACCGCACCAGCCCTGCTCCCCGGGAGCTGCCAGCACCGCTGCTGGCTACGACCGTAACTGCACCAACGGGGAAAGAGCCTGCAGCCGAGGAGGCTGGCAGTGGGTTACTGGTTCTGTTTGCTGTCACTGTCATAGTTATTGCTGTTTGTGTGCCTTGTTATACATACATACATATAGTAGTAAAGAACTGTTATTCTTATTCCTCATATCTTTGCCTGAAAGCCCCTAATTTCAAAATTATAATAATTCGGAGGGAAGGGGGTTGCATTTTTCATTTCAAGGGAGGCTCCTGCCTTCCTTGGTAGACACCTGTCTTTCAAACCAAGACAGTTTGCCAATGCCTAAACTTCTTTTCCTGTACGACTTAGTAGTCAATGCTCAGCACCGTATTTCAGCTGAGAACTGCTGCGGGAAGGAAAATGTGTTGATGGAGATAAATGAAAGGGTCAAAGTTTCTAGTCCAGGAATCAGCGATAGCGGTAACGATATCTGAGACAGATATCAATAATCAAGTCCAAGCTGTGTGACATGAAATAGAATGAGAAAACAACATACAGAGAAGCGGAAGCAACTCAAGATGGAGACTGGATGCTGGATGCTAAGGAAATCGCTGTCTGAACAAGAGTTACAATTTGCCTGTTATCCATCCATGTGCTTGACAGCTATTTTAAAATAAAATAGAAAATATGCCTTACTTGTGTGAATTTTTAGAAGTATTTATTAAAGCAACAACAACAACAAAAAAAAAGTGAATGTAAAACCTCACACTCCTCAGGATTTTACGAAAGTAAAAAAAAAAAAGAAACATGCCTGAGTAGACCAGTAACTTTGCAATCTTGTATTTTATTCACTATCACTTGTAATGTGAAAAGCTCTGGTTGTCTTCACATTATAAACATTTCAAATCAATTCTGACCTGTATTTTCTCAATAGTCTTTCAAGCAGAAGTACAGGGTTTCTGACTGAAAGAAAAGGAATTCAGGCATGTACCTTACTTGAAATACTTATTTTGAATACTCTAAAGGATTTCAGGACATTTCAGTAAACTTTTCTGGACTTATAGATGTAACTTCACAAATTTTGTAAGTTTTAGCACTTCATTTTATTTGCAAATGCCTATGAATTCAATGAGTAACAAGAAGTTTTCTGTTAGTTACTCATGTTTATTGCTTTTCAGTGCAGGAAAAAAAATTACAGAGAATATTCAGACAAAATGTCTCATTTAGAAAATACAAGTGTCTACAAGCTGTTAGGATAGATCTTTAATTTCATCTAAACCTTTGCCATTCAAGGCAAGAGTACTGACTACTCAGATAGTCTGTTCCAGTCTTTTTTCCTTTTTTTGTGAGAGCCTTTGAAAAGTTTACTGCATTTCAGTTTAAGAGGGAGGTTGAAGGAGGTTAAATCTGAAACTTTAAACTCTTTCATGAAACACCATTTCCCCTATCTTATCCTAAAAGAGGATTGTTTTCATGTTAATTTCTGATTTCCAAATGGAAGTTGTTGGAGAGCTGTTGTGGAGGAGACATGTTGGGAATGGATAGAAGTGAACACTTCCCATCTCATACCGCTGTTGTGGAATCTCACAGCTCAAGGACCTTGTCTGAAAGAAAGCAGCAGGAATTTGGTAGAATAATTTTACCTTGTTTGAAAAAAATCTCTAAGATATTTGGAAGTGGGTCTTGAAATCAGATATTTCACTTCTTATTCTATTATTTAAAGTCCAACTTTTTCCCTTTTTTTCCTTCTTTTTATGCACACTGTAATGCATTCCACTCCTTCCAGTGCACTGAATTCTAATTTGTGTGATATGTCAAATCATAACAAACATTACCTTCAAGAAAGTTATGTTTCTTAGAGAAAAGGGTGAGTTTTCCACAGAACCATAGACTCATTAAGGTTGGAAAAGAAGACCTCCAAGACCATCAAGTCCAACCTTAGATTGAAAAGCACCTCATCAATTAACCATTTCAATAAGTGCCATGTTGTTTCTTGAACACTTCCAGGGATGGTGATTCCACCACCTCCCTGGGCAGTACATTCCAATGCTTAATCACTCTTTCCATGAAGAAATTCTACCTTATGTCCAACCTGAACCTCTCCTGGTGCAGCTTGAGGCTATGTCCTCTCATTCTGTCACTTATTTTCTGGGAGGCGAGTCTGACACCCAGCTGGCTACAACCTCTTCTGTGGGTAGAGTGGGAGCTCCAGACAAAGTTTATTAGAGAAGCCCTCCTGTTGAGTCACAAGGTGCAGAAAAGGATGCCCTTGCTTTCTAAACTCCTCCTCAGAGAGAGGAGCCTGGGTCTGGCTGGATCCAGTCCTAGCCCCAGACTTTGTCAATAGTTTAAGTTTTACAACTTTTGTCCCACAGGTTTTAATGATGGCAAATCAGATATATTTACAAAAAATGAATTATTTATTATGATAAATGATTAGACAAAAATAACTCAATCAGAATTATTTACTACACAACATAAAAGCTAAAGCTACTCTCATAGTACAAGATAGCATGGTGCACTGTATCAAAGCAATATTAAAGCAGTTATATTAAATCTAACAAAAAGAATAAATTATTAGAGATTGATGTAACTCACCCATACCAATGATTATGGGCAAATCTCTTTATCTTAACCTCAAGGAGTATCCTTGGTGGACATCCCCAAAACCCAGGGGAGGAATCTCCACACACCCCAAGGACAAATATGTTAGAAAAACCTACCCCATGGAAAGTGAACTTCCACAGTGTAAAGGGATTGACTGCCAGTCATATGCCTCCAGGTCAGTTTAGCAACTTATCTGCCAAATATTTGCCTCATCACCGGGATGTTGATGTGCCAGATGGGTTTTAGTATAATTCAACACAAAAAACCAGCCCATGATGCCCCTCTCAACCCACCACTGATGACCTTGCAAATAAGGCATTGTTTGAGTTGCTTGCCCACATTCCAAGTAATGCATTCTGTTACAACCCCCTTTCAAGCAGTTGTAGAGAGTGATAAGGTCTCCCCTGAGGCTTCTCTTCTCCCCCCCCAACAAGTTCCTTTGGATCTACTCAACAATATACAAATAAAAGTAACCTTTTTTTTTGCTTGCTTTTTAGTCCCATATGAATTAAAAATAAGCAGTTGCAATGCAAGTAATCCTAACCTGCTCGATCATGCCCACCAGTGTTTTGGCTTCACTGCCAAACCTATCACCAAGCTGACTTATTGATGAGGAGTGTGCTGACTTGTGGTGGAATAAAAATTAGCAGTAGACAGTGGCAAAATGTTCTCAAGAATACACAACACAATTTTCAAATGAAATAGCTTTTATTTTTTTTCATTTTTTGCTTCTTTTTCCTTATACAAAAGATAAATGACCTTGCTGTCAGAGCAATGCAAAAAGAAAAATGAAATCAGTGGCGTGCAGTGCCGCTCTGTGTGCCCTGGTTCCTAATATACTCAGAAGTAAAACTAGCAAACTTCTGAAAAATGACAAAGTTGGGCTTTTTGTCTTCACTAACATGTTTAAATACAGCCTCACTTGAGAATAACAGCAGCTAGTGGAGAATAACTCATAAAATAAACACCTCTGATTTTTATCATGTACTCTGCAAGCAATTCAGTACCCATATTATTGGAAAGTGTGATAAATTTTTTACTAGCTATAATCAGGCTAAGTAAACAAAATAGTCTGCAACCAAATTTAGCTATTAAGTGTGGAGGGTATTTTGTTTGGGGGATAAGGTTTTTTAGAGGCCTTGTCATAAGCAGGACAGCTCTGAGAAAAGATATTTTCCTCTGACAGATCCATTTAGAAAACCTGAATCATAAAGACCTTAGTAGTGTTGTATCTTCTATATTGTGTTTATATTCAGCACTCTCACGGGAATTTAAATAAAAATTCACTACCTTGTATTGCAAGATTAGGCAGTAAGTCAAGCTTTCAATTAGAGCTGGCTGTCAATTAAAAAGTGAATATCTATATTTCTGTAATACACAGGCTGTAAGGTCCACTGTCCTCACAATTCTCCACTCAGGTTTTAAGTATTCTCATTCTGTAGGATAAGCATTGATAGCTCCTTCATTTCTACAAGGCATACCTGATTGTGGGTGCTTTTGGGCACAAAAGAGAATCTCAAAGTTTTTATATTCCAAGGGTAAGCAAATATTTATTTAGACATATTTAAAAGTAGTGAACAAGTAAAAACACCACATTCTTCAAAAAATAGACCATTTCTTGTGCATGTAAGTTAAATTCTCAATTCTCAATCTCAGACGAACTAAGTTAGTCAATAGGGCTTCAATTAATCATGCAAGTGCTACCTTTCAGAACATCTTCTTATAAGGCGACCATATACTGCAGTGTTAATTAATCAGATATAAGAGATAAGTAGCTGAAATAAGCATGAGCAGGAGAGTGTTGCTAAAGTTTTAGAAAAGTTTCGTGTCCCTAGAACCTTATAAAATGTTTTGCATGGAGTTTAGTTAGATCTGTAGTGAGCTGTTTCTTTGTGCTGGAGCCTGCCTTCCCGCTCCTTGCGTATTTACAGAGGCTTATGCACTACTTTTAAAGAAAACCTGACAATGACTTTCCAGATCACCTGTCAAACCACCTGAAAACTCTCCTCATTTTATTTCTTCCCTCTGGAAAAGCCTCAGAGAACAAATGGGTCTTACGGCATGCCTGAGAAATCAGCAAGATTCAGGCTCCGATGAACCGAGGCGGGGAACAAATCCTGCAGTTAAGGACCCATCACTGATTATGCCCTGGCTCCAGCCCCTTGTGATTAAGGCAGGAGCCTGTTACCTTGAGCATGTTAGATGATCTCAACTGTCATAGTGTCATTTTTAAACACCCCAATGCACACTTTCCCGGCACAGCTTGACAGGGACAGGTGCTATCGCTGAAACCATTTGCATGCAGAAGGCTGTGCACGTGGCACTGAGGCATTTGCAGCCTAATCCTCCAGGAATGGAAAGGACAAACAATAAGCCTGTTGTTTTAATATAAGAACAATCAGACCTTCGTGGATCAAATTATTTCTCATCCATATATTGACGCATCTGTAATTTTTGCTACTATCTGCAAATCTGTGCTTGGATTATTGCATATTTATAGGCGTTTGTATAGCAGCATCACAGCATTAGAGGGACACCGTTACTTAGAGAAGCTGAGTTGAACCGTACTAAAATCAGGTATCACTGAAAGCTGTCTGAAGCTGAACAACAGGCCCACCCTGCAAATCTGCACGTTTGTCAGACTGGGAACAATGATTAAGAGACTTCCATCCTGTATGATGCAGTGCTCCGTGAACATCAGGTCACTTCAGTACTGCAAGAAAGGGTCTGAGATTCCACATACATATGTAATCATTCAAATATTAATGCTTCTATTAAAAAAATAGAGCATTTTTCATTAATGGTGGACCAGCTGGTTAGTGTGAAAATTCCATTTGTTTCCAGAAAAATTTCTAGTAAAATTTCATAACACATCAGAACATTACTCTGTAAGCCATTTAAAATAATTATATTTTAATATATTTTGTATTTTTTATGCTTGAGAATGCTTCCTTTGCCTGCAGTTTGTCATATGCATAATAGTCCACATATCTATTATTATAATTAAGAAAAAAATTTTATATGTTGTCAATTTTCCAAAACGAGGTTTCTAGGTACTATACTGACCATACACTGGACAAGTAGCTTAATTGTGTCACTTGTCCTTTCCATTGTAGCACTCCAATCATCTGCAGTTTTCCTCTAGTTATATTGCTCCCCACAATAAGATACTTAGCATACTTTAAAGAGTAAAATTATTACAGTGTATTTCTGAGGAATCAGGTCAAGGTGTTCAGGCTCAGTCATCAAATTTCTGAGTTATGGGTAAAAATTAAAGTTTAGAATCATATCTCAGATTTTTCAATTTTCTTGTCTTATAGAGAGTAGACATAGTCCATTCCTGCCTATAATAATCCAATTTTGAAATAAATTATGTTAATTATTAATGTTATTAAGCAGATGTTTTTACTCAGTTGACTATAATCTAAAATGTACCGGTACTGAGACTGTGGAATTAGGTTACAGTGAAGGAAAAGCTTAGATGTGTGTGTCCTAATTAAGTGGACTCATCAAAATGATGACTTCAGATAGTTTTAAAATGAACTAAAAAGCAAGCATATATCCTTATAAGTTAATAAAACCCCAGGAACCACATATATCCATAAACAATAGTTTTAATATATTCAGGAAAATATGAGGATGTTTAGTTAAAATTAGTTAAAATTAGGAATATTTTCTAAACAAGATAAGGCTCTGATTGTCATAATGTTTTAGATCAGCTCCTTTATTCTAGTAATACTTCCATAATTACTTGTGATTGTACCTTACAATAGATATCTATATTTTTCCCCAAGAAAATCAGAAGGTAAAAAGATATAACCAAGAATCATAAAATACAGCACAGAGAAAATCTACTGTCAGATTTATCATTCCTTATTATAATAATGATTAATATTTGTCACTTAGGATGAATTAAATCCATCATAACAAGTGTTACATACCTTCCTATAATTAGGATGAACCAAAATGTGTTAAAAACATGTTTCTTGATAATTGCTCTTGATAATGAAAATGATACTCCAGAATGTGAGTCTTATGTTGTTTTAATATTGCTACTGATGCAATTTACAGAAGAATAAATCACAAAGAAATGTTTTATTCTGGTCGGTGTGAGAAAAACTGCCAGTCTTATCCTAGTACTTTTAGCCTCTTTCCAATTTGTATAAATGAAGCTTTCCTTGATGATCCCTTATTTCTGATATTAGTTCTCAGTCCCATTTGTCTAATAGGTAGCACAATAGTACCCCTAAAAAAAACCTCTCCATTTCAGAGGAAAAGGGAAGGGCTGTGAAGAAAATCCTCAGGTATTTGGGAAGAATAGCTAGAAGGAGATAGAAAAGAAAACACTGCTCTTAGTTGTATGATATTGATTGGACAATGATTTGTAACTTTGAGATTTCAGCTGCTGCTGTTGGTTCTGGAAATTTTACTTGCCCTCTGTCAAGTTCTTCATCAGGACTTGAAAACAACCAGATTCAGACAGGTGTAAGAGCAGGCTACATGACCCTGTGCTCCAAACACCCTGAATTTCAGAATTAAGAGCCATGTGGCCCAGTGAAAACAAATATGTTGTTTGTGTCAGAAATATTCACTGTGAAATATGGCCAGTTTTCACTGGAGATATAGTCATAAAGTAACTGAAATGTCATGGCAAGTAGGTGGGTGTGGAGTGTGTTTCTGGGTTTGTATACTGGAGTACATACCTTTAATGAAATGTGAGTGTTGTTTCTTCAGGAAAGACAACGCTCAATGAAAAAAACTAAATAGGTGAAGTGAATAACACTCTCTGGGAAATAGTAAGGGATGATGAAGAACTCTATGAAATAAAAATGGAACCGAAAAGAGGAAATCGCAGGAGAAATATTATGAAGGATATCAAAGAGTGAAGCTAAACAGGTTTCCACAGTGTGTGAAGGATTCTTGGAAACAAATTCGAAAAATTGGAAGATAGAATCAGTTACAAGAAACATAATAATGCTTGTCTTTTTGAAAGCTGTTTCAAAGTGTGCTCTACTTAATTAAAGGAATGAAAGATAGGATCACTTATAAATTATTAATTCCAAAAACTGATTGGATACATTTTGGGGAAAAATTTACTATAGTAAGTGACATAGTTTTTTGAAAGCTTTATCAAATCTTGCAAGATTTCAGAAAAAACCTGTAGACAAGGTAAACATGACAGGAAAATTTCACTGAATATGATGTCTTAAATAAGGATTGCAGCTATCAAGTATTTTTCTACAGAGTTACTTCAACAGGCCACTTCAGTACATCAGTGTCAATGCTTTTTTCTTTGACTTTTCTCAAGTTGTAAATCCATTATGATAAGTGTGGCCTGAGAAATGTTATCTAGCCTGGCTAGTGATCCTCAAGCAAAATGACCAGTTTTGGAAGTAATTGAACTAGCTTTATGCCATATTAATACTTGAAGGCTTTAACAAGATGACACTGTATACATTTCACAAATGTTGTATAATTTTTAAGGTTGTTTAAAGTGTTTTACTGTGTTAAATTGCTTTGTTTTGTTTTTATGAAACATCCATCAACAATACTAAATAAGACGATTGTAACCCATTTTGGCAATCAAGTGTTAAGACTTATCTCCAGAGTTTTCAAGTATTCTGCACATAACATAACTGGGTTTTAAAATTTTTATTACTAGTTCCATCCTGATTTAAAAAAAAAAAAAATAAAAATTAACTTTATCTCAAATTGTGGACAATGCTAAATTATGTTTTTTTCTGAAACACATTCAGATACTTACTTCCTGGATCCACTGAAGTCTCTTTGTTTATCTGTAGTCTTATCTGCTGGCATTAGTACCTAGAAATATTTTGTGTTTCCTGAAAAATGCTGTTTGGCAGAGTGTGCCAGTAGTTTTTTCTATTGTGAATGCAATTAGTAGATCTAATTTGTACATGCTGTTCCTGAAGTAGCCAGCAAGTTTCTGTCAAAACAGCTTGACAAGAGCTGTTGGTTTACATAGATATGTTGAATAGAATGTCTGCAAACAACATCAAAAGCACAGAAACAGCCTATACCTGACTAGTTGGTGGAAGCAGCAATAGTGTCTTCGAAGAAGAAGGCTAAATAAACAAAATGGGGATTAGAAATTTAATCCTGATAACAGAACAAGTGCGAAGTGAATTGCAGTAATCACAAAGTTCAGTGGGGTTTTGCTCCAAAATAGTCGCAGCTGAAATGTAATTGCTAAAATATGCCAACTAGTTCACCTAATTAGGTGAATTGAAAATTACTCTGGTCAATCTTGGAAAGAAATTTCACAGCTTTCAGCATTAACGTCAGGAAAGTATTTGGGTTGCATGGCATAGCTCAATAGTTACAAGTATTACTTTGTTTGTATTGTCACCATACCTTGGGAAATCTGAAATTAGGCATTTTTTTTCCTCCATGACAAGTGTAGCACTATACAGCAGTGGAATAAGTTAATAATGTGCAGATTAGTTCAGGCACATTTCTCATTTTCTGCATACGTAAATCAAGAGCAACCAAGAATGATCCCACAATGCCAAACCAGCTACGATTAAGAGGAAAACATGGACTTAATGTGTCCAGTGGAATGTGTAACGGTTGTTCCACTTTTAGTGAGAGCTGATACACATTCCCCACACCAGCTTTGTAGATGCACTTCTACTGCTTGAATATGCTCTTCCCTGTGGAAAGACACATGGAATTGAGACCTAGGTTTTCCTGGTAGCCTTTCTGTAAAAGGAGCAGAAGCAGGGACCAGTCTGCTACTGCAGCATGTGTTCTTGATTTCCTGTCTGTGGTTTTGTAGTTCTCTATTTTCTCGTCTAGGGTTTTTGTCTTGTGTAATTCTGCCCTGGCAGAGTTCTGCAGAGGCTGCTCTCCTTCCCGAGGGCACGGAGTTCATAGAATCATGAAATGGTTTGGGTTGGAAGAGAGCTTAAAAATCATCTACTTCCAACCTCACTGCAATGGGCAGGGATACCTTCCACTAAAACAGGTTTTTCATAGCCCCATGGCCTTGAACACTTCCAGGGATGGTGCAGCCACAAAAGAAAATGGAGTTCTTTTCCCTTGTCAGAAGATGAAAGGTGTAGTAACAACTCTGTTTAAAAAACAGTTTAAAACCTGTGAGAATTTTTGGAGACCTGAGTAACATACATGAAAACAGAATTGTTTGTGACTTTACTCATGGGAAGCAACACACTAAAGGAATAACGACACCAGTTCCTGAAGTAAATATGTGTTTAACCTCACATCATGTGAACTCTAACAAATTGCCTTTGCATCTGACATTAAAAAATCAGTTAAAATTTAAAAAAAAACAAAAAAAACCACTTCCCTTCCCCCCCCCAAAAAAAAAAAGAAGAAGAAGAAGTAGAAGAGAGAGAGACTGGATCTCTTTAGCATTTCCTTAGTTGAAATTTCAAGGACATTTTAAGAAGATGAAAATTAATTCGCTAAATTAAAATTTGGCACTTTTTTTTCAGTTAAAGAGGTTAATATCTTGGCAATTCTTTCAGATTTTCATGAAACTATCAATCACAATTAGCTGGGATATATGTAAATATGTAAATACACACTGTGTGTGTTCTGGAATAGCACACTAGACCTGGAAAAAAACCATATGTTTTGCATCTTGAAAAGGTAACATACTGGCAATAGTTAAATTTAAAATAAACCTTTTCTTAAAAAAGCTAAAGGGCAACCTCATGCCTTCTTAATATCCATTCTACTTCTGTTAAGTGTGGCTTTCCTATATGTACCTCAACACAAGCTCCAACAGTACTCCAACAGTAAGGAGCTGCAGGGCTAGAGGTTGATGAGGCACCCTGGGGTTATACCAGTGGATCCAGCCAAGTGCCTGCACTGACCTAACAATGATAACTAGCAGAATAATTGAATCAGAAAGGTGCTTCGTCTTAAAAATACATTTGAAACAAGGCTAAGTTTTAAAACTCATAACTTTCATTTATTGCAAGGGAAATATATTTGACTAACAGTGGGGGGAAAAAAAATGTACAATATTGATACGAAATTATATATTTGATTAAAAAATTAATTCCTGATATTTCTACACATTTTTCTTCTTCTAAAATGACATTTTTCTTGATGTTTCTTTTTAAAATTAACTGACCTAATAATTTGTATTCAGAGCTAGCATAATTTATTTTTCTGGTTCTAGGGTGTTTTTTAATAAACATAGAATAGTACTCCACATGGAGAGATGACAAAATTGCTCCAATTCACAATTCAGCTGTTTTGCTTCACATGCATTTCTAGTACCCAACAGTTAAGAAATTGTTGTTGACACTGGCCCATAGTTTAGGTTCTGTGCAGAGGACACTGAAGTCTCTGAAAATAAACTGCATCTGGTCTTTTGATAAATCCTTAGGAGCTTGGATATGTTTCTTTCACTAGAGACGTCTTAGGGAAAGAGCATCAAACAAAGACAGTGAAAATTGGAACAAAATAAATGCTCACTTAAGACTAATGGAGTATTCCCCCTTGAGGTGAAGCAGATGCAATCATTCATATTCACTAATTTGTATGTTGATGTAGAGTTGCTGATTGTCCAATGGAAATGAGAAAATAATTAATCATCTAAAGATTTTATATTTATTTACAATACCAGTAAAGTATGATCACGGTAATAATTTATATGCAATATTAATTAACATATAATAATGTCCGGAAATAAAAAATAAGAGTATATCTATTGTCTGAAAATTTGTTGAAAAATCCCCCAAACAAACCTCCCTTTCACAGATTTATTTTCATGGATTTTTTTTTAATTTCCCCAAATAAGCTATTTATTTTTTTATTTTATTACTAAAATAATGATAGCAATCACAATCTGAGAATGTTTAGGAACAGTGGATAGAGTGCTTTGCTAAAGAAAAATAACATCTTCCTTTTAGTCTCAAATTAACTAGTATTTAATTTCTCTTACTCTTAAATGTATTCAAGCATGAGGTAGACTAAGCCTGATACATACATCTCTGGGTTGGAAAAAAGTCATAGGAATAAATAGGTGACATTCATAACAGTTAGGCTAACTTTACAAAAGAAATAGGAGAGAAGCCCCACATGACTACTGTTAGAACAGTTTCAGGTACAACATAGAGTGATAGAAGTGGCAAGATATTAAACAGATGCATTGTCATCCAGGTGCAAGGTTTATAGAAAAAAAAGAATATTTCCAATCTCATTTCAGTTATAATTCAACTATTCGCAGTGAAAGACAAATTTTCACTAAATGGCACCATGGCATCTTCATGACTTTGGTGTGTCTTAACACCATGTGAATTAAGTGCCTGCAATATTCAATTCATTTCAGTACAGGGAGATGTACATGATGTTCAGAAAACTTAGAATTCAAATTAGGTATAAGGCACAGAAACACTCATTTGCTTTCAAAGGAAAAATCTCTGACCCCAAAAATTAAACATAAAATCATAAACCTATTCCTGCTCCCTTTTAGATAACTTAATATTTAATTCTTTCATAGTCTGTCTAATTATTAGAAAACTCGTCTTTTTTGCCTTTGGTTCACACATCAGATTGGAGAAGTCAGCATGTGTCATCCGGAGCTCATTTTTTACTGAATATTACAATTTCTTCTGTTATTTCATCCTATTATGAACTGTATATTACTGTAACATACCAAGATGCTACATTTCTTTGCTTACATACTAATCTGTTGCAGAATTAATAACTAGTAATTACTCTATTGGATTTCTTTTCTTTCCCAGAAATTCTGTTAGACACTTAAAAGGTGTCTCTCTATTTCAAGAAAAAGGACTTTAGAGGATTATAATATATTTTGAATGGTAAATTGTGAATCGTGATTATGAAAAAAAAATCCCCAGTGGCAGCAGCTGAAAAGGATTTTTTTGTTTCCTTCAGCCAGTTAAGGTTCTAAGGAAACTTCATTTAGACCATACTTTCCATTGTTTTATAGCTTTTTGCATTAAGCCATAAGCAATGCCCTTTCTGTTCCAATGGCACCAACCTCTTTCACCTGCACTGCAGGTCAGGATTGCCTGGGCCCCAGTGGCTCGCTGGCCAGAAGTAGCCTGGCCAGAGTGCAGCAGTGGAGCAGCACCAAGCCCTTGGCATGCAGGGATGGGCAAGTGTGGCATTGCCAGCAGAAGTTCCAGCCCCTGGCAGTGCACGTGTGTCACAAATGAGTGGTTTTAGTTGCTTGCAGGACCAGTGCCAAGTGCATCTGTCACCACGTGTCACCCTGCTCTGAGCCACTTCGCCTGGTGATGACAAGGAGGGGACTTTGCCAGATGCATAGGCCCTAACCCAGCTTTCAGCTAAATGTCCGTGGGCAAGGACCAGGTCCTTCGTTGTAAGATTGCTTTTAAACCTGCAAGTCAGGAACAGAAACAGTTTCTGAATTTGTCCCTTACTAAAAATTCAATTTACCAGTGACACTCAATCTGCCTTAGTCCCTTGTTTTGCTGAGCTGTGAAACTGCAAAAAGAACCTTTACAACAGAAAGCTCACCTGATTCAAACAGCATCTGTGCATCTGTGAATTGAGAAATATGTGAAATCATATTTGTATCTTAATGTATTTTCTTTCCTGTACAAGTTCAAGATTTTTTTGAATTCTCCTTGTAAGTCTTTCTCTGATTTAGTGTTAATCCCACAGCTGGAAGACAATTAACTGTGGTCCTTTGTTGTGCCACAGTTAGTGGTAAACAAATAACGTTTTAATTACTGAACAGCAACAAAACTATTTTAATGCTTTTGCTCACACTTCTTTCAAACAAGATCGCCGTCTGGCCTAATGCACATTTTTATTTAATTTCATCTGTCAGCAGCAAAGGGGAAATTATGAAAATGAGGATGTGGACTTCATGTTTTTCATTAAGCTGGAGATTGCAGCAGTGGTCCTGTGCTTCCCCAGTACTTAAAATCTCAGAGCAGCCAATGGTTGCATTATATTATTAATTTCCTTCTTTTTGTCCAAGGAGGTTTAAATCCACACTGTCTATTGCCCAGGAATATGCAAAGTTCACTATAATGAAACGTGGATAGATTTTAGGTGCTTCCATTGCCCCTTTTCAATGTGGGGTTTGTAGGTTTTTTGGTGGGTATTTTTGTTTGTTTATTTGTTTGTTTTTAATACAGTGGCCAGTTTGCAGATATATATGTATTTTATGCCTAGGTTTTCAAACAAGAAGGCAATAAAATAATTAGAATTATTTATCTCTAGCAACACTTCAAACAACAAGAAATATGCAGAAGCTATAAATTTCCCAATCCTTTGCTTATGCTCAAAATTACTTAAAATGTTATGGTTCAGATCTGATAAAATGAAGGTTTTCTTCCTTGTTCAGTCTGAGCAAAATTTGCAGGTTTTGGCTTATATTTTGACACCGGACAGAAGAATCAATCGCTGCAAAAAATATGTGGGAGTATTCCAACTTATTTCACTTAGTGCACTGGGAGGGTAGGAGGAAGTAATTTTTTTTCCTCAATTAAGACATGATTTCTTCATTTCTTAAGATTTTAAACCTTAAATTTATATTTCACATCAGTGCTTTCAGAATATCCATTAATTTTGGATGTGTTAACATGTTATTGCATAACCAGAAACTCAATACTTTTCAGAATCATAATTATTTTTTCATCTATACACTAATAATAGATAAAAAAGTCTGAGACAGTGTTTTGTGCTATGAAAGGCTGAGTACTTAGCCATTATTGAATAGTAGTTGCTCTGAAATGTTCTGAACCTCATCTTATTAAAAAAAGGAGCTCCCTTGGAAGTCATAATATGAATAATTCCATAATATTTTAAAATAAACCCCCAGTTCTGTGATTGCCTCTCACTCTCAGTAACAAATCAAATTGTGACTTGCTATACTGTGGGATTTATCTGATTCCTTAGGTAATACTTGTTCCCTTGCTCCTCCTCCAGTTTCTCAAAGCCAAGCATGATGTAATATTGTGAACTCTTTGTCCTTGGATCCAGATGATAGTTAAAATTTCAGTGTGCATTTCAGCACAATCATCCCCCAGCTGCTGAATGAACTTGCAGTGGTCTGGTAGCAGGTTCTGATAGTTGACTTCTTTAAGAGGGTGTTACAACCAGCCCTGAAGGTGAAGGTAACTGAGGTTCTTGTTGATAGCTCCCTTGGAGTGGATTAGGGTGAAATGACACAGAATGATCAGTGTTTATAAATATAAACACAAATATAAATAATATAAAAATGAACATGTATATTTTAGAAAAATTTGTTTGCAGTGGAAAGCAGGTATAACTTTGGGTTATTATCTATAGTAATATGACAATAAAAAAGTACAAAAATATCACTTAAGGAAATAGGTAAGGGAAAGAAAAAGAAAGAAAGAAAGAAAGAAAGAAAGAAAGAAAGAAAGAAAGAAACAAACAAACAAAGAAAAAGAAAGACAAAGAAACAAAGAAAGAAAAAAGAAAAAGAAAAAGAAAAAGAAAAAGAAAAAGAAAAAGAAAAAGAAAAAGAAAAAGAAAAAGAAAAAGAAAAAGAAAAAGAAGAAAAAGAAAAAGAAAAAAAAGAAAAAGAAAAAGAAAAAGAAAAAGAAAAAAAAAAGAAAAAGAAAAAGAAAAAGAAAAAGAAAAAGAAAAAGAAAGAAAGAAAAAGAAAGACAAAGAAAGAGAAAGAAAACAAAAGAAAGAAAGAAAGAAAGAAAGAAAGAAAGAAAGAAAGAAAGAAAGAGAGAAAGAAAGAAAGAAAAAGAAAAAGAAAGAAAGAGAAAGAGAAAGAGAGAGAAAGAGGGGACAAGAGTAGATAGTGGAGAGAAAAGTTATCAGCACCTGTGGATCCGCTGATGTGACTTGATTGTTGCAATTTAAATGTCTGTGGGTTGAAGTGATTGTTGGTTGATGAAGTTTCAAGTCGTGATCAATCGAGGGTGGGGGAAGCCCGCGAAACAGAATTCAAGAGGTTAATGTATGTTCACATCTGGGTGGGAATGCCCCGCTACCTGCTCTGAGGGGCAGTTTTAATACTGTGGATCACGCCCAGTCCTCTGGTGGAAGGCCTCAGAAACTGTTCTGGGGTGCTTCAGTGGTTGGTGGTAGTTGCAGGTGCCAGCTTGGGGTGATACGTGTGTGAGCAGTTGCTTCCTTTCACACAGTTTGCCACAGTTGGAATTTTTGTCCAGATACATTAACCAGGATGTGCTAACTAGATCTCACCTCCGATAGGCCTGGAATAGCAACTTCCTGTCATAACTCCTCCCTTCTGAGCTTATCTCAAATTCCTGCTGTGGTGGCTTCTCTTATGGCAAGTTTCTTCTATGGCCTCGACGATATTTGAGACAGGCAACTGTGCTCTTTAAGTCTTTGCAGAGGGATAATTTATTTATTTCCAAGAGGACATATTGTCTCTCAAAGTTTCTACTTAATATATAGGTTGCCTTCTGCAGACATATGTCTTACTTTAACCACATCCACAGTTATTAATTGTAAGAATTAAAAGTGGATTTAATACTGAAATGTACAATAGTTTCCATGAAATTGCAGTATAGGCCAGCTTTGTGGAGTTGACACTGTCATAAGTTAATAACATTTTAAAGAAAAGGCAGCAATTTTCACAAAGAAGGGCAGTTCCAAGCAAGTTTTCCTAATGATCTTTATAGATTCTCTGACATATAGGATACAGCTAATTATTGCAGAGAAAAGATTACAAGTTAGGGAACAGAATTCATTGAAATGAATGTATTTAGGCTTGTCACTGAATATTAACCTCAAAGAGGTGCAAAAATCTGCCATGTTACTGAGAGGTTAGGCAATAAAATGGCAGATGGAACCTGAAGACAGTTAATGCAAAGTAATGCTCACAGGAGAAAATATTTCAGCTCTACATGGAAACACAGTGATGAGTTCCAAATTAGTTATCACCTCTCAGGAAAAAGATATTGAAGTCTTTGTGACTAAAGATGAAAATACACCTATCTTGGTCATAGAGTCAGCTCTGGCCCCTTAAATTAAAGGATGAAATAGAAGTAGGAAACTGTCTTAGGTTACAATGTAAGATGTAACCAAAAGTATGTATTCTATCACCAGCTGTTTAAACCAGGTGGGGCAGTGTTCTTTGTCTCTTCCATGACACATCCCTGATAACTCCCTCTGGGGGCTGTCTCTGCTAATGGGCCATCCAGCCTCACTGCATGGCTCATAAATTACATCATCCCACTGTGAGATGCTCCGCCCAGGGGGAGGAACCAAGCATTCCATCCTGGATATAATCTGAGGTTTGGAACACCACACTCAACCCTTACCTACTGGATTCCCAGAGGGCAAGAGCTACATAACCACCACTGGACCTTCAGAGGAAGACCAGACCCATCTACAGGATCACTGCTTCAACAGAACCACATCTACCACCTCAAGAGGACTGCAGCCACCATTTAATCGGGCTGCTACCACCACCCTGCCCGACAGGGTGTCAGGTTGTACCCTGACTCTGGCAGTGTTTCTGTACTACTGCATTTATTTTTAATTTTCCTATTAAACTGTAGTTCTGATTTTGAGTCTCTCACTGGTTTGCTTTCAAACTAGTACAGAAATATACAGAGAAGGATACAGAATGGTCTGTGTAGCAACAAAACTGATACGTTAAAAGCAATACGTTCGGGAAAGAGCAAAGTGTAGTAGATAATGATTTTTCTGTATTTTAAAAGTTCGAGATTTAGACAATACTTATTGAAATAACAAGACTTTTTAGAATAAGCAAAGATTAAAAAAAAACCCCACACAATTTTCTTGCTCATTCTGTGACAATGATTTCCACATTTTTTCTGAAGGATAAAGGGTCTGTGAAAGGCTTCATGAAGAAACCTACTGTCTTGGTTTGAAAGACAGGTGTCTGCTAAGGAAGGCAGGAGCCTCCGTTGAAACGAGAAAGAATAAAAATGCAACCCCCTTCCCTCCGAATTATTATAATTTTGAAATTAGGGGCTTTCAGGCAAAGATATGAGGAGTAGGAATAACAGTTCTTTACTACTATATATATATATGTATGTATAACAAGTCACACAAACAACAATAACTATGGCAGTAACAGCAAAACAGAACCAGTAACCCACTGTCAGCCTCCTCGGCTCCAGGCTCTTTCCCCGTTGGTGCAGTTACGGTCGTAGCCAGCAGCGGTGCTGGCAGCTCCCGGGGAGCAGGGCGGGTGCGGTGGTTCCCCCTGGGCAGGCGATCCTGGTGCCTGGCCAGACCCTCGGGAACAGCAGGCTGGAACAGCAGAGACGAGCACAAATCCCGGGTAGCAGACGGGATGTCCCAAANGGACCCCTCCCCACTGTGGCCAGGTCTTTTGTCTCTCTTAAACACCCAGCAATTTGTTGTCCTGGCAACATATATGGGGAAAATTCCTCAAGAAACAAAGGGAAACAGAAGGGGAACCCCTAAAACCCCAACACCTACCCAAGCACAGCTGTTCAGCATTGTAGTCTTCATGGAACAGCCAATCAATGAACTTCTAATTGACAAAATCTTTAAGGACAGGTCAGGGACTGTGTCCTTGCTTTGTTCATCAGCTCTATCCCTGTGTGTTGACTACTGCAGGTTCTCCATCTAGATGGATACCTGAATCTGACCCAGTTTGGCAGGTCCTGTGCGTGGAGTTTATACTAAAAAGCATTTTAAAAAAAGAAAAAAAAAGAAAGTAAAAGAGATACCATCCACTATATCAAGCATTACCAAATCTACAAGAGCTTAAAATTTATTTACATACAAAAGAAAAATGTTGCACCTATCTGTGAGGGCAATATTCAAAAGCATAGCACTGCTAAATATTCAGGTGCACATAACTGAGCAGAGTGATTCTCTTCTTGCAATACTTAAAATTTGATCTTTCTGAACTTAAAGAATGTCCCACTAAGCAGCAGGCTGTTTTCTACTTCAAATTCAGAAAAGTTACAAAAAGAGAGGGAAGATTGCCTGGAACTCTGTAAGCTTTAATGCTCAGATTCAGACCATTTTGACTCAAGGGCTTTTGAAAGCTACTGCAGGCCATAGATGAATTGCAAAACAAGTAAATCAGAAAATTGATGTACAATTATGCATCTGCATTTATTGGGTTTGAACTCAGCAGGGAACAAGTCCAGCTGAAGAGGCTGTAACAATCAGATGGCACATGAAATTTGGTTAGCTCTGCTTGCCAGAAAGGGTGAAGAATTACCTGAATATCCAGATTGGAATGTCTTGGATTAATGCTGTTTCCAAAATTCCTCCTTGCCTATATATTACAGAAAAGTTTTAGAAGTTGTGTTAATGATTTACACTAGTGTTACACTGTCTGGATATTATTCACTTCTAAGGTGCCCTTGAAAAAAAATTTAAACATTATTATGCATATGTTTTTTGGATTAAATATTTTGTGCTAAGAATTGTGTACTAGTAAATTGTCGAGGGTTTATTTGCTTGTTTGTTTGTTGCTGTTGGGGTTTGGGTTTTTTTGCCATTCTAAATTCATGGCTTTCTCTTTACTGGTGAAAGGTATTTCTGCTCCACTGCTTCCTTGGGAGAATTCATCATGCAGAATAAATTATGTGGGTCCCTCAAATTAGATTGGGTTTATGCCCTACATTGGCAGCTAATTCATGAATTAGGCTGCTTAAAATGGACCTCATCAAATAAAATACCTTCAGGACAAAATAGGACTGTAATCTCTAAGTATGCAAACCAAAATGTGCCTAGTGCATTCATCCGATAAACAGGCAACTAATCGGCAGCTAAGATTTAGAAGTTTATAAAATCTATTTCAAAAGTTTTAATTAAAATGGGTTCAATGAGCTGTGTCTTGAAATGATACTTCTATTTTCTTTTTACAATATGATGGGATTATAGCTTGCATAAAAGCTGAGAACGTGCTGTGCAGATTTCAGAGCACACAGGACACTGACAGATGGACACACATTAAGTTTGAAACCAGAAAAAAAAACCAAAAACAAAAACCAAAAAAACGAGGGGAATATGGATGTGTTGCGCTGACGAATTCCTAACCAAATTATGCATCAGCTTGGTAGAGTTTTACACGCCAAGGACATACTGATTCAAAATGTTACTTTCTTTAAATAAAAGCAATAGGAAGTTAGGGCTCAAGTGGGTATAAGAACTCATATTTGCTGACTGAAGATAATTCCAGATCTGTTACTGAATCTCTTTTGGAGTTTATGGGATTCATATCTCCTTCCAGAGTCTGCTTTGTCATCAGTGAAATCAAAATATTAGTTAACAGTTGCTTCACAAGAATGTAATAAGAGCTGCCTGGTAACTGTTCATTCCAGAGCTTTGAAGATACTGTGTCAAATTTTCTTTTTCTTTCACTGTTTTCATTGTAACTCTTAGGTGGTGAATTATTATTAGAATTTAATCACTGAGGATGGAATTTCTAAGTTTTTTCCTTCCTTCTGTACCAAAAAAGAAAAGCTGTAGCAGATGAAATTAAATACTATTGTTCATATGGCATCCTAGAATAGGTGGGCAAGTAGAACAAGGTGGGATAGATGAAATTTACTGAACTACAACTAGAGTTTGTAAGGATGGGCCCACTGTTTGTCTTGATTAACGGTCTAGTTCCTCATCTAAGGATAATGGAGTCAGAAGTTCTTCACCAAAATCAGGATGATTTTTTACAATTTTAGAGAAATCATAGTACAACCATGATGATCCATCCAGATATACACTTAATAAATTTGAAAAACAGTAAGTCTTCAAAAAGATTTTTCATTTATAATTCTTTGGTGTTTTGTTCATACTGTAAAACAGTGCAGCATAGCTATAATCTGCTTGGAATATATCTGCCACAGCAAATGCCCTTTATGCAAACTTTTATCATGGCAGAATGTGCTGATGCACTTTTTCTCCTCCATTGCTAAATAGCCTTTTAAATCTGCCTTTGGTAATAAAAAAATTTGGGGTTTTTTACTGACAACCTCAGATCCTATTTTGAAATGAGCAAAACAGCTCATGTCTCCTGCCCTGCTGGCTTCATACTGTAGTCCAACTTCCTTTCAACCCCACCATCCCTAAAGGCCTAGGAAATATGAAATAAATCCTACAGGGAGTGGAATGAAATATGTTCAAAGGAAAAGATCTCAAACTTGTGGGTAGCATACTATAAATCCCTTGATGTTTCCTCTCTCTTTTGTTTTACAGATGCTTGGGGACCTACGTCTCTTTCCACAAAAAAAAAAAAAAAAAAAGGATAAAGAAAAAAGAATGGGAGATCTTACTCTTTATAAGAGAAAATATTCCTCTCTACATTAAATTTTATTTTCCTTTAAAATATTTTGATATATTACCTTTAGAAACAATTCAAAGGTAATCCAAAAAAGTTGGTAAATGACAATTTTCTTGCTTATATTTTTACTGGAACTAAATCAACTCCTGCAAGTGCTACTAAAACAATTCAAGCAAGGTGGGATATAATTTCTCCCTTCATATCTGGAAAGTGGTAAGATGAAGTTTGCTCCTTCAGAAAATTTTCTAAAATGATAGCTCAAAAAATTAAAATGGTAATGCAGAGAAGTTCCAATTTGATCAAAAGATCACTGTCCACAAGGTTCCCAGGTAGGACTGACCATGACAACTGTAACTCAATAGAATTGTCGACATGTAGATCACACTCTTGCCTGTATCATTCTGTGTGTTTTTCTTTCTGGCCAACAAGTGGTGAAGAGAGATTAATTTATAAGCGTCAGCCTCTCTCCCCAGTGGGCAGCCCTGACCTCCGTGAAGGACTTGTCCCTGTAACCAGGTTGTCAAGCTGACTTGGGATGAACACCATGGGCTGAATTAATGACCCTGAGCTCAGGCTGGGTGCTGGCAGAAGGGAACGTTAGCCTGAGGTGTGTGTGCTGCTCCTGCTGACAGCAACATTAATACGTGTGAGCCAGAGAGGGTTTTTGACCTGACACTGAAAATCCCTGCCTTACCCACCAGGACTGCTAGCAGGGGAGGCTGACGGTTTGCTATGACTGATTGATGTATTAAAAATGGCAAAATATAGAAATCCTGCTCGGAAAGGGCTCCCTTTTCTGCAGTGCATCATTCACACGGAGGCTCAGGTACAAACCTGGCTTTCAAAAGATCATTCTGGAGGTCACACAAAATGTAGTAAAGTACTATAGGAAACAAATGAGGAAAGATTTAGCATTTAGCATCAGTGACAGCAGTTTTCTCATATGTGCTCAGTTTGCAGGTTCCCTTTCAATAAGGAATGTCTTTAATAGTAATCCATGGAACCTATCCTGTCATCATCTAGTGATAACATTTCCCTCTCCTCCTGTAATACCCATAAATAAATTTAAAATATAGAATATATTGAGAGAAAAAGAATGGATTTCCCATATAATATATTATACATTGAGAGAGAAAATAGATTAATCCATATACTCAAATTCCTTCTGCAGAAGCAGCAGGAAAGTTTCATTTGAACTTATTTTTTTCCCACTGAGACACTGATTTGTTCCTTCTTGACTCTTATCTACAGTTAGGCTATCAAGTTAAAGAAATATAAGATACTGCAAGAGAAAATATGAATCATCTATAAAAAATAATTTAAAATGTGTGTTATACTCTACATTTGAATGCGATTATGAATTTACCTTCTTTTGACTTCTGTTATCTATATTCTTTCATATGTCTCAGGAATAAAAGCTGTAGCAGTCAGCAAAACTACAAAGAGAAAAAAATGACAAAAAGTTACACAGGTATACATACTGCTAGAAAGCAGACACTTTTGAAGCTACCATGACTTCTGAGAAGCCTTTAAGGTGTCAAAAAGTGAAAATTCACTGTTGTATGTGTCTGTGTATATGCACTGCTTAACTTACATCACACTGGGACTTTCATAAGGGGATATAGTTGCTTACTTGGCAAACTGTCTCTCCTTCAATAAATTAGAATGCAGCAGAGGGCTAATCATAAGGCTTGGGAAGGTGAGTCTAGATCAGGTGGAAGTGGCTTTTCCTCTGCAGGGTACAGCTGTCATCGTGGTTCAAATACTGGAAGAGTAAAAATTTCTGAGGAGTTTGACTTGTTCAAAAATGTTTTAGAAAGAGTATGACTTGTTTTTATATTTCAATATTTTATAATAACCATAGGAGTAGCATTCTTATTTTCCTTCTTCTTCCTCTCCCAGCCTCCTCCAAGGAGTATCCACCCAGGATATGTCTAAAGTACAGAAAAAGCATCCAATTACAAGCCTTATGTATTTAATTCAATTGATGGAGTCTTGATCCATAAAGAGCATTGCACACCTTTAACTTCTATATCATATCTCAGATAGCTACTTTAAGGTGTTTTTGTCCAGTTTCCTTGTGTGTTAAGGACAGGTAATATTAAGAAATGAGACCGCCTGTAGTTCTATTCTATGTAGTCACAGACTTCTGGCATGTTTCTTTCAATAGGCTCTTTGATAGTTTACTCCTGGGAGCAATGTTGCAGTGCAAGAAAAATCAATGCCAGACACTTTGATGTCTTCTTTGGACACAACGGCTTAAGATAAAACTTCCACGAATGACCTTTTCAGAGATGGCCTCAGTCAGTGACTCAAGATGTAGCAAGAGAAATCATCAAACAGATGATCCTAAGTCTCCCAAGCACTAAGTGTTTTGCTCACAGGTAGCAAAGTGTTGGAAATTGGATTTGGTTCATCCTTGGTATTAGTTCCCTTCAATTTCACTGTGCAAAATATTATTGATGCTGCAAAGAAAAAGCTCTTGATAAATGTACCCAAAAAAGTCTAAATCAATAGTTCTCTTGAAGAAAGATATCTGGAAAATAGAATACAGAGAATCAATTGTCCTTTAGTGGTGCAAGGTTTCTGTTCTCCATCTTTCAAAATATGACAGAAGTACCATCAGCAGCTGCTTCTGACACCTGAGTTGCCAGGTAATCCATACTCATCTGGATTGTTTCTATTGCAAATTTGTTTGTGCATCTGCTGGAAAGGGTTCATGTAGCTACTGATGGTTGAAAGAGAGAGGTGGCACAAAGTTGCATCCTGCCCTGGACTGCACAACAAGGAGTGGGCATCATTCTCATGAGAGCGACTGGAAGGACTATGCTCTTATTCACCCATCCCCTAAGTCCTTCCTTCTGTCTCTAGGTAAATCTGATTCTGTAGAGAAAATTCCAGTGTTGTGGTTTTTTCCAATAGAGAACTACAGCATAGGCAGAGCTGCATGAAGTGCTACTCCCTGAGCATGCCAACAAGCAGCAAGGATAAAAAAAATCAAAGTAACTTTTATTTTCATTCACACATTTTAGAAATATAACTAGAAAAGCCATGAGAGCAGATAGAAGCTAACAATCTTTGATAGCAAATACCCATCCAATAACCATCATCTTTTTATTAAGGGGGTGGGAATGTTGGGTTAGTTTGGGTGGTTTTGTTGTTTGGGGTTTTTTGCCTTTTTTTTTGTATAGACATGGTACGGAAAAGCTAGCAGGACCATAACATTGACCTTTTGTGTTTTTTATCAATGTTTAACAGTGGTTCACAGTCAAGATTGTAACCTTGATGGAATTGTAGATACTTTCTAAGTAACGTAAAATACATTAAATAATAAATACTTTTTTAAGCATATAGAAGACTAGATGGACTTAAGGTTAAGTATTCATTGGCAGAAAAAAACGTCAATTTCATGTGAGAACTTCATTATTTTGTAAGGCTAATTAAAACTCTATGGACAAAACTACAGACAAGTTTTTAATGCATCTGTCAACTCATTTCATTCAAAAAGAAAAAACCTAAAAGGAAAAAACCCAGCTCATGGGTTTTGAAGCATAAATTGATCTTCGTCTTTTGGTCGATGAATCCAAGCACTAGGTTCTTGTAGCATCTTGCTTGAGGATTCTCTTATTTGTATGTATTGACCATGAAAGAGAAAAGCCATCACCAGTCTCACATGCAGCAGGTTAGGAATCAAACAGGCATCAGTATTTTCTTTCTGATCTCACCTTGGAAAGCAAAGATCATTCTCTACTTAAATGATTTGATTAAGATTGGCCCTTTGGCAATACGATGTGAAGAGATTATCTGGGATTTGCTTTGAGACAGAAGATTGTCTAATGAGTAGGTTATTGAATGAATCGCAGTATCATTTAGTACTGATAACGGATTTAAACCCTGAGTTACTCAGATAAAGCAGAGAATCCCACTTCCACCTCAACTAAATCTGTATATGAATTTAATATTTTGATATTTCCTGACAGTATATATTTTGATTTACTTCAGTGCAAAAAAAAACCCCAAACCTTGCTAAGACTAATTAAAGGTTCCCAATATTTTCAACAAAAAAATTAGGTATTTTCTCATTCAAACTCCATTCACAAATGATAATTTATAGAGAGATATTTCAGAAGGTATAAAAGATGCTACACTTAATTTTAAATTACTTCTGAATTCTTTTCTATCTTTACCTTTAAAAAATAAGGACAAAGAAGTGCTATAAGCACTGACTGCCTTTAGTGGCAGGTGCTGTTCTGATGGAAACACAAACCTAAGGGCACATTGAATATTCTGCACTGAGGCTCTCTGTAAGCCACTTAAAGCAGTAGTTTGAAGGTCACAAGTACATCTCATGAAGAATTAACCCACATTCATAGGTAAAAGTGACAGTTGTTCCTGGCCTGCCCTAAATAGAAGCACAGGTGGCTTAGATCAGAAACAGAAGGAAAAAGCCTTTTTACTTTAGATTTCTTGCAATGTTTGCATGCATTTCAGTCAGTGTTTATGTCTTCCTCTGTAATTTTCTGTATGGCTGTGTTGAGAACACACAAACTTGTCCTTTTCTTGTGATATTTAAGAGAGCAAAAAATCTGTGTTGGTGTTATATATTAACGTGCTGAATACATGTAGAAGCCTACTGAAATAACTGGCATTATATCTTTACTTTTAATATTAGTTTTTTTCTATTTGTCTACTATAGGTAGTTAATTAACTAAGGCCGAATCCCAGACCATATTGAAAACCAGCAGTTACTGTTTTCAAGCTTATGAAAAAAATCAAATTAAAATATGATGAGTGGGATTTTGTTTTATTTCTATCAATAATATTAACTAATTAAAAAAAAAAAACCCAAATTTAATTTTCCAGTAAATTCTTTAATGCTAGTTCATTTATTTGGTTTAAAGAGATTTAAAAATCTTTCTGTAAATTTGTTTGCCAATTGTTATTGGTCATGGCCAAAGAAAAAGTGGCCCTGAGCCTCAGTGACAGACTGCATTATCCTGTTATTTGCCATTATCTAGTAATACCAGTAACATACTAGAATTCTCTAGTTATAACTATAACAGAAAAATACTCCATCTCTGTAAAATTTCCTTCCACAGCAAGACTTCCTTTCTATGTATTCTATCAGTGTCCTAAAGGTAAACAGATTTAATCTGTTTAGAACTGGAGAAACAGAAGAACAGCTGTCTCTTGTGAGAGAGAATCCACATAGCCACCACAGATTGCCCATAAGAACAATGAGGTTGAGACAACATCATCACAGGGACTCTCTCAGAGACCTCTTTGCTCTTTGCCAAAAGACCTTTTTCCTTTTAGTTGCTGGAATTAATGGAGGCATTTGATCAGTCATTTCCCAATGAACCCATTTAACACAAGCAGGAATTATACTGCACTTTTTGTAAATTTGCTGCCGTTTGTTTGGTTAGGTTTTTTTTTTATTGTTGTTGTTGTTTTGGGTTGTTTTTTTTTTTTAACTGTAGCAGATGAAAGTTGGAGATGCAAGAGCCTAGGGTTTATTTTAAATCTGAAGAACTTAATGTTGTCGCATCTTTACTGTCATGAAATTTTAACCCTTGCATGAGTGGGAGTGCAGATACTGCAGTGATTGCTCCTGTTAATGGTCTTACTCTGCATTAGTTTGTAATGACATAGTATATACTTCTTTCTAATAAAGATTTTGGGGCATCTTAAAAACCAAGGACATTTGCCTGAAAGACTTCTAACAATTTCAAGCTTCATATGCTTTTACAAATAGACTTGCACCCATAAAAATGCTGAAACCTGTTATAACCCACCTAGAGTATTCTGCTGTCTTCCCACTCCATAGAATTTAACAAGGGCTAAAAGAAGGATAGTTTTAATATGTTTCTACAGAATTACTCCCCAAATAATGTATGGAATTGACTAGAGAATAATTTTCTTTCTCTAGTTCCTAAACCCAAACTTAGAAACTTCTGTTACATTCTGCACACAGATATTTTCTAGTATGTTTCAAAGAGAGTAAAAAGAAAATAGAAAAAATATCACTTTCTATTAGATTCTAGACCGTTTTCTCATAAAATTAAAAATATGGCAAACAAATTAATTTCAAAAAAGAAGCTTTCTGAAGGATCACTAATGTTAACCAAAGCCCTGAGGATGAAACCCATCAAGCCATAAAGAATAAAAGTAGTCTTGCATTACGAAGACTGCCCTGGAGAAAAGACAAATTAATCTGATGCATTCTGAATTAGTCAGATTTTGGTGTTTGTTGAATTGGAGAAAATGTAGCAGACTGAATATTTGAGCATGTAGTATTTCCATCATGGGAAAATGGCAAAGCACACATATATGATTTTAAGAAAGACAGAATTATCCTCTACAACCTCAGAAGACACAAAAGAGGTAGGGTTGCCAATTTTCTTTTACCACCCAATAAGAGCTGCCTATGATGAGAGTGCTCTTAACTTTTAGTCCCCTTCCTATATACTACATGCATTAGAGAGATATAACTAAAGTGCTCCTAAGGGAAAGTTAACATTTACTTATTTAATACTGTGTGCTAAAAATATCAACTAAATCGGTCCCTGGACCAAAAAGGATTAAAGTTCACAAAAGTGGTAGTTCATGGGAGAGAAGCCATGAACAAGTCTCTCAAACATTTCCCTTTGTTGGAGTCATGTAAAGCAACTTAGTGCATGGATAGATTTGTCTCAGTTTGGAGTGATCTTAACATACATTCTAGTTTAGCAGCTGTGGAATGAATAAAACAAAACAAACAGGAAGGGGAAAAACTCCAGGGTTAAATTTTATCAGAAAGATTTAAGTTTGATATTAGAAAATAACTTTCTAATTGCTGGAATAATCAACCTGAGAGAAATGAAAATTCTCCATCAATCACTATTCATTGAGATTAGACAGAACAATTCTCATGAGCAGTCATGGAGGGGAAACAGGTAAGATCACTTCTCAGCATGTTCCATAATTATTTTCCATCCTGAGTTAAAGACCAGCAGCCTGACCTCTCTTTTGTGGGTGCTTAACTTTCACTAGCCACAGATCTGTAAGAGGCTTTGTGGAGAATGAGCCTTCTATAGGGCAATACAATATTTAAAGCATTCTCAAAGGCCCAAGACCTTTAATCAACACTAAACTATCTGATTGGGAAGAGGCAAATTAAGAATCTTTGGAAAGGAAGAGAATGCAGATATGTGATGCAAAAAAGATGAGACAGAATGAGGAAAGCAGAAAAGCAACAGTGATATATTGCCTTTTTACACAATAATATTTAAAACACTCTGGTGGCAGAGATTGTTTCCTAATATGTGTTTAAACAGAATTTCCTCCAGTGCTGGCAGTTTCAGTTTGGATCCTAACCCAACCTTTTTTTATATAACTCAACAACCATGTTATAACCAGTTAAAAAAAACGCACTTATAGTTTGGTTGAGAGAGAGTAGCTCTGTGGGGCTCCTATATTGTAACTTTTTTTTGTTCTTATTGGCAAAAATGCATCCATATATTTTGTTACAGGTTTAATATGACAAAAGTTTCCTTTCTTTTCCATTGGTGCATCTCATTTCTGAATATGTTCTTAGAAGAGTGCCTATTTTCTCTAGTTTAGTCTAGAAATTATTTTCCTGGATCAGACATATTTCTCCCAGTCAAATATCAATTGTTGTCAAAATAAGAGAACTACTTACAAGTACATTTACTTCCAACTTAATATTCCTTAATGCTTCACTGTTTTAACTTTTGAATTATGTCTCTGGAGCCCTCTTCCTTTGTAAATAATGGAAATGAAAATTGCTACATGATTTTGAACAAATTGAAACATTTCTTTTTTTAGTTTCTTCCTCTAATTTGCTGGCAAGTGAAGTGATGTTTCCATTAATTTCTTCTTTTCCTAGGTGTCTTAAAGTGACAAATTGTGATAAGGATAGTCAACAAACTGCATGAATACTTGTGCCTTTGCCAAAAAGAAAAAGTCATAAATGAACATGAAGATTTAAAGACATGGTTTGAAGTATATGATAGAGAGAAATTGCTGCTAGGGCACTAGTAACAGGTAGCATATTTATTAAAGTATTAAAGGATAACCAGGTAAGAATCACTTGAATAGCAGCACATACTTGAATAGTTATCATTCCAAACAACAGTTAAATCCTTCGCTTTTCACCTTCTTTTGACTCACTTTCTTTGTTGACATGTTTCATGTGTTTTGCTTCACACAAGTTGCCCCAGAACAAGTCAAAGTGATAAAGATTTCTTCTTTTCTCACTGAAAGGCTTTGTCTGCATTTTTGCAAAAAAACATACTGATAAACAGATATGCCTACTTGCTCCCCTGAGCCTAATAAAATTATTCCTGTGCTAATTGTGCTCCATCTCTTTAAAAAAATTTTTTTTTTAATAGCTAGTACTTTAAGGTTCAAGATGCTTTTGGCTGGTGCAGTCTACTATCATTCTCCAAAATAGAATCATAGAATAGTTTGGGTTGAAAGGACCTTTTAAGGTCATCTAGTCCAACACCTCTGAAATGAGCAGGGACATCTTCAGCCAGATCAGGTTGCTCTGAGAATAAATTATCTGATTTTCTTTTGATGACATAAGATGCAGTCAGAGCAGGAAACTGACAACATCAGAAAATTTTTTCTACATCAGTACCAACACAAAGTGTAGTTTCTTAACCTTTGCTTTAGATGATTGAAGGTATCAACTACCTGTGTTTAAAGACACACCAAAACACCAAGAAACCCCTTCTCAGTGCAGCAGGAGATAATATATTTAGGACTGAATGGCATGACTTCCAGCAAACATTTCAGACTGACCACCACAGAAAGTCTTATGATGCATCACTAAATAAATGTTTCAAATGTAACATCTGTACAGACATTTCTGTCATCCATTATTAATATTCTCCTAGTTTAAGAAGGTAGCACAGTTTGGCCATTCAATCTTTCTCTTGCACAATAATACTTTCAGCCTGGGTGAAATTTCACGTTGATGATGAAGATGGCCTTGATGCTGCTGGAGACATTGTCAGGCAGAAATAGGCTGAGACGACAGGCTATTTAATACAGCATCCTGGTACCCCTCCTGTCAACATGGTTGCTGTATGTCCTTAGTAGGTTATAACTGCTTCAGACAACTCCTGACACATAAAACTTGCTTTTCTAGTAGTTTGCATTTCATGTAGCTACTCACACATCAAAATAAGAGCAAAGAAATCGTTAAATATTTCCTGTGTTGGTAGCACTTCACACATTCTCTACCATACTTATGGCTTGTTTCTTTCCTTCCCCGTGAAAAATTTTGTACTCATTTTTCATTCATGAAATGGAAGGGAATAAGATGACCCCAATTTTACTTGACAAGAAAGGAACATTTCTTTCATTTTCAAACACCTTGAGAGAAAACAATAAAATAGCAAAATGAGACCTGGATTAAGCTCTCCAGTTAGGACCAATCCAGTGTGTCCAGTCATTTAATTTAGCCAATAATTGCATTAATACAATACTCATGCAGGATAAGGAAGATAGACATTTGATTCCTTGCTATTTTCAGACACCTGAACCTCCCTTTTCTATTTCCTAGTAAAACTAACTTCAAGGCTTTAAGTAATATTGCTGTGGGTTACTTTGTCTTCTCTGATAAATCTCTTTCACTGTATTCATATTGGATAATTGAATATAGCCAGTGACTAAAAGTTTAAGCATTTACCTAGCGTGTAGGATATTTATATCCTTCCTCCCAATCCAGTAAGTAATTTCAGAATCCTTTTTAGAAATAGGAGCAGAAAAGATTGAAAAAAAGGTTTCTCAGAGTACCCTGGAGCACTCCTAAAAGTGAATTACATGTCTTCAAATATTTGTGCTACATTGCCAAGGGGAGAAAGTGGCAAGTAATGCCATGATTTAGGTCTGTGAACTTAGCTTATTTCCTGTTGATTTCAAAGTACTGTTGTATCCAATCAATTTTTCAAGCTGCTTCAGCTTCTTAAAAAACCCATTTTTCAACCAACACACTTTCCATCCCGATTTATGTCTTCATCTACCTATTGTGCTACATGACATCAAATCTGGGGAAAAAAACCCCACCAACAATAAAACAACCCCTAACATCCAGAAAACTACACCACCACAGTAACAATAAAAACCATAATTTTACTAAGGAAAGAGATATGTTCTTGATTGAGATGTCATTCTGTACTTTGCAGATGAACTCTGCCTTCCCAGGTGGACAAAATGCAAGGAGAAACAATGATGCTGGGTGCTGTGCTTTGAACAGGTCACACTGGAATGCAAAATGGGTGAGGTGGAGTGAAGAGAAAATTTGAGGTCAAAAAAGAGGATGTTGGCATGAGTGGGTGGAGGAAAAAAAAATGTAGTCATATGAAAAAATGAGCAGGAATAATAAGGTTGCTACTAGGTGGTGAACAGCACTGTATCTATTTTACTCCATAGTACAAACAGATGCAGTCACTGTTCTCCCCATCCATTCTTTCCTTTCCAAACCTCCTGATCCCCAGGGCAGGGCACGGCAAGGCAAGGAAAAGCAAGGTGAAGAAGGATATCTGTCAGACCAAAGCATGATGCAGTTTAACCTCTTTACCAAGGAGATGTTTCTGTTGTGTCCATGTGATGCTTAGGTGCCACCTGAGATTCTTTTTGAATATAGAGGTTGAAAGAGAGTTAATTCCTCCCCTCCTCCCATGCCTTGTTTTTATCAAAAACAACACCTGAGTCAAGGCAAAGAGATTAATGATTTGTATTAGAGAGGTCCTTTTTTATAGTGATCCATGTTGCTCTTATTTTTCAGGTGGAAGATACATGCCAGTTCATGGAGCCAAGTTTATTGTGATTTGAAACATCTGGTTCCCACATATTTACTGATAGTTTTCAAAATTTGTAGTAAAAGTAATAAGTCTCCAGATTTTTAGCCCTTATTCCATAAGACAATCATTAACATCACGCCTTAAAAGTATTTCGTAGCTGCCTTTGTTGCACTGCTTCCTCTTCAAGAGTAATAAACCAAACATTATAAATGTTACCTCTAAATCCAAGGACATAACTACTCTCTTCTCTTGTGTGGCATATTTGATGCAAATCCTGTTATAGGCAAGAGGGAACTATTAAACAGAACTAAGAATTTACTGTAAGTTTAAAAATCTTTATAATACAATCAAAACACAAGTTATTATTAGTCCAGTTATGACAGTACTATTACTTAAAGTACAAATTAATGTAGAAATGCCAGATTAGAAATACCCTTAAATGCATTATAAAGGAACATTTATGAGTCTCTTTCTCTTGTGTGATGCTCACCCTTCCATTTTCCATGTGGGTCCCAAGACTAATGGTTTCAGTCTTTCTCAGGAAGAAGAGAGGGAAGGTGCTGGGTGGTTTTGATGTAATAACGCTTGGTGGTTCTGACAAATTATTGTCATCCTGAGATACCTAAAGGGAGCAGTTTCCTCTTCCTTAGTCTTGTGTCACTTTTAAACCTTCTTTCAATACAACACACTGTCTTCCCATCAGTTTCCTGTTGTCATTGCTATGAAGGGCTGCTGTTTTTCACCCTCTGCTTCCCAACCACTGTCTGACCAGTGCTGTACTGGGAATCACAGGGAAAAGCTAAACCAAGGCAGTCCATGGACACTACTCCTGTCAACAGCTGATAAACCAGTCTGAGCCCAGGTGTGGCCAGTGAGCCCAAAAGAGCTTTGAGATCCTGTGCTGGAGGGGCAGCGCAAAGCCTGCAGCCTTTCACTAGTCAAGCCAAATAGTGTTTACTGGGCTGAACTGTGAGCTCTTGATCAAGTATCACTTGAGAGAGAATTGGCCAGCAGAAAGCAGAACTGTGGCAAGTTTCTTGTAGCAAGACAGCCACTTCAGCACTTCTCCAGCTGAGTAAGAAGCGCACAGAAGTAGTTGGGATTTGTATGGTTGTTGAATATTATGTTTCAGCTCCTCCTGTAAAGCTGACTGAAAATGTAGGTTAGCACTTTTGCTGTTGCTGACTTTTTTGGTCCTTGGGATTTTCTTGGTAGCACAATTTCTTCGTCTGCATTATGTCTGATAAGATAGAACAAGCGACGTCTAAGACAGGGGTCACGCTCTTCCGAGTTGCAACAGTTAATGTGAACTGTCAGCCTGCAGCTGTTACGTTAGCACTGCTTTTGGCAGAACAAATCTTCAGTAAATGCATAGAGTATAAGGGTTTGAGAGGTTTAGAGGACAGTCAGTAGAGAATTTAAACTTATTTTACTTTCTACTATGATTTTTTATCTTAAGTGTCAGATTAATAAAGTTTTATAAAGCATTGCATATAAGGTGAACATTAAATAGCTGTTATTCTTCCTTTTAAAATGAAGACTTTGGCTCCAATAATTATTTGGAAAGTAATTTAAATTTCCCTAGTGAATACTTAATTCGAACTTATTTAAGCCTTTATGTTGGGTTTTTGTCTTTTTTCTTCTTCTTTTCCCTTTAAAAATATTTGAAAAGACTTCCCAATGGCAGCTGAGGTTGTTGAAATTTGCAAAAAATTTATTTCTTTCCTGTTTCTAAAGTTGCCAGGTAGCACATGATTCCTGCTTTTTACCTAAAATATTTCTGCACATTGGGGCAATAGAACCAGAAAATCAGAGAAGCTCCTTGCAATTGTTAAATGATTCATGACTGGAAGTCAGCAACCATCAATGAATATATGAGAACCAGGGTGATACCTGAAGATGGCAGGATTGCAGACTCCCATCTCAGATGTTTCACCTGACTCACTGTCTTTCTCAGGAAGAGCAAACAAGAAAGAATAAAGCCTGTCTGCTCCTGACTCCAGCTTCAAAACAGGAAAATAAGTAAGCTTTTACCCCTTAGTAATGAAGAGTCAGGTTCTTTAGTGTATGGCTATGGAAAATCTCAGACTAGTACTTTCTGGACCAGAAGACAGCAGTCCTCTACATCCCCAACTATCCCCTCTGTAAATGAAACACTCTCCCAAAACGGCAGGATTTTTTTCACCTGTAGTAAACACTTGAGTCTTATTTTGAGAACTACAACGTGTCATAAAAGACAATGTTATCTTTTTCACCGAAATTAGAGCATCATGATCACTATTTGCAAATTACTTTTAAAATTTGGGCTACTATTTCTAGAAGGCAAGTGAAGAGTCATAAAAACAAGACTGAGTATTTTATGAAAATTGGGTTTAAGTATTTGTGTTGGTGGGTCTTTTAGGATGTTGAATGTAGCTGTTAGGCTACATAAAAAGCTTCCTTTTCAAGACTTTGTTCAGGCTATATTTTTATAAATTGCAAAAAAAAGGATGGCAATACAAAGCATTTTGTGTCCAATTGCAGTCTACTCAGATCAAAGCTAGGAGTCACGTCAACTTCTTAAATAAATGGGAGAGAAGAATTACTTGAAAGGAGAAACATTGTGCCATAAAAAAAGATACAAGCATAAACAGCTAATTACTGTAGATTCTAGAAAGCAAAAAATGGTTCAGAGGAAGATGCACGTAAGAGACTCAGAACTGCACAGGAGCCTACCAACAGCAGTGACATAAAAGGAATCAGATGCAGGAATTAGGCGGATGTTTATAAACAGAGAAAATTGGTTCAAACATATAGTAGTGAGTCTTTCACAGTGATTCACACAATTAATGTTGGCTTTGTTCCTTCTGGGGTTTGAGAAAAAGATATAAAACTCATTCTGTGCATTTTTAAACCCTAAGTTTTGGTTCTGATATTCTTTTCCCCATAAGATTTTGCACAAGCATTATTGAAAAGAATCCATGTAGACTCTTCAATCTTCCATATGTTTGGGGTTTTTTTATTCTCACCTAGACATAATTTTCTGCTCTTTTTTTTTTCTCCCCTAGCCATTTTTTTTTTTTTTTTTTTTTTTTTTTTTTTTTTGCAGTGCTGCCTTTGGCCCTGATTTTCCTTTCACAGGAAACTTGTTTTCCTCTCACAGGCTAACTCAATTTTTCCTTAGGGCATTCAATTGGAGAGAAATCTGTAAACACTACAAAAGTATTTCATATGCAGGGAATTGTTTCCTTATGAACTGAACAACTGAAAAATATGTGATTTTTACTTATTTATATACATCTGAAATTAGTTAATGTTTTGTGTAACTCTGTGACCCTAATATTTTCTCTAAATGTGTGACAACATTATTCAGTATCATCTGCAGGTTTTTTTTGTCCAGGAGTAGAATTTTCTCTGCAGAACAAATGGGAAAGTTTTAAAGGCATATTCTCCAACATATCACAAATAACAGGAGCTAGGTTTAAGTATCAATCTTTTCCTAATATTAATTGTGTTTCCTAGTGCAAGTAATTTGAGAACACGAAAGCCAGTGACACTCCTACTTTTAATTGTAAAATAATCCAGAATGTAAAGCAATGGCAAAAGAAAGCTATTCACTCTGGTCCAAGTTATCTTCACTCTGTTTGGTAACCAAAGAAAGAAACAAGTGGGCATCATACCATGCTGATCCATCCAGAAAAGATATTAATTCGACTGTACAGCATTGTAACTTTCTTTAATAGTATGTTTAGAATTTTGACTTGACTAAAATGACTGTGTAAAATGCTTAAAGCCAGCACCTTCCCAAGGCTGGGTTAGTAATTTCATGTAAAAATTGAAGTAGTGTCACTTCAGTTATATTTCATTGCAGTCACACAAGCCAATATTTTGCTGAAAAAAAATAACGAGTGTTTCTTTGTCAAGAACAGTAGTCTCTCCGAAAATCATAGCAATTTGAAAAAATTGGGGAGGAAATAAACTAACAGTTATCTAATCCACCAGTTCAGAACTGCTCATTGTAATGTTTTCAGTCTTTTGTTCAATTTTGTTTTAAAAGCTCCATACAACATGGCTTCCACCATTTCCATGGGGAGGCCATTCAATTTAGAAAAGAAATAATGACAGCTCTTAAGTGGGTTCCCCCCGCCCCCAAACTTAATTTAGGCTCACTGAATGATCTGCTTCCTTTGGGCATATTTGCTCAAGGTGACATTGGAGAACACTGGAAAGCACACGGCTTCAAAATATTCAGGCTAAAAATTCCACCCAAATCCACTGAAATTTAAAGCAGTTACTGCCCTGCATGGAGTTAGTCTTGTATTTTAAAGTATATCCTTGTAAAGGACCCTAGCACTCATACATGTAGGACTTGCACCCTGTAAACTAATAAAAATATAAAGAAAACCCAATTTTATTAACACCTTTAATGTCACAGAAGATTAAGCTTGCAAACTGCAATAGCATGCATGCTGTGTTTTGCTGGTTTTGGATAATAGTATGTTAGACATACTGTTTCATCCTCTTCTCTTGAGTCTTTTAACTTGATTGTGCATAGTTTTTTCCCATTATTTTATTACTAATGGCAGCTCAGAGTTGTTACTCTCTGACCTGTCCTGGTTGCCCTGCATTTCCCAGCCAGTCATACCTGCATGTAGAAATTCTGCCATCTCCATGAAAATGACCCAAAAGATGTCTTAGGCTTTGTCTGTTCCACTATATCAGCAGCACCCAAGAAATGTTTTGGGGCCTGGTATTCAGTCACCCATAAGGCTAAACTTACAGAGCAGTCCCTGACTACTTGTGAAAACCCTTCTCTTCTCGTTCAGCACCCATCATCTGCTGCTAAAGATTTGATTTCTATTTCTATCAGTGCTGACCACCTTTATTGCCTTCTCAAGGTGCACTATAACAAATGCTTCTGTATGTTTCCTCAGGCAGCCACTCACACTTGTGAATCTCACTGTGAGCCTCAGCAAAGCCACCTGGCTGTTGTCTTCTGAATTTCTTAAATTTCTCCTCTGTGACATAGCCAGAAAAACAAAATAAAATAATAAAACAAAGTTAGATAAAATGAACAGCAGGTAGACAGTTTTTGTGTTGAGATCATTGCACATCGTACTGGTCCCTGCTACATAATACTTCCTTTTCCTTCCCTTCTGAAAACATCCATTTCTTTTATTGTCTCTGCTCTGAAGGGTCGTGGCCTTCCATAACAGATAAAGGCTTTGCCTTACTATAAATAATAAGCCAAGCTGAATATGACCATGGATGACATGAGGGACTATCACAACATTCTTAAAGAGAAAAGTTACCTTTATTTATTTATTCTGCTACAGGTAGACCCAAGGACATAGGACAATGTAATATTTCTGAGATGCTCTTTGCATATCCATATCTTGGCTGCTCAGTCATCTGAGGAATTAGGAGTTAAATGTATATTTACATATACATGGGATTTTCACTGATAACAAAATACATGACAGGTGCCTAAAGATTGAAAAATATTAGATTCAAATCGGTTTTAGTTTCATTAGAGAGCATTGCATTTCAAGAACTCTATTTAAAATACTTATTTTTTATATCATAGGAATTATCAAGTTTCAACATTTTTGGAATATCAAACCATCTTAATTTGTCATTATTAAAATGAAAAAAGCTTTGCTTGTCAATTATAAATGAGTGAAAGATAATTTTAATGAAAAAGAAACATACACAAAAGAAAAAAAGTGCTTGCAAAATATATAATTTTATAAGATTTTTTCTTTATTTATTAATGTTTCTTTTCAAAATATTTTTGCTAATTTTTGCTAATAAGAAATATCCAAGATAGGGAGCTTCTTATCTAAATCATATGGAAAGGAAAAGTAAGGAAAACAAATTCTAAAAGAACATAATACTAATTTTATCAAGAATAGCCTTGTAGCACTTTATCAAATTATTGAATGTTTCCTTTTATTTATATATTTATTTTTATTAGACAGGGATTTCATATTTTATTGCTATTATTATACATTCTCATGTAGCTGTGCATGGTTCAGTTACTGAAGATATATAGGGAAGACCTTGCAGGGTCAAATGGGCAACAACAGATGAAACAGAAGTCTGCAAATTCGCTGTAATTCTTGAGAAATAAATGTATAGAGAGAATGTAAATTAGCTCCCATTAGCTAATCACCAGACCAGGATTTGCATATATGAGCAAAAAAAATTATATGGTGTTCCTAAGTCTCCATGCTTTATCTGTGTTCTGTGATTGGCTGAGACAAATCAATTTCAGTAGAATAATTAAAACCTACATGGCCTAAAGGGAACATTCAGACATTTAAGAAGATAGTAAATGTTCCTTATCGTAATAAGTCAGAAAAATACATTCAATTAGTATATTAAAATATTATTCATTGCCACAATATATTTTAATCAGTTGAACAGGTGAAATGTGCTTGTCACATTTCAGTATTTTACCCAGATCTGGTTGTTTACAAAGTAATAAATTCTCAGTAAAGGAAGAATAGAAAATAAAGCTTCCAGTGTATTTTGGAAAGCAGCTTCTGAGATGTTCTTCCCTTTTTCCCCTCTTTTTTTCTTGGCAAGGGTACCCAGAGCACCAGCCTGCTAATTCATCATTCTAGGGAAGAGGACACCACTCAAGAAGCTACTTCATCAAACATGTGGCTTTCAGCTACCATGTGGTTTGTCGTTGCATTACACCTGTGCAACATGATTGTGCCATTCCTAGACTGATCAAAGACCATGTGGAGAATTTCCAGTTTTCTAGCTTTTTTTCTTCTGTGCCTCTACCCTGCTGTGTAGTTTATAAATATATACGATATAAATGTTGAGGTCTTTTATAAATAGGATCATCCTATATGTATCACTACACAACACAAAAGACTTGGAAGTAATAAATGAAACTAAAAACTTTAAACAAGAATTCTACCTGCTCTTGAACTTAAACATTTATTACATGGAAGATGCATTGCAAATCTGTGTATCAGCTATTATTGTTTTCTTTAAAAAACCCAACTTTCTCCATGCTCTGAAAGTCTATGCGCAGTGTCATATGTGCATGGAGAATTGTAATCAGGAATGTATTTATGCTAATTTAAAATTGTCATTTTCAGCTAAATAGAAATCAATCTGTACTAGTGTTGCTACTGTGTGTGTCTGCCATATCATCCAGTGTCAGATCAATTTGTGGTAAAGGCTAGAAATGACCATGAGTTTGTTTTATGCATATGCAGTATAAGTGTAGGTAATCCCTACTTCAAACCAAGATCGATGGTTTGTGCTCAAAAAAGTAAAAATATATGAAATATAGCTGCTCTAGCGAAAGGTGTCCCTGTCCATGGCATGGGGGTTGGAACTAGAAGATCTTTAAGGTCTCTTTGAACCCAGGTGATTCTAGGATTTAATGATTTACAAAAATAATATAAATTATAAGTAGCCTTGTAAGATTTTCCCTGTGTGAAGAAGGCATTTGTTTCCTATAGAAGCTGATTATATTGTAGGTTTCCAGATCTCTTTGTGAAGTCCTCACCCTGTTTCAGAGATGTAAGAGCTCTAAGTCTGTTAGTAGATATATATAAGGAAAAATAATTTTAAATACAGGAGTCAAATTTTGTACTGATGGGAACGGCTGCAGTACCATGGATTTTGATGAAGCTGAAAACACAAACACCAGCTGGGAGTTAATCTCAGATATTTAATGATGTTCTTGTTTAAAAGTCATTTAAAAACCTTAATGTATGAACTGCAAAAAAAAATTAACGTTTTTCAATAGCAAAAATATACTATTAAAATAGTTCTAAGACTGTAGTGCATTGACCTTGGCTGGCTGTCAGGTGCCCACCCAGCTGCTCTCTCATTCCACCTCCACAATAGGATAGGGGGGAAAAAATAAGATCAAAAAGCTCATGGGCTGAGATAAAGATAGGGAAATTCCACGCCAATTACTGTCAAGGGCAAAAGAGACTGAACTTGAAGAAGATTGATTTAATTTATTGCCAATTAAAACTAGAGTAAGACAGTGAGAAACAGAGACAAAACTAGCCCTCCACACCCTGCTTCATACCAGGCTCAACTTTACTCCTTCATTCACATCTGCTTTACCTTCTTGCCTCATCCAAGCAGAGCAGTTTCTGGGGGAATGAGAGCTATGGTCAGTCCATAGCAGTTCCGCCTTCCTTCTCATGTTTTTTTTTTTCCTGCTCCAGTGTGAATCCATCCCACAGGCTGCAGTCCTGCACAAACTGCTCCAGCATAGCTCCTCTCCACCAGGTACATGCCTTCGCGAACCGACTGCTCCAGTGTGAGTGCCCCACAGGACACAGGTCCCACCAGAAAACCTTCTCCTCTGTGAGCTCTTCTCTTATGTGATTGCACCTCCTGCCAGGAGCCTGCTCCCGAGTGAGCTCTGCATGGGCAGCAGCTTCTACAAGGGGAGGTTCATTTGTGGTGTTGTGGGTTCTTCCATGAGCTGCAGTGGGATATCTGCTCCAGTGTGGTCCTCCATGGGCGCAGGGGGAAAACCTATGTCATCATAGTGTTCTTCATGGGCTGCAGGAGAATCTCTGCTCTGGCGCTTGGAGCACTGCCTCCCCTTCCTTCTCCACTGACCTTGGTGTCTGCAGGGCTGTTTCTCTTACACTTATTCTCATTCATGTAAGTCACAGCTGACGTGCAATGTTTTTACCCTTTCTTAAATATGTTTTCCCAGAGGCATCACCATATGAACTGAGGGGCTCCACTGAGCCCTGTGGTGAGTGTGTTGGAGCTGACTGGAACTGGCTAGATTGGACATGGAGCAGCCCCTGCTCTGTTCTCACAGAGGCAGCCCTGCTGCCCCACTGAACTGCCAACACTTGGACATGTGCAACCTATAAAAAAGATTCCTGGTTTTCCTGCAGTATCTACTGGAAAAAAACCAAAAAACAACACACAAAACAAAACAAAACAAAACAAAAACAACAAAAAAACCCCTAGAGTAATTAATTTCAGCTATAATTATTTTCCTGAAGTTGAAAATGTGAGTGATGCACATTTGCAACTCAATGGGCTTTGAGTTGCCTGCCCTTTTTGCTGGCGCAGGCTTCATACCGCACAGAGCTGGTCTCCACAAAGCCTTTTCAGTTTTGCTTTACCTAATAAAGCAGAGCCTTTTCTATAATTTCCTCAAATATAGTTAAGCTAGTAAACACATCTCTCATTTACCATAATTTTACTAGAAAGAGGGATCAGAAAACATCTGTAGGAGGAAGCAACAGATATTAAGGAGGACAACCTGATTTCATAGAGAAGGTAAGAATCTCTTTTACTGAAACATGGTGTTCTCAAAAGTATGTCCTTTGCAACTTGGTCCCAAAAAGTAGTATGTAGCAGGTACTTTGCATGGAGTTGTGATGACTGATGGGCTTTACACATTGTTTGAAATTAAGCTTTTTGCCTTCATGCATCAAATTTAGGAGACTGACTTCCTCTTAATAATCAGAAACTGAATGTGTTGCAGTTTAAAAATTAAAAATTAAAATCCTTTTGATTGATGTTGTTTTTAATTTAGTTAGAGCCATAAATCATCCTATGACTTTCTGTGAAGGATGTTGTATAAATGTTTTGTATTCACGACTGGGTCACAAAGTGACCCCCTGTCTTGGTCTTTTGGCTGCCCTTTTTTTCCACATGAAACATGATGTAATGAAATTGGTCTCAGAGTATATGTACGGTGAATACAGATGTCTTATGACTGATTGTCAATTTATAGCAGTAAGCACAATATCCAGCATTATTCTTGATGTTCAGACATTACTGCGTTGCTGTAAAGGAAATGGTACCAATAATTGGGTCCATGGTTACAATAGAATGTAATTTGAATTTAAATAACTAAATCCTTTGAGGGGAAAATATATGTGAAGATTGATCTAGAAAGGTGTACTCCTTCACAATGAAGATTCATGCAAATCCAAGTCTTAGGACAGTCACATTTTTCTTTAGAAAACAAAAAACTGTAACAGAACTCACAGGAAAAACAAACAGAGCGAAGGTAAATTCCAGTTCATCAGTATCAAGCACTTCTTAATAATGTCCAGAACTTTTTTTGATAATTATAAATGTTCCATGGTCAACCTTTTCAGTCAAGTTTTAGTTTAAAGTATAGCAAAAATAAATATTCAGTAGCATAGGTCAGCCCTTCCCCCAACCCTCCACATGACACACATTTCTCTTATTGCAGTTCCATTTCACATCCATTCTATTATGGTGTTTTCATCTGTCCATGAGTCAAAACTTAAAACTGTGCTAACCTGAATGTCTCTTGAACCATGTGGTTAAGGGTTTGTAAGGAAGTATTTTTTGAAACTATTAGTCTTTTCTGGTTTTTAATATCAGACACAGTTAATGTTAGGCTGAAACTGTATCTTTGTCTTTAGTCAGAAATGTAAGGGTAACAACATTAGATGTGATAACTAGCACATCTATTCTGGTCTCTTCTTTCAGATAACAATAAAGAGAAAAAAAGTAAAGTACAAAAAAATATTCTGAGCAATCACAAGTGACCTGACTTTATAGAGTAAGAAATCCTTAACGCTAGGAAATTTAGACTGTAGTGTGCCTTAAAGGATAGGAAACACTCTCTAATCATATATATATAAAAATATATTTATTTATAAGCCTTTGCAATATAAAAGGAATGGTCATGTTATATTTGTAAACATTTTTAACCTGTTTTTTAATAAGGCACTCGCTGCATATTATTACCATAGATTAAATTTAATGGAATAATGAAAATCTAATTCATTAACATAAAATAAAGATGAATCAAAGAAGTCATCTGAGAAGAAGTATTTTTTCATCTTTTCATGGATGCAAATGATTACTTGCTTTCTTATTCATTGCTTTTTTTTCCATATTCCAGGATCTTGTAGTGGGTTCTTGTCATGTAAGCATTGCTGCAATAGAAAGGCACTCAGATTACATCTTGCTTCTACCTCTATAAGCAGGGAAATATGATAAGATAAAAGGAAAAAGAAAAAAAAGTCACCCTGAGGGTGGTGGAACACAAGGACACATCTCTCAATAAGGTTGTGGATTCTCTCTTTGAAGATACTCACAGCTTGACTGAACAAGGCCCTGAGCAACCTGACCTAACTGGATGTGCTTCAAGCAGGATGTTGGACTAGCTGATTTCCAGAGGTGCTCTCCTGCCTAAATTATCATATGAATCAGTGATTTCATACCTGGCCTCATGGCTCTCTCCCTATTCCACATGAAAGCATGCAGAGGTAGGTCTTCTGTATATTATTTATCAGAAGTTGCAGGTTATATTTCTCAGCTCTACTTGCGATTTCATCCATACAGAGGAATATATTCAATAAAATTTTGAACTATATAAATTTCTATATTTGGAAGGGTTTTTTTACTAAGTATTAATGCCTAAACTAGCCAGATACATTTGAAGTTCTTGCCAGATGGAGAGAAAATACTGAGTATCATATTGCAAATCTTTTCCTGAGTAACCAAATATTAGAAACAGAATGCATCCAGATTATTGGAGAAATAAGTGCCAGAAATGTATATTTTAAGCAAATTATTTGCTGGGGTTTTTTTTTTTCACTTCAGTATTCTCTTGCTATGCTCCCTTACTTCACTCCTTTACTGTGCCTTCCAGATAAGGGACAAAAACTGGTGGAAGTCTATGTCGCTTCCAGGAGAACAATTCTAATGGCATTGCCATTCTGTTCCCTAATATTATTATGAAAATGTGATATAACAACAGTAGTTAGGATTGTTCAGCATCTTTTGAAATAGGGTCATATTTACTTGAGCCAATATCAGACGGATCTCAGTCTTTTCCAAAGTTCATGTTTTCATATTTTTTAAATACAAAGTAACCCTGACTGAGAATACATGAGGAATACCTCCCATCAACTCCTCTTTTCAATTCTTTAAAACAAAAAAAAAGGAAAGAAAAAAAGAAGTTCTACTTTTCCCTTTTCACATCTTAGTGATAATATCCACATTTTATATTTTATTAGGTAAAGCTGCCATATTAAGGTAGCTAATTTGTTTTTACAACTTCTAAAATTAACTGTCATTGTAGTTGTTCTTTTCTTCATGTTAACCTCATCATTGTGTCTAATCTTCTGTATATTTATTCTGAGTCAACATTCTTTGTTCTTTGAGTCTCTGTATTCTCATCATCACTTTAATATTTCTTTAGAAAATAAAGGGAAGAAGTGACAAAAGTATCTACAAAGCTTAAATGAATAAGACATTCTGTTTAGCCTGATAATCCTTCCCATGTCTCCTCGCCCTCCCTTTTAGAATTTTCTTTTTTCTCTGACTGTAATAAGTAGGATAGGGGTTAGCTATGTTTTAGAATATGTATATGCTGCATTCTGTGAACCTTGTGATTCTCCTTTCAGCTACTCTGAAAAAGCTCCCATTTAAAAAGGTTCTGCTCATTGGAAAGATATCACCAGTACTGACCTTTCAGACTAGAATAAACATTTTAAGTGTGTCCATTGCATCTCCTGAAGTACTCTCTACAGAGCTTCCAGGACTGTTTTCTAATTCCACTACATCAAGGAATTTTTACACTCCATAAAAGATATACTTGCAGCTGTCCTCTTCAGGACCTGACTTACCATCTCCAGATGACCCGTAGCTGATAAATTACTTATGAATTCTGCTAGCTGTCATGACTTGTTACTATCCAAAGCCCTTTTAGTTTCTTACCAAACACTTTCATGAACACCTTGTTATAGAACACTAAAAATAAGCTATTGAAAGTGCAGCTTTTGAGTTCCTTGGCATTTCATTTCTTAATTAAAAACAATGCCTTTGAATTTCTGTAACACCCACATATTTGCATGTGGCTTATGGTACAGGCTTGTTTTAGAGTGCCTTGAACAATGGAAAAAAGCAAGCTTTTCAGGAATTTCCTAAAATTTAGCTGGGGTTTCAACAGTCAATAGGACACGTGAGGCAAGATCCACAGAAAACTATGGAAAGAGTAAAGCAAAGTATGGATATATATACTCTGCTGAGTAATGTGGGTTTCTCAAGGGTCCTGCTTCATCCCTGCTTGCTTTTGCAAATGGCCAATTGTTTGAGTCGCTAGCCTTTAACATTTCAGTGTCTCACAAATGTCCAGCTGGACACAAGACATGAGGCTGCACCTACGTTTCCCATGTTCAGGCAGTGCACTGTAGACATACTTTAAGATATCAGAGACATCCACGCAGGACTGGCCAATAGGCTACTGGATTTACAAGAAACCCATGCTGGTTTGGAGCCATAATGAGACAACAGGCTGAAATACTGTAAGGTATTTAGCGTGATTCTACTATCTTATATTTAAACAAACACTGGCAGTTTCTTCTTTAAGTAATATTAATATAAAATAAGTTCAGCTAGGTTTAGAGGGGTTTAATCAGAAGATGTATACAACCTATTACTTTCTTAATCAAATTATTGTTTTAACATGTCAAATGTTAAGACACTTTCTAAGAGGTCTTCACAACAACTGAAGAGCAACAACACAGGCCAGCTCCAGATAAAAGGGAGCAGTTTGGACCACCCTCCTCTAATCTTGTAATTCTTGACAATACCCACTATAAAGCCTCACAAAGGCCAAATATTCTTCTATCCTGAAAAGCATTGGTGAGCAGGTACATCTGGTGAAGCTTCCCTAGCCCAAGGATAAAGACTAGAAAGTGCAAGTGGGACCAACTTTATAAAGGTTTGAGTGTATCTACGACAACTTCAAGACTTGTCTTTGAAGAGTATAATCAGTCATAATGCAAAACTTAACTTGGGGGAGTGGGTAGCGGTTTAGAAACTTCCTCAGAAGAAGCACAGTCTGCTGAAGAATATCTATGCTGCCCCCAGCAACTACACTCCAAAAAGGTGCTGTGGTCTTCTTGTGATGATAAATCTGATAAACTCATCCTATGTTGAAGCTCTGGTGTGCAAATGCTACAGAAAGAAAAAGAAATCAGGATTTTACATTTTGCTGGGGTACCAAGGAAAAGAAAAATTAGAGCAGTTCCAATTTTATCAAAACTTTTAACAATTCTCGTTACATTCTTATTTACTGACAAGATACTATATGCAGAAGTAGCTGTGTCTTAGACAAAGGTCTTCATAACCTCCATGATGCTAACTTAGAAGCAGTGCTGAGAGTGTATAACTCAGTATTAATCCCATTTAAGCTAGACAAAATATCTGAAAAACATCATTAAGGGCAATACTTGAACGTATTCATTTTTTTAAACCATTTACAGTCAGATACATGCTATGTAAGGACTGAACTCATGCAGGTTCAAGATGCACAGACAGTGAAACATTCAGCTTTGAATATTCCTAAGGCAGGAGATTCTAAGTATAGAAACCTATATTCTGCTAAGTGCTGTGGGTTTCTCAAGGGTACTGCTTCATCCCATATCAACTTTTAATAGTATTTCCAGCATCAAGAAAGTTACCGAAGCAAATATGTGAACTGAAATCTTCCTAGCTGTGATGCTTGTGAACTTCTTCCTATCACTGTTAAAAATGTACTGAAGTTATGAAAATAGACTCTTCTTAAGAGGTCAAAATTTTTAATCAAGAATACTTATGCTTAAGTCATTTTTGATCACTAAAGTCTAAATCTGTTTTAATTATGTATTTTCAATCACACCGATGCTGGTCTTCATTAACAAATGAAACACATATTTTTTTTGTATTTATCTTCATTAAAAATAAACACAAGTTAACAACAAATTTTTTAAAAATCAAATTTAGAAGGTTTATCCAGGAAGATTAAATTACTTAAAACTGAGAGAATGATAATGAGTAGCAATTACGAAATCACTGAACTATCTGAAATGTTACCATGGCTCCATCTCTACAGTATTATTGCTCAAGCATTATATTAATATCATGTCAAAATAAACCAATGTTCCCTAATCATATTTCCTCAACAGCTCATGCAAAAACAAAAACTTCCCAACACTTCTCTTGAGCAATTGTTGTTACTATATATTACTTAGTATGTCACTTATAATTTGATGAAAAACTCATGTCACAAAAACACCAAACACCTTTCCTTTAAGTGTAGAGAAGAGGAAACTGAGGGGAGGCCTCATCACAGTCTACAACTTCCTCACAAGGGCAGGTACTGATTTCTCTCTGGTGACCAGTGTCAGGACCTGCAGGAAAAGCATGAAGCTGTGTCAGGAGAAGTTTAGGTTGGGTATTAGGAAAAAGTTCTTTCCCAGAGGGTGTTTGGGCACTGGAACAGGCTCCCCAGGGAAGTGGTCACAGTGCCAGCGTGACAGAGTTCAGGAAGTGTTTGGCAATGCTCTCAGGCGCATGCTGTGACTCTTGGGGTGTCCTCTGCAGGGCCAGGAGTTGGACTTGATGATCCTTGTGGGCTCCTTCCAATTCAGGATATTCTACGTTTCTACAATTCCACTCAAGAAACCAAAAGCAAAAGCTAACAGGCGCTTTGTTTTGATGTGTGAAACCTTAGTTAATTAAGAGAGGTGCGAAGAGAGTTCTATAAATTACAGATGTTTTAATGCAGGTGAAGAAAAGAGTTTCCAGTTAAAATGATCAGACTTGCAGCTGTCTTTTTAGACATTAAATTATTTTAATTAATGTCACTAAGATTTATCTGAAAACAATCTTCAGGAATGAAAATATGTATAAATCTGAAATATTTATGCTCTGGTTTATCTAATTTTTGAATTACTGTCTGAATTTTACTTGAAATAGAAAAAGTTTATCATCCTTGGCATTTATTTATGTAGGAAAGTAAAACAGTAATATTTAGGACTCTTATTCAGATTGGAAGCATTTTCCAGCAGTTTACTGAAGACAAGAAATGGTACCTATCAGATCATGAATTGAACATTTCTGTTATGATTTCTACAGTAACACTAATGCCATTTTCCATTTCATCTGAAAGGAGACATAGATTACATTACATGAAAAGTTAGATCAATTAACATGTATATCTGAGTTTTTCATTTTTTGTTTTAAAGAATATGTGTAAGCAATAGGAAGTTCAGTTAGTTCTTCCTCTAAGTAATGGCATTAAAGCAAAAGGGGTTTTTTCCCTCTTTTTTTGTTTTTTAAGTATTTTTTAATTTCCCATTAGTAATATCTTCCATCAAAATATGTCTGTTTTGCATCTTCCTCAACCACCAGATCGCACTCCAACTAACACACAGAGACACATCTGCCTTCTTAAAGCTAGTTAGACTTTGTATTAAAAATGAGAAGTGTGGCTACAATCATTAAAGGGTTAATAAGAGAGTCTTTTAATATATCATTAACTGAATGCTGCAGAAATAAAGGAGTACAACACTCAGAGTCACAGCCATCTGAGATGTTTTGCAGCCCTCAATAACAAATGCAATTCATGTCTATAGGATGTTTATAATGGCTATTAATCCTTAATCTAATTATAAACGGGAATTTTATTAAAAACATAAAAGCAAAACTTGCAGTTACAAAAGTAAAGAGGAAGACACTTCCAAGTGTTTGAAGTGTTTTCTTCAAATATATACTTCCTTGAGGCTGCTAAAATTGCAACTACATTCAGCCAATGCATTCTCTCAGGCTTCATTACCTCATAAGTTCAACAAAGACTGTAAACAAATATCACCAGTAAATAATCGTGGCCTATTAATTTTCTTCTCATTCCACTTAAATGCCATAAATAATATCGTAATATACACTGAATTATAATTACATGCTAATTAAAAATAGATGATCCTGTGGGGAACAAACTGTAAATTGTATTTCATTAAAACTAACTTATAGGGAAAATGGTTAGAAATAAAATTCAACACAGCTTGGCTTTTACATCTATCAATAATGCATTATAAAAAGTTGTCCTCCTGTCAATACAAGGATCCCTGAATTAGTTGCTAAAGGCAGTCATCCAATAAACTCTGTCCTGTGATAACTTTCTAGGGATTTCCCCTTGCTAATTACTGCAAAGTATTTTGTTAAGTTACAAATTACTGTAATTTGTTCCATGACAAAGCACTCATCTTTTGTGAATCAGTATGGGCCCAAAGGTCTGTTTGCATATTCCTTTTGCAGGAATTTACCAGAAAATATCAGACTCTGAATAACATTTAGAAGAAAAAAACAACAACTCTCTTTCTAATTTTTTCTCTAACATGAATTTTCAGAACACAAATTGAAAATGCAGATTTAGTGGTAGTGGTTCTCAAGTCCAGTCTTTTCAGGAAAAGTTCTTTCTACAGTAAGACTATTTCTGTATTTCCAAATGAGTTTTAATTCTATTTTAGCCTAATCATAAAATTGGTATTGGAAGAAGTGAACTCTTTCCTTCCTTCAAAGCACACAGAAAGAATATTATCACTATATTGGTGGATCCTTCATTGCTTTAATTATATCACATAGGTTAATTGAATAAGCCATGAGAAACACACAAAGTACTCTGCCCGGTGCAGACCCAATAGGGGGTTTTTGGTTGGGTATTTTTTGGGGTCTTTGTTTTTCTTTTCCCTTTTCCACCAAATTGAAGAATCAGTTATTTGCACAGCATTAATCCCCACCATCATCTCTGTCTCATGATGTTGGATTTACACTAGGCCTGTATTAGGTTTGATTTCACAAAGAATGGATTAGAACAGACCTCTTTCTAAGGATTAGGCTTGGCTTTCACAACAATTTCATAGAGAAATGTATTCCACTTGGCCTACAAATTGTTTGTACTACAGATAATCAAGTGGCCTTCTTTATCCTCATCATGTGGTTGACTTAAATCTGTAAGAACTGAGAGACCCAGTGCCCACCTTTCACTCAGGAAAAATATGCCCCACAATTACAATCCTGTAAGCTGGTTGCCACAGCTAAAACAACAATAGACTCAGTTTCTATGACTGGGATACTTTAAAACCTAAAACAGAGGCATGTGCCAGCAAATAGTACCCTTATTTTCTCCTAGAATTTGTTTCTGAAGAAATTATAACCGTGTTTATAACAAAGGAAAAGAGAAGAAGGAAAAAATAAAAGCTATAATATGGCCTTGAGGGAAAGCTCAGAGAAAGAAAACTTTTGCAAAATAAATACTGGCTAGGAGATCATAGCTTATGTTGTTTGATTTACCTGTTTTCAAGGAAAAAGCACTTTGTGTAGGCTTTCACAATACATGGTTTTCATCAAGTATTCTGAATGCAATAATTTTATCTTAAAAGTGGGATGTAAAGAGAGCAGTTATGCTTACTTAGCTTAAAAAGTGCACACAGGTACTCTCCGTTCTCTGCTATCTAGATCTGAATTCTATTTTCTTCAGTGATTACATTATAAGGACATTAAAATTTAATTCTAGCATATGTATCTCTAGAGGTAAAGAAGACAAGTTTTCTCTTTTCAAAAGAAAAAAAACAAACTTACTATGAACGGATAAAGAAATCTAAATTTAATTAAAGGACACATTCTTTTTAAATGAGAATAAATTATATATAGACTCAATTGCAATGTATATTCTTCACTCAGGTTTCTAAAATGTCAGATATCCAACAACAAATTTCAAGTAATGGGGTCGTGGAGCTATGGAGCATTTCAAGGTCAAAGATGGGATCATTTTTAATAATAGGTTGGTTTTAATTTCACTTCCATCTTAACCATAATGCCAGATGGCATGGTAAATAACAAGAAGAAAAATAAGCGTTTTGCATAAGCTGACTGCCAAAAAGTGTGTATTCCTCTAGGTTACAGCAAGGACTATTCTTAGCAGAACTGAAGTTTAAGAATTAACAGGAAGTGGAAAGAAATTAATTTCCTTTGTAAATATATTAGTGTTTAGTGCTGGATAACCTCAGAAGAGAGGTTTTCAAAGGCACAAACTGTCTGTCAGAAGCCCAAATCCCTTTCCTTGGAAGTCAGTTGTGGTTAGGCACCAAGCTGATATTGATGCCTTTGAAAACCTTCCCTAAGTGCCAGATTGTGTGAGATACTGAGCACCAATCAACAGGAGATGGGGCTGCTCAGTACTTCAAGGGATCAAGCACACAATGTGTAGTATGGCATTCAACTCACATCAAAAGGAACTCAGTTGCTGCTTAATTGGTATTGTTGCTATTGTTGCTTTAAGACAATGCTTTATTTTGGGAACATTGTATTTTGCCTTTGTACATGTTAGGTCTTACATCCTCACTTGGAGTTTTAGTCCCTGCACCTGCTGTGGCTTTGACATGTCTTAACGTGATGAAAGGTGTTTATTTTCTTAGCTAAAGTGGGTATATCTTCTGTTTCTTTTAGCATTTTCTCATACATATATACGAAAAATAGAACACAGAAGATTAAAAAATAAAACTATCCTGGCAGATTTCTATTCAAAAGCTACTTCAGCATTATGTCAATAATGAAACTAATGTACAGTGTCAAGAGCTGTCACTCTCAAAGGCAGTGTGCCTGACGTAGACAGCAGGGAATAATGGCACTTCAAAAACTGACAAAGAAAAAAATACATTCATTATGTAAATATGTAATGTAATGTGTTGATAAATATAAATTTGACTGGAAGAGAGAAGTACTTTTAAAAATGCAATGTTGCATCTTGTATGACATCCAGCTGGTAACTTAGGTATTGTTTCAATAGAAAAAAGATTTTTTTGTGCTGAGCTTTGAGCTTTTACTGAGTCCAGTCTTATTTGGCAAACTATATGCTTAAAAGTGAGATGATTTGTAAGTATAATGAGGAAGGTACCAATTTGTAATTGCAGAAAAAGGAACAATTTGCAGGATCATTTCACAGAAGCCATATTAAAAGATATAACTCTCTAAGCTAATTTGAGTGTTTCTATGTGAGTTTTTCCCAGAGTCTAGCACTTGGAGTTTCAGTATTTTGGGATGATGCCCTTCATCCTGATATTCAGTGCCTTTTTAAAATGTTTTAGTGTCTGAAAACAAGAATTCCAGCTTTCCTTGTCCTTTCTCCTATGAATTCTTCAGCCCCATGAAGCCAACAGATTATTGCATTTCCTTTCTCAGACCAGATATATTTGTGGTGTTCCCTGCTTGCCCCATCACTCCTGCTAAAAGCATCTGCACTATAAGGTTGCTTTCACCATTTTTTCAGGGCAAGTCATGAACTTGTAGCAGGTTGGTGGATGCTGTCAGTGAGTGTAAACCCAATCTGTACAGTCAGGTACCTCTGTAGTCTGTACCAAGTATTCTCTCATCTTTAGTATGCCGAGAATTAACTCGTGGTTGCTTTCGGAAAATTCAGGTAGTATGTTCTTCCCTTCCCTGATGTCTGCTTGAAGAGGGAAGAAATTCTGAGGTTTAGAAACAAGCACAGAGAATTTATTGCATTTGTTCCCAGAATATTGTCCCTTGTCCAAGTGCACCTCTGTTTACAATATCCCACTCGGATCTTATCTATTACTTTTGTTGCATGTTTTGAAGGTCCATTTGCAAATATTTCTGGGTTCACTGTTGAAATAAATTATGACTGTCTCGTCAGCGTGTCAAACACAACTGAATGCCATCAACCTAAATATGCTTCAATCACAAATGTGCAATTATCATTCCAGGGTATCTAACTTTGTATCCTTTGCGGTTGCTTCTGTGGAGACTGACTCCGGCAAATCATGAAATATTACAATTCTCAGAGAAAATTAATGACAAGGACAGTAGGAAAGAGGAAAAAAAAAGATACTGCAAAAAAGTCACAGTCTTTTTTTGTGCAATAGTTAAAACTTCCCACATCCTCTATTTAACAACTATATGTAAAAAAATATTTAACAATAATGTGTGTCAGCCATTCTAGTCTTCTGTAGCATTTTTTGTGATGTGAAATAATGAACACAGCACGCAGAATCACAGAAATCACACAAAAGCAATTTGAATTGGTGTAAGATTTCCCTGTCTCCTCCCTGTTCTTTTAAGAGTTCTACTTCCATTTTGCCAACGAAAAAGGTGGCACAAGTCATATGATTAGAATTTGAATTTATTAGCACCATTTCACAATTTCATAACTGAAGATAGCACACACTTTCATGATTCCAGCTATGTTCTGTTAAAAGTATTAAACTGTATCCTCCCTTACACATTGCTGAAAAAGACATCTCCATCATGACCATAACATTCACTTACTATTTCTGATGCTATAAGTAGTACTGTAAAGATGGAGTGGTATTAAAGTCATAGAAAGCCATAAAACGAAGCACTTTAAAAAAATTGTAGTTTCTAAGAATGTTAAATCTTCCTAAACTGAGTATGCTGTGAGAACTCTGAGATATTAAGTATTAAAAAAAAAAAAAATACTGATTGCAAACTTATAAAGGGCATACCTGCAAAATTCATCTTTTACTTTAACCCCTGGCATAAAATCATGACAGCTTTGTATTCTCTATGCAAGCTCAAAATGAAGAGGGAGAAAAAAAAGTCAGAATTAAATGATGTTACTAACTTAATATTCATTAAAATGCTCTTACTTAGAGCAACAAAATTCAAGTCATCCATTTTTCTATTTCTCAAGCCAAAGCTATATAAAGATGGGTTACACCAACTTGTGCAAAAGAAGAGTTGATACTGATGATATGTGTAAAAGTATTAAATCTCATATTCATTTATTCTAAAATTTTTAGTATTTAGGCTAATATAACCTTTCTGCTATAGAATAGTTGTTCAAAACCCATTTTCCTCAGCCACTAATAGAGCACATGCATAAATACTGAGAGCTTCCAGATACATGAATACAAAAAAAATTATATTTAAGATTTTTTTCAATTAACTTACCGATTGAAAATTCTCCAACAGGTGAAATTTATTCTTCGCATGCAAAAAATAATAAATATATGTGTACATTTTTTTTTAAATTTTAGATAAAATTATCTAATGGGAAAATTAGTTTAACTAAAGCAAAAAATATTTTATCACTTAAAGTTGATTTCAATGTCAACACTGTTTTTAAAAAATAATTTATTTGAAAGTATGTGGTATTTCATTTTGCTTTCAATTAAAAAGCATTGTTCCTGTTTTACCAGTTAAATACTTCATATTACTTTTATGATATAATACTTCATAATTATAATTAATGTCATATATTTTATTATTATTCATTTTATCAAAGTGACACAAGATTATACAAAATTAATGGGTTCAGTATTTCTGAATTCTTCTTCAATGGAAAATGTGGACATTTTTGTACAATTTTAGCTAAAAGCCAAATTTTAAGAGTTAAAATTTCCAATGGAATGGAAATTCTGTCTTTGTTTCTGTGAACACATTTATTTACTCAAAGTAAATATTGGAATATTTTAGATGTTACAAGTGTTTGTCCAGTTTTGTTTCCCCATGCAGCATTCTGGGACTTTTACCAAAGTCATTCCTCTTTACGAGCAGACAATACACTGTCATTCCAGAAATGCCCAGGACAGGAAGTTCAGCTGGATCTGCCCCCATGCAGCTCTGCCAGGGGCATTGTATGAAAACCCTGCACTGTCTGTGGACAGTCTGATGAAATGCCTGCAGTCTGTTGTCCTCAGAATTCACAGGTATGGATGGGTAGGAGCACAGGCTTTGGAGCCACATGTACAGGTTAGCTACTCATCTTGATGTTCTTCAGAAAAACAATAAAAACACACCCCTTGATGCTTTGCTTGTCAAATATTTATTGTTTGTGGTTTTTCGTTTGGGTTTTTTGTTTTTTTTTTTTTTTTTTTTTTTAACAAGCAAGAAAGAGGAGATGGGAGGGGAGAGGAGAGCTGATCATCTTATATACTGTTTGGGTTACTGTGTTAACATACTACTCAAATTCTTGCCTGCATCTTTGAGAGTACTACTGTATGTCTTTCTCCACACATTCTTCATGTATTAATAAAAAAAATGCATCTCTGAGCATCCTGACTGTGAGAAGACTGGTAAAGACCACTTTCTTCCTTATTTTCTCAGTAAAACAACTTCAATAACAAATACTTGCTCTAGACTTCTTTATCATTGAACTAGTGGCTTGTAAATTTATGACTGTCTTGAGCTACTACTTTGTACAAATATATGCTCTTTCTTCTTTCCTTCAAAAGTGGTACTCCCTCCAAGTGACATTTCCTCTGTTCCATTTATTTAAAATATTCATAACCAAGTAATTTGTTAAAACATACCTTTGTCTTGCTGCTCACAAAAAGCTTGACAGTAACTAGACAGCTGTGCCCACTGTTTATCACCACTGCTGCTTGTAATTTTCTAATTATTACCTTATGTTCCTCTCATCTGCTGCTGCCTTGTCCTTTGAAAGCACTATCATGACATCTTTCTGCAACAAAGGAAATTTACTTAAACAGACACACATGCACATTACTGTACTATGAATTGTTAGTGCTGAATAATGAAGGTGTGAAGAAAAAAAGATAATAAAGGGAGAAACTTGTTGAGCACTTTCTGCATTTCTTTAGGATTTTCCTAACTGTGATGTAACTGACCAAGCTGATGTATGGTAGCAGTAAACTTTGCTAAATCAAGATGTGGAGGAAACTCCCTAGAGTCCTAGAGAAGTTTGCAATAATGATAAGAGTATCTGTGCTAAGGACACTCTCTTCTGGCTGAGATTATTAATTGAATAAACCTCCTATTTTCCCACAGCAGAGCATGGGAAGCCTAACTGGTCAAATCAAGTAGACCTTCTCATAGAGTCAATCTCCTAGTAAGTGTTTAGGTTGCAGAATGTCTGGCATGGTTTAACCCCAGCTGGCAACTAAGCTCCACACGGCCGTTCACTCTCCAACCCTTGTCAGGATGGAGGAGAGAATCAGAATAGTTAAAGTCAGAAAACTCATGCATTGGGTTAAAGACAGTTTTAAAGGGAAAGCAAAAGCTGCACACACAGTCAAATCAAAACAAGGAATTAATTCATCACTTCCCATCATCAGGCAGCTCTTCAACCATCTCCAGGAAAGCCAGGCTTCATCCTGTGTAATGGTGACTTGGGAAGACAATCATCGTTCCAAACACCTCCCCTTCCTTCTTCTTCCCACAGCTCTACATGCTGAATGATTCCATATGGGATGGAATGTCCCTTGGGTCAGTTGAGGTCAGCTGCCATAGCTATATTCCCTCCCAAGTCCTTGTGCACCCTCTGCTTCCTCACTGGTGGGCTGGGGTGAGACACAGAAAAGGCCTTGACTCTGTGTAAGGTCTGCTTATTGCTAACAAAAGCAACCCTGTGCTATCAAACTTGTTTTCAGCACAAATCTAAAACATGGACCCATACTAGTTACTATAGGAAAAAATGAACACTATCCCAGCCAAAACCAGCACAACATGCAAGCTAAGAATTCTTTTATTCAAATTATACACATAAAGAATCTCTCTACCAGGTTTCCCAAATAATTGTGTTCTGAAGAGTTTGGTTTGAAAGACTTGAAGCATTGACTTTCACTGTTGTCTGGGATATTTTCTTTTTTCTTACAAGGTACAAATGATTGGCAGCTCACTCAAAGCTGGTTTGTAGCAAAAAATAATGTGTCAAATAGCTTAAAAGTTTCTGTAGCTTTTGGTCAAACAAGCTGTTCTATTCTACCATTAAAATGAATGCTGTCAAATACTGAATAGTGTTTTGACAACAGTGTAATTTTCTTTCATCATCTCTGATCATTTTGATGCCCAGATACATTTTGTTAAGACTTTTTCCGTTTGTTTGTAAAAATCATACTGTAATCTCCAGAAAGTACTCCCTAACTCAGAATTGTTTTAAAAATATTTTCCATTGAGAAAAATAAATCCAGTCAGCTATCCAATAAGTAAAGAGAGCAAAACAATACTAAAGGGAAAAATATTTATGATGCATAACTTTCATATTTTTTTATTTGTTTGGGGTTTTTTAGTTATCATCATCACAAGCAAAATTGAATTAAACTTTACAGAACTGATGAGTTTTATCAATGGGTAGTCAGCAGAATAATTGTTAAAGAGCTTTGAAAACTGAGATGTTCTGTTAAATAGAGAGAAATATACAAAATTTCATTATTTGAATTGTATTCAAACACTTTGAATAAAATTTACCATGAAGGGTTTTCTATTCAGTGAAAGTAAAATACCTAAACTAAATTGATATCTCATATTCTTGTTAGGTTCCCATTTTATTTTGTTTCTCTGTCTTTCTACATGGAGATCAATAATTGATCTAAGACCGTGAACAATGGTTTACGTAAACCAAAGATTTCCAAATTATGATTATATACTTGCAACTTTTAACAAATCATGATCTGCTTAAAAATATTGTTTTATTATGCACTGCTTTAAGGTTATATTGAAAATGCCATTTTTCTGTAAACTTTGAAATACGCATAAAATTATTCTTAGTCTCATACAGGGATAATATCAAAAAATTTTATTATGAGATATCCTGTATCTGTCACGTAACCTCCAAAATTTTTATAGATGAGATTCAAATTCTATTGTTTGGGGTTTTTTCCTCTAAAAGAATTTTAAAAATCAAAGCATATTTGAATGAACTGTCTTTAAGTTGAAAATATTTCTGCCAACATTAATACTTTGCTTTTGGTGTTTTATGAAAATTATAGACATTGCCCTTAAAAAGGAAAGACAAATGTTCAGGGTTTTTTCTAGTTTCTGTCTCACACAGAATTTTTTATTTATTGCCATGATTTAACCCCAGCCATCAACCAAGACCATGCAGGCCCTCGCTCACTCCCCCACCAGCAGACTCGGGGAGAGAACTGGAAGGGTAAAAGCTGGAGAACTCATGAGTTGATATAAAAACAGTTTAATACGGAAAAGCCATGCACAGAAGTAAAGCAAAAAAAGGAATTAATTCACTGGTTCCCATGGGCAGGCAGGTGTTCAGCCATCCCCAGGAGAGCAGGGCCCCATCATGTGTAACAGTGACTTGGTAAGACAAACACTATCATTCCAATTCCCTTTCCCCCTTGCTCCTTCTTCCCGCTGAGCATGATGTCATAGGGGCTGGAATATCTTTTTGGTCAGTTTGGGCCGCCTGTCCTGGCTGTGTCTCCTCCCAACCTCCCATGCACCCCCAATGACCTTGCCAATGTGGCAGTATGAAAAGTAGAAAAGGTCTTGGCTCTGTGCAAGCCCTGCTCAGCAACAACAAAAACATCTCTATATTAGCAACCCTGTGTTCAGCATAAATCCACAGCACAGCTCTATACCAGCCACTGGGATGAAAATTAACTCTACCCCAGCCAAAAACAACACATTTATTATCTAGGTGCCAATTTCAACCTAAATTAACAAATAATTTTTGTTGAAAAAATCTGCTTTGCAAATGAACTATCCAGGAAATGAACAAAAATTGTCTACCTCTGTTATATTTTCCACATGTGCATCATGTACCCTTCTTTCAGAACCTGCATATATTAAAAACATTTTCCTCACGAACAAATTTCCCAAAGCCCAACAACCTCTATAAAATGCATATTGCTCTCAATCACCTCATCTGCTTCTCACATTTTGAGTGAGAAGCATACACACATGCACCCAGACACAAAGTGAGACCTTTCTTCCATCATTTGAGGAATTGTCACCAAATTGACTTTATCAAGGTACTTGATAATAGCTTTCAAGCTATGATATATGACTCAGTGTGTTGAAACTGAAGCAGGAATGCTGACAACCATCTATCTGCCTTTGATTTCCAGAAGCTCTGTCAGAAAAGAAATTATTATAGAAGATAAACACATGAACTCAAATCTCTTTCATCCTTCCCATGCTGAAAGTTGAAACAAAAGATCTCTTACCTCAAGACCAGATATTTAGAAGTATTGGTTTACTCTGCCTTCATTGCCTCTATAGAGAGACCAAGTGACCACAGTTATTGAGCCAGCTGCAGCCTGTTGAGAAAATTCTGAGCCAACACTGAAATAGACCAAACAGCTCTGCAGCATCATGTGGAAAATAAAAGAACATGATTGCAAAGCACTGGGGCTTTGTGCTCTTGTACTTCTAATGTCCAGCTGTTGCCTAAGCCTTAAGGTTTCTACATTGCATTTCTGTTTGTCTCAGACCAAATAATGAATGCTTTTGGTTGAGATGTTTAGATTACTATAGTGTATAAAGTTATAGAGTAATAAAAGATAGAGCGATCAGGAAAGACTTATTTTCCCTCTCCATGCCATTCTTCATTCTCAAAATACACTTTAGTATGTAAAAGCATCCATAGTAATGTGCATTTCTAAATGGTTGTTTGGAAACACAGCTGTGAATTTTATATATGAAATAAATGTATGTACAAATATGATTACAGCATTAGTGGCCATTTCTGAAAACCTGGCCCTCATAACCAAATAGAAAGCAGATTGCAAACTGTTTTCTCATTAGTATATGCTACCATTAAACCAGCTTAATACATCGGTGTTAATTTCAAATCACAAAGAAGAAAGGACTCAACATATGTTGTTGCAAAACTGGCAATAAATATCAAGTCCCCAGAGCTGAATTTGTTGCATCTACAGGTATGTTTTAAAAATATACAAAAGTTTATTTGTCTTATTTTGAAAGACGTGAAGTGAAGATAGGCCATATGCAGTGCTGTAATTCCCTGTATGACATCTTTGTTTAAGTTTATTCAGTTTGATTGATGCAAATTGATTTATTTTCCATGGATTTTTAGAAAATTAGTTTCATAAAACTGATGTTTCTGTTCAGTCCAGAAACACACCACCTAATGGGAGGAATTAGCTTCTTATTTCCCAAAGGAAAGCACCTGCAGATAAAATGATCTCAAAGCTTTTTGAAGAAAATAAGAGCATGCAGGTCAAGCAGCACACCACTTCCTTTTCCCCAGAACTCCATGTGTTCAAGAACTCAAGGACTCACTGACAGAAATCACCAGTGAACAATGCAATACCAGTTGAAAAATATCAAGGAAAATGTCTGGTCAAAAGTGACAAAAATGAAAGATAAAAAGCATGGTTTTTCCCTATTTCATATCAAGAAGGATGTTTTGGGAATGAAGCTGACTGTACAGGAACATGTTTTGTAATATGTCACATCAAAAACAGTAAAATGTCATAAAGTATGAAGAACTGCCAGAAAGCAGGGAAGTCCTATGTGCCAACTCCTGCTCCTAGAACTGACAGTCTTTCAAGTGATACACCAGATTAAAGGGAATATAATGATTCTTGGGAGCAGGTGTTAGAACCTAAATCCCCTGCTGTCAGCTGAGCATCATAATTTTTAGCTTATCCCATCAGACTTTTTTTCTATTAAGTCTCCTGCACAATTTGAATTTTGCATTATTTCTGCTGGAGAAGTAAAGAGAACATCTGTTATCCATTTCAGTTTTTACTTCTTCTTCCCCTAGCCTTTCCCCACAAGCTTACATTCAGACTTGTTCCCACACAGTCTACTAGGCAGCCTGCTCATAAATGGGAGGTATGTTCTTGAACCTTGTCCAATTTATCAGAATATTAAACCTCAGTATCCATGTTTCTGGGCAGTGGATATAACTACAGGGTTATAATAGTTAAGCATAAATAAACTAACTGTTACCTCCTCATCTGGTTACATTTGTAAGTCAATCTTTTCTTTCTTTTATGCATGCTTTGAGCATGCATCAAATATCAGAATCTCTTAAAGGTTTTGCTCTGTTCTGTTGAGGAGTTTTAATCCAACTTCAGCAGCATTGCCATATGGAAATTGAGACTGTTTGGGCTTGCAAAGCTCTAAGAGATAGGTCCTGAAAATGTTTGTGTTGAAAGGAAGCAGGCAGCAAGAAGAAGTTCAAGAGAGGGGTAAATATGTGGTTTGTGTAAAATGAGGTTTCTGGGAAGGTTTCTGATTTATGTCTTTTGGGCTCGGGGTCGTAACACCTAATGATGTTCTGGTTTAGTTTTCAAGACTAAAAGGGAAACAAGTAAAGAGATGTCAGATTCCTGTTACTCTTCTGCACAAGGCAGAATCCAGGCTTAGAGGCAAACACGCCTTCTGTGCAATGATACTGAGCACCTGTGATGTATATGAACCTACCTGCCTGAGACCTTAGAGAAAAAAAAATCACAATTTGAATCAATAGTTATGAGACATATAAATTAAATTCCTTCTGTTATTTGTTAAAAAACAAGTCATGCAATTTCTATTAGTATGCATGACATTTTGTCTTAAATTGTTTTTGTGTGAGGCAGCAGTATCCCTTAAGAACCAGATAGTATTTGTTTGCCTGTCTGCATTCTATAACATTGAATATGAATTATTTTTCAGCCTTCTTTTATCCCCAATAGCTTCATATAACCTGTGTATATGATTTCAGAGCCAATCTCATTATTTTCTCTGAAACTCATAATACGGAGTAAAAAACCTGTAAAAACACATCTGGACTAAGAGCCAAAATGCAGGCCTCTTTTCCTGGCTTTTGAAGAGCTTTTCGCATGGCGCTTCTCCTCTCCTGCCTTACTTCAAATTAAGGCACAAAGACAAAGTTGGGCCCTTTGCAAGTTAGAGCAAAAGGGTTCTCACACTCAGAGCTATCCAAAAGGAGGTGCCAAATAGCCAGCAAGTTTGCCAAGTCCACTCTTGTCCTAGTGGACAGTGAAGGGGAATGGCTGCAGATGTGCAGGGCTGAAGGCAGCAGGAGGCAGCCCCAGTGAAACAGCACCCAAGAAGGAGCACACCACTGACATGCCTCGGTCTGACAAAGCCACTACACAGGAGCTAATTTAGACATATTATTCAGAATGCTCAAATTACAACCACAAACTTCTGCTTTTCAGGGCATTCGGATGCTGTTATATTCTTCCCCATCCTCTAAGGCACATTTCGATGTGAAGCTCTGAATGTTAATATGGTCATGTTCTAAGGGTGCCTGTGTTTACAGCATTGCTATTATGGTCAATTATAGTGACTTAAAAGAAAGGATTAGATTACTAGGTATTAAAAGTGTTATTAATTATCAAATATGTTGTTGAACTGCAATTGATAATCAGTAAAACTGAACTCCAGTGCATAGTTAATAACAATCTGTTGAGATAAAACTGAATTTTTCATCTCCCAATGCCTTTTAACTTTCTATCTATTGAGCGAATATATAGAAATGTATTTTAATTTAGCTAGCCTTTAAAAATCATGCTCAAAACAATTGCCAGACAGGAGAGAAATGGCTATTATGGTGTGGTAATTTTTTCAAAACTGTCTTACCAAATCTAATAATGCATGTCTGTGCTGATATTGAAGATTGAGAGCTACAATACCTTTTCCGTCTGTTTTTAAGTAATTAGGCCTGTATTCATCCAAGAAAACCTACGTATGTGTTCTTTGCAACACATATTTCCACAGATGCTGTTGAAAACTAGAGATGTTAAGTCCAAACAGTTTTATCATCCAAAAATTAACTGAGCCATAAACAAAAAGGGAAAAAAAGCAAGGCATACTTTCAGTAAGCAGACAATTGAACACAGTATTTTGTCTCTCCAAAACAACATTCTACTTTTTAGACTTTGTGCCTGACTATCACATTTGCAGTAAAGGAACCTACTGTTAAAAGCTACAGGGTTGCATCTGAAAGTGCCCTGGAAAACACTCACTGGATCCCCCCTCGAACAGAGGGTCACTGACATTCTTCAAATTCTAAGTCCCTTCAGAGTTGGATTTTTTGTTTTGTTTTGTTGGGGGTTTTTTTGTTTGGTTTTTTTGTTCATTAAATTGGTGTTTTTATTAGTATCTAGGCAATACATATGTTCTCCAGGAGAAATTGTTTCTAAAAAGTGTGCTACAGAGGCATTATTGAAAGAGATATCTTTCTATATGATATCCTGTTTCGTCAACAAAAGTGTTTGTAGCAAAATGCCTGTGGATTAGAGACTGGCTGGAATGAAATGGATGTAAACATACTCCTTTCACTGTGGAAACCTGTGTACATATAACTGAATTTTGCAGCTTTCCAAAATGCAGAAATGAAGTGAGTCAGTTACATGTAGCTGATATTTTTTTAAGGGCTATTACAAAGATGGTTATAAATCCTAGTGTGGATAGAGTGCTCAAGACCAGCAGGCCAGGGCTACGAACCCTGAAATCACTGACAATGTGAGTGTTCCTCAGACAGTGAGAAGCAGAACTATAAAGCTGTAGATGATTACGAGGGGTTTGTTTCTCTATTAAAGTATTATCATTATTATTAATCTAACCTTAGAGATATGCATCCCAGTCCTGCTTCACACATAGGGGTGATAACAGAATTATTATAATAAGAAATAGTAAAAAGAAGGAATGGATATAGAGAATGAAACAGGAATGCCTATCAGAGTGACAAACTAGGAAAGATTTTTTCTAAACTTCTGCTGCTGCACCAAAATAAAGATTACTGACCTGTCAAAGTTCAGCTGGAAGCATCAACCTTGAGAATAAACAAGAACATTTTGAAAAAAAGTATGTTAGAGTACAAAACACCCAAAACCTCAAAAATAAAAAAAATTGAAACAGATTAGTTCTAGGAAAGATGTTTCAAATGTAGGAAATAAAATATTCTTAATTACTTGAAAACTCTAAATATTATAGTTTGCAACCATTTTTGAGATGTTTTCTTAACAAAGACTAAACACCAAATTGGTAAGAACTTGAGTGAATTTAATAACATTTTTCATAGAGTGGGAAAACAAAACAAGAAAGGCAAGCACAGAGTCCAAGCAGCTGTGTCTGTTTACCAGAAACAGCTCTCACTAAACAACAGTAAGATTTCCCATTCATATGTTTACCGAGCAGTTATTCCAGGACTCTGTTCAACTTTTTAAAAATTCAAAATAGCTGAAATACTTTTTAATTTTACATTTATCCTCTTTTTTGACATTTAGGAATTACTGAGGCAGCACAAAGTGTCCTTACTTTGGACTATTCCAGACATGGATAGGAGTAAGAAAAATTATAGCTGTTACCGGACACTCTCTGGGTCCTAAGACCAGCTATGATCTTTTGAGACATATTATTTGCCAAATTCTACTTGGAATTAAGAGTTGTTTTCCATTTGTTTTACCTGTGGGTAGCTGCAGAGATCAATGAACTTGATTACAGTTTGTACATTCATATCACGGAACCCATTTTACGTTGTTAATAAGAACAGCCTGACATTAGCTCAAAGAGAAAAGCAATCACTTAAGTTCTTCCCATTTACTTAGTTTTTAAGTGCCAAATGTTCTCCTGCATAGATATTCATAGGGAATGAGCCAAAGGGGACATGAAATTCTGTGAGCTTGCCTTTGCGAAGATTTCTTCAATCTTTTTTTCTGAAAGGTGACGTCTTGAGGGTTGCGAATTGACCAGGTGACTGTCTCTTGCTTTTCTTTTTTGCTGTTTTTCTATCCTCTTGTTAGCCATCCTTGTACATCTTTGAAAGGGATACAGAGAAACTTCAGCTAAGCCCCACCAACCAGCTGTGACTCGCTGTGTGCTTGTAGAGATGTAGTTGTATATGAAATACACTTGTGTGAAATTATACATAGTTATCAAGTAACCAAGATCCTGATAAAGATTAAAGTATGTCAAACCAGGCACACAAAGAAGACATTAGCAAGTTTCACAGGGATACACACTGACACAAAGGGACTGGCTCTATTTTTGTACTGGTCACTGAAACATGGGCCAGAGGACAGCAAAGTGTACCAAATTCTCCTTACTGTGTGCTCCATGCGTCCACATGACTGACCCTAGGGTGGCTCTAACACAGCAACCTACACACCCCACAGGGCCTTCCTGCACTTGATGTCAGACCCCTCTGGGAAGGACCTTAGACAGATTTATCTGCCCTGTGTCATCCATGTCACATTGTCAGAAAGTGTTACGGGACACAAGGCAAAGCATTCACACAGGCAGGAAAGGACATTCCTCACTGTCCAAAAAAATAAAGGGAAAAATATGTCTGGACCTTCAAAAATGCATCAGCTGGTACCCCTGTAGAAAAATCATCTTAGCCATGGAAGCAAGTTTCAGCAGGACTTGCTCCAGTGCACTGACTGTGATAAATGAGTTGAAAGAATTGAAGAAAATGTTCAGTGAAAGACTAAGGATTAGGTAAGGGAAATATGCTTGCTTCTTGTATTTTACATTTGCTCTTTAGGTACCCTGCACTAGGGACAAAATAATAAATAAAATTTTTATCTGGAAAAGCTTTGAATGTGTAGCAATAAGGTAATACAATACAGTGCTAGGATTCTTAATCCAGTTTTTGTGAGGTAGATGTTAAGAAAGGCTGCCCACAGACTTGGTGAAACTGAACATGGAATGTAGGGGTTTTTTCTCTACACTGTTAAGATTGATTCTTAGCCAGGCTAGCAATGTCCTCTCTATTGAAGTCTAATTGCAGGCCCACGTAAATCATGGTAGCTGGTTTATTGTGCAATGATCCCTCAAGCGGCTGCTGCCAAACACAAGGAAACTACCATGTTACAACTTTATTATATGGGGAAGCTGGGGTTTAGAGATGAGAACGAAGGTAGGGAAGACTACCTGATTCTATCCAGAAAGGAGCACAAAAAGCATATCTCTGTCTATATGTAGCATATATATATATTGAATAGATATCCACTGTCCCCCAAGAATAACAATAAGATTATGTATTTTAATGAAACACATTTATGCTTTGTACATGCAGGGCAAACATTTATATTTTAACATTTACTTTTGCACTACTTAAAATTTTTTTTCCAGATTAAAGATGAGGTAGGATAGTTGCATTATTCCTAAGAAAACACATGTGAAATTTGATTTGAAAACTATCATGATAAAGAACGGAACTAGAGAACATTTTTCTACCATTTGTGTCATTTATCTTCAATAAAAATGCAGGCCCTTGCCTAAAGCATAGTTTATTGCATTTATTCATCTCACTTTTAACATGAACGCAGTCTTCTTGTGTGTTGTCAGCGCTGATTTTTGAGTGGTTTTTTTTTTTTTTTTTT